>OZ012709.1:24138339-24662748 GCA_963942595.1 Cylloceria caligata | reverse complement strand
TTAACGGACAACCCTGAACATAGCAATACCAAGAAAGTAAAGACGTCTTGATCGTACTGTGATCCAGCCAAGTTGTCGTCTAAAAGTTGTGATATGAGTGTCCCGTCGCAAGTTAAAGATAAAACGAATACAACAGTTGACAAGACGTTCCAATTTAGTGTTTAGTTCACCTGATAGGTTGTGGTAGACAAGGCAGCAATAATCTAGTTGAGGGAAAATAAGCGAAGTGATAAGTAACTTCCTTACTTCCATGGAAAGAGCATTGCGATGAAATTTTAACTTGTGAATAATAAAATGCACTTTTTGTGATATATGCTGTACGTGAGATTTCCACGCAAGTTACACTCCATGGTGACACCCAGATTGCGGGCTTCATTAACGAATGGAAGAATAACACCATTTAATGAGATCGGTAATATTTCAGAGAAATCCAGCTGGCGGGTGTAAGAATTACTACCTAGTATAAGAATCTTAGACTTAGAAATATTGAGCTTGAGACCATTCGTTACCGCAAAGTTAGCTATAGCATGGACATCTTCAGATATCAACCTAATGCCCTGGTTGAGTTGTGACGGACAACAATCAAGATAAATTTGGGTGTCATCAGCAAATATCATTTGCTGTGAATTTTGTAATGCATAACCGATGTCATTGATGTACAACGAGAACAAGAGCGGTCCAAGGACAGAACCCTGCGGGACTCCTGACGTCGTAGGTAGCCAGGTAGAGTAGTCACCGTGATCATCGATAACTGCTTGAGTTCTTCCTGTCAGATATGAGAAAATCCAGTCAAGAACCGAATGAGAAATTCCGATCTTCTTTAGTTTCAAAAGAAGTTGCAGATGCGGAACTGTATCAAATGCTTTACTAAAATCAAACAAAATTAGGATGGTCATGCGTCTTCTATCTCTATTACGCCTAACATCTTCGCAAATACGCAGAAGGGCTGACTGAGTGCTGAACCCGCTACGGTATCCTGATTGACGTGGATCAAATATCTTATTGCTATCAATCCAATCAGTCAATTGTCTATGAATAAGCCGCTCAAGTATTTTCGACACTTCAGACAGATTAGCTATTGGTCGCGTATCTGATGGTGAGAGAGGCTTTTTTATTTTAGACAAAGGCCGAAGAAAAGCTCTCTTCCAGTACTGAGGAAACTCTAAAGATACAAGAGAGAGGTTAAACATAGCTGTCAGAATAGGGCAAGATACCGTAAGCGATTTAAGTAAAGAGAACATGGAAATACCATCTGGACCAGCTGCATACGACGTTGAATTTGAGTTGCTGGAGATAATAAAATGTACTTGTGAGCATGTAATTTCGGAAAAACTAAACGTTGGACGAACTGACTGGATATTGGAACACAGTCTACAAAACTCATCATGCGAACACGGTGGCAGTTGACTGGATATTTCCGAATAGAATGCATTGAGTTCCTGCGGTCTAAAAAATTGAGTGGGGGATGGAAAAGATGACTTGACGAGGCCAAGTTTTGCTAATTCTTTCCATAATCTACTAGGATCCGTGTTACTAGATAGCCTTTGAAAGTGGTAATCATTTTTTGCTTGTCTGAGATCATTCTTAAGCGTGTCTCTGTACTCTCTAAATATCGCCATATCGAGTACATTATTAGATCTTTTAGCAATCGTATATAAGGTGTTACATTGAGCCATACGATTTTTCAATTCCAGTGAGAGCCACGGTGCTGGTGGCCGACATATACGAAATGAACGGAATGGTGCATGATAATCTAATGGCGTGAGATACGCTTTGGATACTGTTTCAACGATCATGTTAATATCTAATGGCATGTTATCTATGAGACCGGAGTTCCAACTAAATCTAGTACTAAAATCAAATAATTCAGTAATATTAAATATATTAGATAAATATTCACAAAAGCCAGTTTCACTAAAATTGCGGTACGCTCGCCGTGAAATAATACGGTTTTCAGGAGGCTTGACGTCGAGAGAGTAAACGAGTTCAAGAAGATCATGACCCGCTATGAATGGGGCCTCTGATTTAACAAAGGAATGTTCTTTTTCCTCATTGTCAATAATGAAGACATCAATCCATGAATCTGAGTTGGTTAGGTGATGAGTAGGTGCAGAATCAACAATATGAAATGAGTGTGAGAGAGCTAATTGGCGCAAGTATGACGATTCATAATTAATGCTACTCAGGTCGCAATTTAGATCACCTGCAATAATTATATTCTCATAAACATGTGAAAAATTCGATAATACTTGAATGAAGTCGTCAAACATAAGACCTTTTGGTCGCCTATATACTGAAGCAAAAAAAAGCTTCTTCTTATTCGAGCTGGTAATTTCGACGATCAAATATTCTGGCGCATTGGAAAACTGATTTGGAGAAGACGCTAATACTTTTGCTTTAAGGGAATTATGGATGTAGCAAGTGACTCCACCCGCTTCTTTACCTTCTCGATCGTTGCGAATTAGAAAATATTTATTCATGTTTATTAGGTCATCAGCAACATATGAATGAAGCCATGTTTCGCTTATCGAAACTATGTGGTAGCTATGTTCAATTATGGTCGATTGAATAAGTTCAATGTGACCTCGAACAGAATTTGCATTGAATTGTGCAACCTTTAAAAGTGACAAAGATGGTAAAGGGTGTGATAGAACGGGATTTGACTGTGGTAGTCAAACTAATTTTTGTAAGTCGGTTTCCTCGTTAATGATAGCTGGCTCTTGCCCATCTCCTTTACGCACATGAATCTTGCCAGAGCGAACCCATACATATTTATAATTGCATTCAGAAGCTCGAGAGAGACAGTGAAATCGCCGAAACTGAGGAGTTAGTCCTAATCATCGCGAGTTCAGATGATAGGTTAGCATTCTGCTGAGATAATTGAACATTGTTTGCTTCAAGGCGTGAAATTCTTAACTCATGCGCTTCGAGTAATTTTGTGTGGTTTTGGATGCAATTTAGCTTATCAGTGTGATCTTTGTTTACAATTGTCTGCTGAGCAATAAAAGTACCGAGTTGGCCATGCATGGCTATGAGGAGTTCCCTATTTGACATGCTGAGTGCATGTTGTTGACTCGTAGGTGAACACTGTTGAGCAACTTTCGCAACATTGACAGGCGAACTGCATTCTGCTGAGATATTTGAACATTGTTTGCTTCAAGGCGTGAAATTCTTAACTCATGCGCTTCGAGTAATTTTGTGTGGTTTTGGATGCACTTTAGCTTATCAGTGTGATCTTTGTTTACAATTGTCTGCTGAGCAATAAAAGTACCGAGTTGGCCATGCATGGCTATGAGGAGTTCCCTATTTGACATGCTGAGTGCATGTTGTTGACTCGTAGGTGAACACTGTTGAGCAACTTTCGCAACATTGACAGGCGAACCGATTAAATCTTCGGACGTATTAAGCATACGACGATGATCTACGTGAGATGATTGTTGTTTATTCGCAGATAGTATTGAAGTTAAAGCCGAATGTTTATGGGATGACGGCGGTGATCGCTTCAAGTTAGGCATATTGTATAAATGTAAAACACAGCAAGTAATAGCTGATTTAGATGAAAGATACGCCTTCCCGCAACCAGGTTGAAAAGATTTCAAACAAATTGAGCACAAGGCACTATTGTTCGCAATTCGTTTGTTACACTTATCACACTTAAGATTAGACATACAGAGCTGTTGGTCTCTAGATTACAAATAATAAAATATTGCTTGGCACAATGTCTCCTCGAAGGTAGACTCGACCACGCGACTACACGTGTGTATGTAGAAGACAGTGTATACATGTGCTCGCACACAATCAACGTTCATAAAGTAAACAAAGATAGAGCGCAGTAAGAGTCCAGTGGGCTCATTGTCTAGATAATTATGTATAAAGGCATACGTATGTCAGAAATAGTTCGGTCTCTGAATAGTGAGAACAATCAGGCACTGCAATGCACTTACGTACTCATAAAGGTGGATGCGTTGACCTAAGTGAGTAGGCGTGAAGTTATACGACGAAGACAATCGTTTAGGATCGTAGAGCTCCTTAGTGCTATCCTGTGTGGTGACAGAGAAGGTGTTAGCGATGTATCTTGCGAGAGTAGAGGTGACGTCACTACTTGGTCGATGAAGTTGTGTAGGTGATCGTTTCTGAGATTGACTGTTGTGGGAACTGATGTGCCAAGATATCGCGCATGCGTCGCCCGTCAAGCCCGGTCAAGCTTCGTGGAGAGAATTATCCGTTGTGCAGTAGTAATCTTGTCAAACTTTTCATCCATTTACACAGAGCATGAAAAGCTAAATTGTGCAAGCTTCTGTCCTGAAACAAGATGCCCGGAGGCAGAACGCAGCAGAACCAAGCCAAAAATTTGAAGACCAAAGGCTTATACTCAGAGAGAGAGAGAGAGAGAGAGAGCACCTGCGCACCAGTTGTTTTGCCGAATTGTAACCCTAAATTATCAGCTTGTTGTGTTCGTCTTTTAGCTACTGAACCCACTATTTCCATCTTCTTTTTCAATTGGATCGGTAGTAAATCTCTAACTACTTTGAAGATAAATATTGGAACATAGTTACAACCGTTATTACCATAGTTATAAAGGAAATAATATTTAAAAATACAGACAGACAAACAGACAGACAGAGCATCTGCGCACCAGTTGTTTTGCGGAACTGTAACCCTACATTATCAGCTTGTTGTGTTCGTCTTTTAGTTACTGTACCCACTATTTCCATCTTCGTTTTCAATTGGATCGGTAGTAAATCTCTAATTATTTTGAAGATAAATATTGTAACATAGTTATTGGGTTGTTCGGAAAGTAATTTCGTTTTTTTTTTAAAAAATGAAAGACGATTTTCTTATAGTGAATTAATACAATATTTTATTCAATCCAATATTGTCAATTCTGATCCAATACCTTTTGCCCTCTTTCTAACAGTAGCATGATTCCACGCTCATAAAATTTTTGTTCTTGCTGGCAAAAAACTGATCCAAGTGACTTTTGATATCCTCATTTGAATTAAACGTTTTACCGTCTAAAAAATTTTGAAGAGACCGGAATAGATGATAATCTGAAGGTGCCAGGTCTGGAGAGTATGGTGGGTGTAGCTGTGTATATCCCATCCAAGCTCTAAAATTTTTTTTCGAGTGGTCAAACTTGTATGTGGTCTCACATTATCTTGTTGGAACACTATACCTTTCCTATTGACCAATTCTGGCCTTTTTTCTTCAAGTGAATCATTCAATTTGTCCAATTGATGACAGTACACTTTAGAATTGATCGTTCTGTTGCTCGGTAGAAGCTCAAAATAAACGATTCCTTTGAAATCCCACCAAACAGATAGCATAACCTTTTTTTGATGAATATTGGCTTTCGAAGTGCTTGGAGCCGATTCATCTTTTCTACTCCACGATCTTTTGCGCTTAACATTGTTGTAGACAACCCATTTCTCGTCCCCAGTGATGATACGCTTCAAAAATGGATCATTTTCTTGGCGTTTGAGAAGCAAATCACGAACATCAATGCGAAGGCACAAATTTTTTTCCGTAAGAAGATGAACCCATATGTCGAGCTTTGAGGTTAAACCTAGCCATTTCAAATGATCATGAACGGTCGAATTCGATAAATTTAATCTCTCAGCGATCTCACGAGTTGTTATTCGCCGGTTTGCATCAATTAATGCCTTTACTGTGTCTTCATCAGCTTCAACTGGCCTTCCAGAACGTGGTGCATCTTCGAGATCAAAATTGCCGGATCGAAATTTTGGCGCTAACTTAACACATCTTCCCCATACACATCGGATAATTTGTTTCTTGTTTGAACAGAATTTTCACCTTTTCTATAGTAATAAAGTAAAATATGTTGAAAATGCTGTTTTTCACTTTCCATATTTAAAAGGGTACCAACCAAAAACTACTGTGCAGAATCAATTGAATTTTTTCACACGCAAGCCTTGCTATATCAGCTGTCAAAATACATATGATTATGCGGCTTAAGTGTGAAGTTGGTTGTGAAAAAATACAATTAAGTCCTCTGTTGGGAAAAAACGAAATTACTTTCCGAACGACCCAATACAATCGCTAGGCTGTTTTATTATTTCGCACTGCTATAAGAGCCGAGATTACCCTCTAACGCACGGTCGAATTCGAGCACTAGGTTGGCGAACTCGAGCAAAATGTGACAAAAACGAGCTACGTCACGACAAAGGAATTCCCTCGCTGCCGTAAACAGCAGGTCAGTGACCAGCTGGCCTCGCTTAGTGGTGAGGGGAACACGGGTGGTGTGACAGCGGCAACCCGAAAAATTATTAAAGCTCGTTCGATTTAAAATTACAGGGAATAATGATTAGTTGGGTAGAGTAGAGGGGAACAGGGCTGCGGGGCAGGGTATAAAAGAGCCTGCAGGAGAGAAAACGCTCTCTTAGCTCTCAGCTTTTAATTCTGAGCTCTTCTCTGAAGTTTTATCTCTCACATGCATCTCGGTGAAAAGTAGACAGTTCGTGCATTAAGAAGTTTGATTAATTGACAAAGTCATTACGAAAATCGTGTCTGTGTGGGGAAGAACGAAGACAGTTAAAAAAGGAAAGACATGCGAGTGGTCTGAGTATTAATAATAAGAAAAATAATTAGTGGGATTTAGGAGAGATTTATAATAATACTGGATTGAATATACTTTAATTGAATAGAATCTAGCGAATAATATTTAATTGAATAAAATTAAGCGGGTAGCATTTAAGTGGATAGTATTTAAATAGGTTAAATAAGCAAGTAGTGTGTAAGCGAGTAGGTTGTAACGAATTTATTAAGAAGAGTATTATCCGCTGTGGAAAGTGTGCACGAATGGGTTTGATGGGGGGGGGGGGGGGGGGATTCGAGTGTTTACGGTGCTCTTCGTGAATGATACGCGACAGAAACCAAATTCATATTAGATTGAGAAGTTAGTTGTCCACGGGCTGCCGTCGAGTAAGGCCCATCTTTTGGGATCCACATTTTCTCTCTCTCTTGGAACGTCCAATTCATCGACGACGAACTCTTACGCTGAGTGTTGGAGAAACTTCGATTTATCACGTCCTCAAGGATTTCTGCACCGACTACCTGGACCATTTCAAAGATGAGTAGAACGATTTCGTCATTGTAACGACAAACGAACTTTGTTTCGCGCCAACTTTAATAATAAATTCTGTACTCGACGGTACGCCAATCAACAATAATCGTCCCGTATAATTTTGATTCTATTCTAATGAATGAGAAGTGCGTGCGCAACATAACAATAGTATAATATTCTGTATTTCATTGAATGTAGGTCATGAATTGACTAAAAAGAAACGCTTACGTGATTACTTCATTAATGTTACATCTTCGTCATAACTTATACAATAAAGAATTATCTGATTCGGTCGTATTTGGGAAACCCACAATACTGTGTGGCTCATTTTTACTTAAACTGTCTTTATTCTACGTATTTTGTTATCAATGTCCATTTTCCCTTTAAAGGAATAATAAAATAAATAAGTTCGCTGACTTTACCATTTGTAGTTTGAAGGAAACAATAATAGGAAAATTAAGAGTATTATTACAAGGTTTAAAGCGGATAGGAAGGAAGTAGAATGAGTGGTAAGTAGAGAGGATTATAAGTATAATAGAGATATCGCCTTTAAGAGTAAATTTGACGCGCTTGGATTGAGTGTGTAGGTTGGGTGACAGGCCTACTACCAACGGCAAATACAATAACAAGCGAAGTAGCTAGGTGTACCGAGAAACTACGTGAACGAGATCCACGAAAAGAATTGTAGAATAATCGTAAAAATTAACGGTTTGAAATGCAATGTAATGGCCAACGGTGCCAATAAACCGAACATCGATATTCTTCTAATTGTTTTAGTGACTAAACCCTACTTTTGCCTACCTCGAAGTCTAAATTAATTATCCTTGTGTTCGAGCCCGACTTCTTCCCCTCGGAAGATAAAAAGTAATGCTAACGATAGAAAATACCGTTACAATATACATACAGTATAATGACGTCTCTGCCTTGCAGACATAAATTGCAGCGCCTGTAACATGCTCTCTACTTTAGTATATCGGTTGCACTATAAAATAACCCTCATGGCTCGATTCTGCGCAATCTGGTATTTACTCATTTCAGTCTTTCCCATGCCAACCATCAATGTCACACAATATTCGAAATGTGGGGCTATGATCGTCTTTGTTGGATAATCAGCTGGCGCACGGCGGTCGATATTCGCCGTGCGTCGACCTGTTGCTGCGGTGTAGCACGCTGCGTTCGTCTACACTGGAGCCGAGGCAGGCCTCGCAGCGCCGAGGCTGTAGCTCACATGCATGCCGCGTTAAGCGAGAGGTTATCTCTCTCGCTTGACTTCGACTTCGCTCACCGGCTATCTCACTCATTTGACTCCAACGCTCAACGTCGATTTCGTATCTCGCAGCCATGTTGGAAATTTAGACTTTTTTTCGTGACAGCCATTGGACAGCGCATCCATCCTCGGGACTCTCACAACTTTTATCTCTTTTCAACGGACCTTCTCAACCTCTGTGCTCACCAAGACTAAAAATGTATGGTAAGCGTTCACTGGCATAATTGAGCATAATTCTCTGTCCGTGAGGAGTAAGGAATTAATCGGTGCATCCTCATAAAGGTCTCACCCTGTGACGTGCTCTGCAGCATGGGCTGCACCACGTTTGCACATCACTTTGTTACGTCTTTGGAGAAGCTAGTTAACAAAATTCGGTGCATTGTCGAACAAGTTGTATTATTTTTTAAAGTTATCAAACTCACTTGTCAGTGAAACACGAACATAGGTGAAGGAGAGAAAGCAGGCAAGTGAGTTGAATAAATTTGGAGGATTTAAGTGAAATCCAATAAAGCAGGTGTTGTTCGAGAATTCAGTTGTTGGAGAGGTAGTGGACTGTAAATATTTGTAGATTGAATTAAAACGCAGTACACGGATGTTAACAACAATAGCATTTATTTGCTCCACCTGTCAAATGACAGTGGACACACAAATACATAAACAAATACTGGAAAATGTAGAAAATAATATAGAAAAAGCGTATAGAGAAGAGAATAGATGAGGCGTTCGGAAAAGAGAAGGTAAATGAGGCGTTCGTCTTACCGCACACGATTATACTAATCGTGTGCAATTGCTGAGACTTGCTGTCGCGATCAAGCTGATGCCGGGTCCACGACACGATGAGCCAAATGAGGATGTACCGGTGTGCCAGCGTCAATATATCAATGCAGATATGATGGCTGGGTTGTGTAGACTATAGGTCGGCTGAGCTGGTCGTTGAGTCTGAATTTTATGCACTTAATCGTCGAGAGAACGCACGAAACTCGATGACGGTGAGAGCTGTACGAGAGCAAAACGCAAGATAGCTGCGTTATACGAAGCAGCCGTTTTCTCGCCAAGCAGTCGTAGTGCGCTTGCGCGCAGCGACCTGTGGCTTGGCACGCTGACCGAGTGTAGGATTTACAGCTCCTACGTGGTGCTGCCGCTGAGTGGCAACAGCAAGCAGTTGCCCATGCTAGCCTGCAGTGCGCAGTCTCGCTACGCTTAGCAGAACGTTTAAGCATTCTCAAACAGGTGTGATATCATAAACAATCTATAGAAATAACTGAATCGAGAATTAGATTTAAATTAGGCGTCATCGATTAAGTATAAACAGAAGCGAGTGGTATGTAAGCGAGTAGTATGTAAGCGAATAGTATGTAAGCGAGTAGTATGTAAGCGAGTAGTATGTAAGCGAGTAGTATGTAAGCGAGTAGTATGTAAGCGAGTAGTATGTAAGCGAGTAGTAAGTGAGCGAAGTAATCAGGAGATAAAGAAAATTATAAGCTTAGCCAAGACACATTTCCTTTAAATCGAATTTACGTGCGCGGATCGAGCGTGCATGCCCGGTAACAGGCACGCAAGCGACGAGTTATACCAATAGCAGACGGCGCAGTTCACTGGGCCAAGGAGCTACGCGTAACGAGAAATAAAAGAAGATCGTAGAATAACCGCATATATCAGCGTATTGGAAATTCATTGTACTGGCAAACGGTGCGAATAATGCGAACACCAATATTTTCCTAATAAACTCACTAAATAAACGCTACTTTAAGCTACTCAGAAGTCTGAATTAATTATTCCTGTGTTCGTGTCCGAATTCTTCCCCTCGGTAGATAAAAATTCATACTAACGATAAAAATTACCGTAACAATCCATTTTTCCTTTTATTTTTTGTCTCAATTATTCCGATCTTTGTTTAACTGAATATAATTCCTCCTAAATTACATCCATGATTACAGATTTAATGTCTTTCTTGCATACAACTTCATCTCTCATCTCTTTCACAGTTTGAACTATTAGATCTATTTTTTCACATCACCAGATTTTTTTATGCTACCTGTCACGCGCTTCCCATTGATCCTGTTGGGCTTAGTCTATCCCTCTTCACCATATTTGTTGGCGTTTTCTTCATTTCTATCTCTGATCCTTCCTCTACTTTGGCCAGAAATTGATCATATGGACTCTTACATGCCACTAACTCGCCAAAGATATTGTATTTTTTGTGTTTATTAACAAAACCAGGATGATAAAACAGCTTGGCCTAACTCACAGATAAAACTCACAGATCTTACATCTCACTACTGCGCTCTTTATGTCCTCTTTAAACGCACTACATCGATATTCCGAATAGGTCTCTTCCATGGTCGAATTATCGATCGGGCATCAATCTTGACGCTTCTCAAGTTACCACATCTGTGTCTATTCATTTTTCCTTTACCACAACGTCAATGTACTGTCCACTTATACTAATGATATTCCGATCCAAGTAGAGACAGTGATACCTTACGATCAAAAAGTACCAGGAATTTGTCAATAAAACGAAACCGATTCAACTATTCATCGATATTCATTTTAATTCCTTGAAAGTAATCTCCATCGTAGGCAATACACATATTCCGACGCTTCTTCCAATCTTTAAAACACTTTTCATAGGCCGATTTTGAAATCGCCTTCTGCGAATTCTCTTTTATCGCCGCAATCGTCTCAAAAACGCTTTCCGCGAAGAGGTAACTTGAGTCGTGAGAACAGGAAAGTGGATGGACGACCGGAACGAGGCAAATAATCAACCGCAGTACGGCCCGCTTTAAGCTCTTTGTACCACTCGCATGCTTGTGTTTTCGACATTGTCGAGTCCCCGGAGGCTGCCGTTAATATTTTCAACGCTTCCGCACATGATATTTTGTTAGAAACACAAAATTTTAGGCACACTCTTTGCTCATCTAAATTCGGCAGCGAAATTCGCAGAATACACCAAACAATGACTTGTTTACAAAGCTATTATGCACAAATTATTTGACACATTGCACTTAAAAGTGATATGTAAACAACTGACAGTTGTACCAACCTAGAAAAAAATGATTTTGACAATATCTCAAGGGTAGCTCCTTTAAATGAGAAATTCCGGGTACTTTTCGATCAGAGATATAAGTACACATGTATTGTACTCGATCCTTTCTTTTATCGACATAAACTGTAGTGCTTCTAACATGCCACTGATTCTTACCCTTGTATTGCATCTTAATATTATTCTCATCCCTTGGTTTTGCCTTTTTTGCAGATGCTCCAAATTTTTTTTACTTATACCCACTAGTATAGATGAGCAATATTCGAGCAATGGACTTACAGCAATAGCTTTATATACCATGCACCTCATGTTTGCTAATAGGACCATCCTAATTCTTCGCATAACACCTAATTTCGCTCCTACCTTGTACTAATATTTTTTACATGTTTAGAAAAATTAAAAAATTTTATAATTCATTACTCTTAAATATTCAACGCCAAAAATATTTGTAAAATTTTCGATCGACAAGTATATCTAGATAATAAAAATTTTAATTAAAATTAAAATAACGAATCGCCAAACCGGATCTTGGGAGTAATCTGGATAGTGTTGCTCGAAATTCATTTACATCAAATCGGTGACACGCGGGTCGTAGTAAACACGGTCAGATACTGGGTTGGTATTAAAAGAATAATCCAGCTCTGCAAGTTCATGCCCAGCAATGAACGGTGTGTCAGACTTATATATAAAGGGTGGTTAAATTTGAAGGGCCGATGTTGATTTTGAATAAAACACAAATTATTTAGGAAATTATTCTCAATTCTTTTTATTATGATAATATGGTATGGTTCAATTATGTATGAAACAAAATATCGGCCAAATGGCCGCCGCGACCTCGGCGGCACACCTCCATCCGATGGTCCAAGTTTTCGATGACGCTTAGGCATAATTGAGGTTCTATGCCGTTAATGTGCCGAATTATCTCATCCTTTAGCTCTTGAATTGTTGCTGGCTTATCAACGTAAACCTTTTCTTTCAAATAACCCCAAAGAAAGAAGTCCAACGGTGTCAAATCTCATGATATTGGCGGCCAATTGACATCGCCACCACGTGAGATAACACGGCCATTGAATTTGTCGCGCAAAAGAGCCATTGTTTCGTTAGCTGTGTGGCAAGTGGCACCGTCCTGTTGAAACCACATATCGCCCACATCCATATCTTCCAATTCGGGCCATAAAAAGTTCGTTATCATCTCACAATAGCGAACACCATTCACAGCAACTGCCTGACCGGCCTCATTTTGGAAAAAATACGGCCCGATGATGCCGCCAGCCCATAAACCGCACCAAACAGTCACTCTTTGTGGGTGCATTGATTTTTCGACAATCACTCTTGGATTATGATTCGCCCAAATGCGGCAATTCTGCTTATTGACGAATCCACTGAGGTGAAAATGTGCCTCATCACTGAAGATGATTTTCTTCGAAAATTGATCATCCACTGTTGCCATTTCTTGCCACCATTCTGACCATTGACGACGTTTGGAATGGTCAAGAGGCTTTAGTTCTTGAGTCAATTGCACCTTATAAGCGTGTAAATGCAAGTCTTTATGCATAATGTTCATCAACGACGAGCGTGAGAGGTGCAATTGCTAGGCACGACGACGAGTTGAGGTGGACGGCTCTTCAGCCACACTATCGCGAACAGCAGCAATATTTTCTGCAGTACGAGCTGTACGAGCATGCACTAGTGTTGTAATATCTCCTACAGACCCGGTTTGCTCAAATTTTTGCACGATTTTTCCGATTGTACGCACATTTGGACGATTAAATTGACCGAAAAAATCACGAAGTGCACGATATGCATTTTGATTTGAACGCCCATTTTCATAATAAGCCTGAATAACTTTAACGCGTTGCTCGATTGTGTATCTTTCCATGGTTCAAATTGAGTTAGTCTGAAATTGAGAAATGTCAAATGAAATGCAGAAAAAAACGTGACGTTTAGGTGTGGTTCACATTCAACATCGGCCCTTAAAATGTAACCACCCTTTAGGAGCAGATCTTATCATGATTATCAATTAAAAATACATCAAGCTACGAATTGGACGACAGTCAAAGATATGTAGGTGGAGAATTAACAATATGTAAAGATAGGGAAAACGCGAATCGAAGTAAGTATTTAGCTTCATGACATATATTATTTTCTAAGTGACAATTCAGATCACCTGAAATAATTATATTTTTATACGCATGTTATGCCGGTACCGGGTAATTGGATTATTCGGTATTCGGTATAATATTAAAAAGTTATTATTTTTGGGATCGTTTGCCGATAAGGAGATGAATCTCGAGTTATCGATGAAAACGCGAATTTATATAATAGGAAGTATTTATTATAGGCAACGGTAACTTTCCGTTGTCTAGTTAAAAGTCAATATAAAAAAGTACAATATGTAACGGTATTTTTACGTTAACATTAAATTTTATTCTTCTGAGGGGAAGAATTCGGGCTCGAACACGACGATAATTAATTTTAGACTTCTATAGGAGGTATAAGTGAGGTTTATTCAATAAGTTTCATAGAATTTTGTGTTGTGAGGCTTTTTGGCGCCTTTAACCGTACAATTTATCAGTGGTGTTTAATTGCTCTGATGGTTCCACGCTCTTCTTTACCCGCGAGGTTATCAGATTCTCGACTTCTGCGCTGAGTGGTGGATATCTCAACTAGGCAGTATCGAGCTCAGCCGTCTTGATCTTTTTCCCGCCTGGCTGCTGACGTGCTGTCTGCTGGGCTTGCGTCGTTGTTGCTGGCGCGTCGGTCAGCCGGTATGGACGCCGGGTCTGTGTCCGCGTACGCGTAGTTTTGTTTAATAATCAAAAAACGTTGTATTCCGTGTTGTTCCGCGTTCGGGCTCTTCGTTTATTATAGTCGTGGCATCCCCACGTGATTTCAATGTGTTTTTATAGTTGTGATAGTGATCCCAGTTCGCGAATAATCTACTTTGTGTGTCTAACGATGACAGTTTCCGTCTCGCGATTTTTCAGTGTCCCTTAATTGTTTATCAATTAGTTATCGGATCTATCAAGGGATCTTCGATGTTGGACGTGGACGTTCCTGTTGTTCTTCTCTCTTGGTGAGTTGGTCTTCTAATTTATCGTTCTCTTCTCTTTTATGTCTGTTGAGTAGTGTCGTTTTCCTGCGACGCGCTTGACAGAACTCTTAAAATTGTTTCACTCCTAATTATTTTTCTAATTATCTAAAAATTCTTAATCTAGTTTCCATTGGTCGGGCTGACTAATGCCCTCCTAATTCTATCTATTAAATATTTTTCCTAACTTCCTTTCAACTTTTGACTCCAAAGCCCTGTTGCTTTTTGATGCAGTAACTGATTTACCGAGAGTCTCAAGTTTACTGTATCAAGTCTCTGTGTTATAATTTTTCTAAATGTTGTTTGTTTTTCTCCTTTCTTTTTCTGTGTTATTCCACTTTTTACTTTCTCAAAGTTTCTAATTTGGAGACCTCTAGGTGCCACAACCGAGTCTTTTAAATGTATCGATGCTCTGCGTTCACAATACTTCTTAGAAACTATCCGGACTTATTTGCTAATTATTCTACCTAAACTTTCTTATACTATTCGCTTAATTCTCCTAAACTAAACCCTAATTATTCATTTTAATGCCACCAACTTTCTCTTCTTAATCTGGCTTTTTAGAATATTTCCTGTTCTATTCACCCGGTCCGATACTGTCCGCTCTTAATCTTTATATGATTCTTTGCACTCACTTGTGTTGTTTTCCTATTTTGCAATATTTGAATTAATTTATAGGGCCCCACTCACACCCTTTCTAATTGATTTCCGAATTTAAAAATCAATTTCTTGAATTTTGTTTTAATTTTTAATTACTTTTCGCCCGCGGGTCTAACTTGGTTGGTAGTTGGAATCGAATAATAGAGCCTCCTTGGTTTGCAGCTCGCTTTTATACCTTTCTCTCCTTTCCCACTCTCTTATTTTAACTCTTCTTTTCTATTGTCTCATGTAATTTCCTTTGTTTCAGCTAGCCCCGCCATCCTGCCCCTACATCCCCTCACTGCTCGAGCGAGGCCAGCCGGTCGCTGACCCGCTGTTTTTCGGCAGCGAAGGAATGTGACAGGCTTCATCCTGTTTCGCGGTGTCGACTGGATTTTGCTGAGAATTTTATCATTTCTTACTTATCTTCTTACATTTCTGATTTTCTATGAATAAATGATTATTTTTGTAGGAATTTGTGTTTTATTTTATTTTGTTTTCTTTTATCCTTTTCAGGTACTATCAATAAATGATTTTGTTTATTGGTATTTTGTGTTTTATTTTATTCTGATTGTTATAGTCTTTTCTTCCTAGTCGTGACTACGTCACAAATAATATGTTGTTTCGAGTATTTGACGAGGAACCAACCCGTTCTATATTAAGTCTAATTTATAACTGATTTCCGTACCGCAGTTGCTAACTGTGTTCACGAAAATCCCTTAATTCGCAATTTTAGCGTTAGTTTATCGTCCATCGCCAAGCGAGTCGCCTCATGCTGCGTCGGCGTTCTTGGTGTCGATCGTATTCCGCGGGACAACACGCATGAGAAAAGTTGCTAAAAACTGAAGTAAAATCATCAAGCATACGTCCTTTAGGACGCCTGTATAAAGATTAGTACAGTCGTTTTTCTGCTCTCGGACATGTAATTTCTAATATTAAACATTCAGGCGAGTTACTAAATCGACTGGGTGAAAAAGTCGACTTTTTTGCTTTTAGGGAATTATGGATGAAACACCCGACTTCTCCTCCCTCAGAACCTTCATGGTCATTGCGAATTAAAAAGTAATCATCTACATGTTTCACCGATGAAGATAATGTGAAAACCCCGATCAAGAATATTTTGAATCGTTACTAGGTTTGTAGCGTTCACTGCCAGTAGGACATCTTGACGGCAGCCGTATGAATTTGCTAAGGTCAGATTCCAATGCAATCGGTATCGGTATATTTTTATCGCCTTTGTGAACATGTATAGTCCGAGCACGAGCCCAAGCATATTTATAACTTTTCTGAGAAGCGTGAGATTTAGTAGCACGTAATAAATTATGGAGCGCTGTGGGCATAAACTCGTTGACAAAAATGGTACCACGTTGGTCAAGACTAAATACTTCTTTGAGTGTTAAGTTTTTTTTGACCCGCTTCTTGGTTAGAACGTATTCTCTGACTTGATGTGACTTCAGGGTGATGACGAAAACTTTGGTTGTAATCCGGTATTGTACAGCAGATGCTAAGACACTATTGTTACTACTATCGATTTTCTTAGTGAGGCTACGATTTTCAAGATCGTCACTCTTAGATGAGAAATATCAAGAGCACTGAATACTTTTTCTACAATTAGTTGCGGTTGATTAATAATTATAAGTGAGATACCGGATAAGGTGCATTCTACAGAATAATGTGCCCAATGCGTCTATCGCACTCAATTGGTCGTATCTGAAGAACTGGTTGTTGACAAACGTTTCGAGATTTCTCCGACTTGTTCTCTGAGTTGCACTTAATTTGATTTAATACTTTCGGAGTCCACTCGAGTATTTTCAGAAAAAACTTCAAGAGCTGAAATTCGGGTCGATAATGCATTGTGTAGAATCGACAAATTGGGGACGTCAACACGACGTTCGGTGATAGAGTTATTCATACCGGTGAAAGAGCATTGAATATGTTGTAACTTGTGGTTTACTGCGGTACCCGATGATTAAATCTAACACATGATGTCGTCTAAAATAGCAGTAGCAGTCCTCCTGTCCAGTGGTGAGTGCTGGATGATAGCAGAACGCTGGAGCGCGCATGGATCACAACGAAAGTTATTTGTAGAACTCGGGCTGGAGAGCTCGTATTTAAATTTGCCTTGCGCACACATAGTATGAAAAGTCATACCACAATCACCAGTGCACTTCACTCTCTCTCGTTGTCGGGTAGATCGACTGCAAAGAACGCATCGAGTTGCCATCTATGATCGGTAAATAGGGATGGAAAGAGGAAGAAGATAAGACAAACGAGCTACAGTGCAGAGAAATATGTAAAGTACACTTCAGTAAGCAGAACCGCTCGATGTGTTAGGCTCCGTGATTGTCACTACATAAACATGTGCGACTGTGGTTGACACGCTGACAAGCGGTCTACCACAGATGTGCCGATACCTACACGACAGGGTCAAAGTCGTTCTCTGTTATTATTGCGGTACCTAAAATATTTGCGATTTAAAAGTTTGATTTTAGCATACACACAGCTGCGATCATTAAAGGTGACGCGATGCTGTTTGACCGAACCGTTTATTATGGCTTATTGCGAATATCGTGGTGTAATGTATCTACTACACAGTCAAATACTTTAAGGTCCAGACCGTTAGACTGCAGACCAACCAGACCACTGCAACTCACGGAGATCACACGTATAAAAGTTAGTTATGAAAAACGTGTACGGTTCAAAACGTATAAGTACTCACCCCCTGATCTGTCAGTACAATTCAAGTTCGATTGTTTGGTATAACCACTATACACTCAAATGATGCGCAGAAAAATCGACCCAGTCACAAACGAGCCTACGGCTACTCTGCGAAATTTTCTGCTTTAAACCACAATTAATTCGCCTAATACAAGACACATGTCAGACTACTATAGACCCTTAATTAGTAAAGTCTGTTAGGCAACTAGTGAGCCGAAACTAAATAATATTAAGTCTTTATTTCAACGCAAAAAATGGGTAAAGTACGGAGCGCTCAGATACACGTCAGACATTCCGGGAAGAAACGCGTTAGGGTGAGAGAGAGAGAGAGACAGAGACAGAGACAGAGATGTTTAATAACTTTCTCAACTATTATATTTAATGAACATAATATTACATGTTTATCTCACGTCTATATTGCACTCATTTAATTTCGCTTACAATAAATGCTTTTTACATACTCTTGTACTGAACTAGTTTTACACAGCCTTTAACCTCTGCTGGCAGCGTATTATGCATTTTCACTCCGTCGTAAAACATACTCGTTTGCGCACTTCTCGTGCTTCTAAATTGGATTGCAATGTTTTCCGCTTGACGCGTTTCCCGACCTGTTCTTGATTTTACAACTTGGAATTTACTCGTCACTTCTTTCGGCAGCAATTTTTTCATGGTCTTGAAAGTAAATATATACACATTATAATACAGTCTCTATCTCACACTCATAAACTAAACCACTTGTAGCATATCGTCTACCTTCGTATAGAGGCTGCATTGTAATATGACGCGCATCGGTCTGTTCTGCGCTATCTGCAGTTTATTCAACTCTGTTTCACCCATACGCACTATCAGTTCTGCGCAATACTGAAAATTTGGGGTTATGAATGCCTTATATACGACACATCTGGTGTATGGCGATATATATTGCCCTATCCTGTTCAGAAAGCTAGTTTTTTTGCCTATTTTTTCAACATAAACTCACAGTGGTCTTTAAATCGTAACTTATCATCTATCATTACACCTAAGTATTACATTACCTCAAATCGCTCTGACTCGGTTCTGTCCCTGCATTTCTGAACAATATTCCCCCTCAATTCTTCTTTTACACTGCTCCAAATCACATATTTGGTTTTTTTCCATATTCCTTTTCAGTTTTGCCGTATTCATCCATCCTTCTACTATGTTTAATGCCCGTTTCATATTTCTTTCCACCTAAGCACTACTGTCTCTAGTAACATATATTAGTGTGTCATCAGCAAACATTTTTATTTCGCAGGCTTCGGGACATAATTCGACTATATTATTTATATATATGTTGAGAATTCCTTCCTTGGGTTGAGCGAATCTGAAATATATTGAAAATTATGAGTCTTCACTCACGACAGGGAAAAAGAAACCGGACTGACAGATGTTTAACAGAGAAAGTGGTTTTATTGTACCATCCGCTTGTCAAATACAAAATATATATAAAAAATGCAAATAAATATAAGAAATCAATCTAATTTAGGTTTGAGTGCCCAGCACACAATTATATTGATTGTGAATAAGTGACATATTCTACGCTCTCACACTTCTTATTCCGTGGCGTGCTCTGCTGCGCTCGCTGCATCACGTACACTACACTCAATAAAAGACAGCACCCAATTATATTAATCATATTAATTATATTAATTATATTACCAGGTGTATGCATAAGTTTTTTCCGGTTTAACTGAGAGATGGCGCCAGCGAAAAGTACGCAGCGTATTAATTTGAGACAAACGTCATTTTGTTCGTCTGACATTAACCTACAAACACACACAAGTTGAGTCCGCCAAAAACTAGCGTCTTTGTTTTATCGTTCAGTGATCATGTCAAGTTTTGTACCTGAAAAAGAAGATTTGCGGCACGCATTGCTTTTCTTATTTAATCAAAAGAAAAAGGCTGCTGAAAGTCAACGTTTGCTAGTGGAAACATATAGTGAACACGCTCCATCGATTAGAACATGTGAGACATGGTTTCGACAATTTAAAAGTGGTGATTTCAATGTGAAAGACAGTGAGCGCTCTGGTAGACCACAAAAATGCGAAGACGAGCAATTGCAGGAGTTATTGGGTGATGACCCAACTCAAACTCAATGGCAATTAGCAGAAGCATTACATGTGTCACAAGAAACAATCAGCAGACGTTTATGAGTAATGGGGAAGATCGCAAAGTCACTTGTGAAGTGCTGCTTCAACGCCACGAAAGGAAATCATTTTTGCATCGAATTGTGACGGGTGACGGAAAATGGATTTATTTTGAAAACCCGAAGCGGAAAAAATCGTGGCTTTCACCTGGCGAAGCCGGTCCTTCAACACCAAGGCCAAATCGCTTCGGCAAGAAGACCATGCTCTGTGTCTGGTGGGACCAGAGCGGTATTGTGTATTATGAACTCTTGAAGCCCGGCGAAACCGTTAATACACAACGCTATCGCCAACAAATTATTAATTTAAACCACGCATTAATCGAAAGACGACCGGAATGGGCCAGAAGACATGGCAAAGTGATTTTGTTACACGACAATGCGCCGTCTCACACAGCAAAAGCAGTGAAAGACACCTTGAAATCGCTTAGATGGGACATCCTTCCGTACCCGCCGTATTCGCCAGACCTGGCGCCATCTGACTATCACCTCTTCGCATCAATGGGGCACGCGCTCCCAGAACAGCACTTCAGCAATTTCGAGGAAGTTGGAAAATGGCTCGACGAATGGTTTGCCGCAAAAGACAAGCAGTTTTTCTGGCATGGTATTCATAAGTTACCTGAAAGATGGGCGAAATGTGTAGAAGCCGATGGCCAATATTTTGAATAAAACAAAAATTAATTTCCCTTGAAAATTACAATAATTGGCACACGCGCAATTATATTAATCGAGCGGGAAAAATATGATGAGGAAAACATGGTACAGACCGTGCTGCAGAGCACGCGACAGAGTGAAACATTTGTGAGGATGCACCGATGAGTTTTCCACTTCTCACCGACATTGAATCATGATAAATGATAACGGTGTACTCGTACCTGATTGTGAGTCCTGCTGAGCACGAAAAGCTGAGTAAATCCGGTGGAAGCGGTGAAGAAGTCCGAGCGATGCAAAAATGTGTGCGCTGTTCGAGCGGGTTTTCACGAAAGTGTTCAAATTAGCAATATGGCTGCGCTTTACAAAAGCGTCGTTGTGCGACGCTGAAGTCAAATGAGTGAGATAGCCGGTGAGCGATGCCGAAGTCAAGTGAAAGAGATAGCCTCTCGCTTCATGCAGCGTGCCTGCGAGGCACTGCCTCGGCCATCTCCGGCATAGTCGAGCGCTGCACGCTACCCAGCAGCTACAGGTCGACGCACGGCGAATATCGATCGCCGTGCGCCAGCTGATTATCCAACAATATATCATATTGAAGAGCAAAGGCCCTAATACGTATCCATGCGGTACCCCGTATTTCATTGTAATAATTTCCGGAAATTGTTCATTAAACCGTTCTCGTTACGTTCTATTGTTTAAGTACGACCTAAACTATTGTAACACTTTATCTCTCATTCCATATTGAAACATTTTTTCTATTAACAATTTTTTATCCACTGTCTAAAATGCTCGTTTTAAATCCATGAGCATTACTCCTACTATTTTCTCTTCGCTCATGCTTAATTTCCATTCGTCGCGCCCGGTTTGAATCGCCGTTTCACATGAAAATTGTTTTCTAAAACCCGACTGATGCTCTGTTATAACTTCATTTGATTCCGAAGACTTTTCGATTTGACTCTTTACTACCAACTCTAGGACCTCGTACAATAGCAACATATTTATTGGCGGAAAATCCTTCGCGATTTTGGCTTTCTCTATCTTTGGTATCGGCATAATCGGGGACGTTTTCCAACTATTAGGGCAACAATCCTCCCTTAGGGATTCGTTAATTACATCAACAAACTCCTGTTCAAATGCGCTGAACACCAACTTCAGTATATAGCTTGATATTCCTTCTTCTGTACATTTCTTCTTCGGGAGTCCGTTAACTATCAGGTGTACAAGTATGAAATGCGGATTTCAGACAACCGATAGCCCACGAATGCAGTTTGTGCTATAAAGATTTGACACTGCGCCATTTTGTTGTGTCATCAACAAGTGTCAGGCGCGCACGAGTGATAAATTGGAATAGTGTTGTGTTGTTATGTTTAATATGTCATAATTTATACCGAACAAAGAGCATTCGCGGACAGCATTAATTTTTTGTTTTCATTTGAAGAAAACTGCTGCTGAATCATACCATTACTTTGAGAAGCTTATGGTGAATATGGTCCATCGCAAGATACGTGTAAGCGATGGTTTCGGCGTTTCAAAAGTGGTGACTTCGATGTTGCAGACAAGGAACGTAGAAAGCCGCCAAAAAAATACGAAGATGTGGAATTGCAAGCATCGTTGGACGAAGATGATTCGCAAAGACAGGAACAACTTGCCGAGCTATTGGGCGTTAGTCAATAAGCTGTTTTGAATCGGCTACGAGAGATAGGAAAGATTCAGAAGACCGGTAGATGGGTACGACATGAGTTGAACGACAGGCAAATGGAAAAGCGCAAGATCACATGTGACATTTTGGTCGTTGGGTACAAAAAAAGTCGTTTTGGCATCGTATAGTTACAGGCTATGAAAAGTGGATTAATTTTGAGAATTCCAAGCGTAAAAACGTATAGACCCAGGCCCACCATCCACGGTCGGGTCGGAGATAGCCGAGGCAGGGTTTCGCGGAGCCGAAGCTGTGCCTCGTAGGCACGCCACGTTGTTTTTAGTGTATTTATTTTTATATCAATTTTGTGTTTTTTCTAAATTTAACTTATTTGACATTTTTTTAATTATACCTAAAAACTGTATTTGTATGAGAGCTGACGGAAGGTGGAATAAACCGCTTTCTCAAGATTACAACATCATGTCTGGTTTATTTATCTGACAATTTTCTATTGGCTTCAATACAGCTACGCTGAAATTGCGCCTTGGGGACGAGCTTGCTCGGCAGTCGAGCAGGTGAGCTTGAGCCAGGACTTGATTGCGTAGGATGTTTCTTCGATAGTAGGTGGTGGCACCAGCAACTTCTTTCCGGAAGCCTGCCCGGTTCCATCACCGCCTTGAGTTAGCTTCGATTTATCTACCATGATACTACGAGAGAGGTACTAATTAGATTTGAGCAAACTTAACACTGTTAGCAATAGGCGATACACTTTAAGCACCAACAAGTATAATAGAGAGGAGAAAGTAAATAGAAACTCCGCAGAGTTGTACGATACCCAAACCGATGCAGATGTCAAGCTGCTACGAGCCAGTCTATGTGCAGAGTCGATACTGTGGAGCTAGGCTGGTAGGCTCCGCTGTGAGTGCTAGAGCTAGTGGAACGTGTTCCTGCTGGGTGCGCTGGCTGAGAGTACGCCCACGTACTTGATGTTAGAGCACGATGCTAGTGGTACTGCTATCCGGCTCGAAGGACCAAATGTTCGAGAATCCAGATGTTAGAGTTAAGTGAACTGTAAAATTGTTGCAGGCGAATTAATAGTCAGTACACAGATGTAGTTTACAGTAGCATTTATTGCTCCACCTGTCAAAATGCAGTGGACGTAATTACATAAATGAAACACATAAAATATAAAAAATAATGGATCAAAATAAGTGTAATAGAAGGGTTAATGAATGAGGTGAGCTAGTTACCACAAACGATTATATTAATCGTGTGTAATTTGATGAGATTTGCTGTCGCGATCGGGCCTCGCGGTGAAGCTAAAGCCGGGTGCACGACACGATGAGCCAAATGTTGATGTACTAGGATGCCGACGTCAATATATCGATGTTGATAGGATAGATGAGTTTTGTAGAGACTGTAGTTCGGCAGAGTTGATCGATGAGTCTTTTTTAGATTCACTGAACTATGATGAGCACGCACGAAACACGGTGGCGATGAAAGCCGCGCAAGAGCAAAACGTAAGATGGCTACATTATACAAAACAGCCGTTGTCTAGTCAAGCAGTCGTAAAGCGCGTGCGCCCAGCGACCTGTTACTTGGCATGATGACCTAGTGCGAGTTATACTGCTTCTGAGCGGTGCTGCCGCTAAGTACCAACAAGAAGCAGTGTTGCTCACGCTAACCTGCAGTGTTCAATCCCGCAACGCGTAGCAGAATGCTCAAGCTTTTTTCAAACATTTCAATTACTAATTATTTCATTTTTGAATCGTATTGCTTTATACTCTTTATCAATTACTTTACCTTTCAACATTTCTTTTAATATCCCCCAAGTAGTATGTGGACGCCTTTGCTCCATCCTGTTCTTAGCTCTACTCTTCCTTGTTCACCAGCACCCACACCAACCTACTTTACCATCTCCACGTTACCGATACTGTTTAAGCAGAGTGGGTGACGCAGCAACGGAAAAGTGCGGTGGTGGGGGTAGTCGCAGGGTGAGGGAAGGAGTGGGGGTAGTAGTGGTTTCGAGCAAAGGCGTCCACATACTACTTGGGGGATATTGAATGAAATGTTGAAAGGTAAAGTAATTGACAAAGAATATAAAGTAATACAATTCGAAAATGAAATAATTTGTAATGTAAATTAAATGGCTGATAAATTCGACTGTTATTTTGTTGACAGTATTAGGGCGCTAAAATATATAAATCGTGGGGAAGATTGCATAGCGAATAGAAAATATGCCGACTGTGTTAGCTGACTCTATAGGGTGGGGTTACTCGGGGGTGCGAGCCGGTCTCTACTCTCGTGAACTGTCACTCCGACTGTCACTCCGACTGTCAACTGTAAACTCTTTACTCTTTATTCTCTTGTTCGGGCATTTTACCGTCCTTATATCAGTCCTCGATGTTCTAATTTTCTATGCGGGGGATTCCTAGAATTACAATAACGCTCGGACCTTGGGACTCATCGTCTTGAATAATTTTTCTTCTAATCATGGCCTCGTTCGATTCTCGTTCCGAGTTGCTCCGGGTGAGGTGGCACATTCCATGTAAAATGAAGCTGTTTCGACAAAGGCTCAGAGTTTTAGGTGGATCCACCGAGCTTCTGGTGATTCTTGCTAAAATTCTCATCTGATCACGGTCTCGTTCAATTCTTATTTCGAGTTGCTCGTGATAAGGTGCAACATGTCGCGAGGTAATAGGGGAATTATTTCTTGCTTCGACGACACGTGCCGAGATAGACAGAGAGAAAAAAATGACTCAGACGCCGGTACAGCCAATATGCTTCTCTTTAGTAATACCTTTCCTTCTTTTTTTCTTTTCCGCTGTAAACTATGAATTATTATTTTAATAAAAATTTATATTTGAAGTTTTCGTGAACGTTTATTACTTAATGTCTAAAAAGGCCTTATTGACTCAACATTTCTCGATAGTTTTCCTCAAGTATTTTAAGTTGGATATCGTCGGTAACAAATTGAGATATCGGTGTGACAAGTTTTTATTTGATTGTTAAAGCCGTTTATGAACAATAACACTTCTTATTAATTTTTAAGGAAATGCCTTCGATGTGTTTATATTAATATTTCTGTCTCTATATTCTTTCGAGAGATTACCGCTCGCCTTGGTGGTACGCGCCGAGATAGAGAGAGAGAAAGAGAGAGAGAGAGAGAGAGCGAAAAGCGCCTTGGTCGGGAAGCGAGGTGTCGAGGGGAAAGATTATACTCCCATCATCGGTTCGGTGTCAGAATTATATCCATCAAACCTGTGCTTTTTTTTCTTCGGGCAAAACTGCCGTGTTCCATGGCATCCCCCAACCAAATAAAAATCAGGCCATCTTGATTCTTCTTCATGGTCATCACGCCTCGATAAAATTCTTCCTGGTCCCGATACAAAATCTGTCGGCCGATTGCCTATTCCACTGGAGACAGTCGTCAGATCCCCTTTGTTTCCACTGAGATTTCTTTTATGCTTTGCAGCAGATTCTCCCTGCCCCCCTCCGGAACCTCTTTGCACAGATGTCCGCTGTGGGTCGGCGATGCTCAATAAACTGATATATTGATAAATCCCTTGCATATACTCGACCGGGTAATTTCGGTATGCGATTTGCGGTGAGTGCTTTCTCGTCTGAGTTTGACTCGATATTATAGATTATTCCGTTGGGAGAGAAAAAGACTCCTGGATGGTCCTGCATCAATGGATGGATGGCATTGATATCCAGAATAGCACTTGTTTTTCCTAGTTAGCTTTTTGAATTCTTTTCGTTCTTCAACTCTCATGAATCTTAATCAAATCCTCTTTACCGACCTTCAGTGTTCTCCTGTCATTTATGCCTCGGTAGTTACCGTTCTGGTGTACTATCATCATGAACTCAAAGATACCGTCTCTGTTTACATCTCGAGGTATGTAGTTGATCCCTCGGTGGTATCGAGACCCTGATTACTCTTTCGTCTAGTCGTCTTGATCCGTAGGTGCCTTTTCGATGCCACCGTCGACTCTAATCGATTATTGTCGGTGATCGCGTGTTGCACTAATCTATTCCCTATAGCTACTTCTTACTATAATAATTCCTACCCTTTAGTATCTTCTTATCAAAAATTTTATTATTCCCGTGAGGGGTATTCCAACCCCTATCGGGCGCGTCTCCAGGTGGCGGATAGGGGAATACTTGGCAGATATATCGGGTAAATGGGAAATAAAATACCACCCGCGGACCAAAAACCGAACTTGTATGCAGAAGAGCGCACGTCTGTTTCCGTATCGGGCGGTGTGTTAGGCAGCGTCTGTCATCGTGTGGATGTGGCTGGGAGTCATACATCGATCGGTACACATCGCAGAACACTGGGAGTGCTTCTAACCAGTGTCGGTATTTCCCCGGCGTCGAGGATGAGGCTGCTGTGAGCTTGCTCTGCCGAGGTGGCCACTGCGGTGTGTGTCAGGAACCAGCCCCTTCGGGCCTTGATCAGAAAGTGTGCATTGAATGCAGCGGTCGGAAGCTGCATAGCTCCGGGCGAGCGCCGGTCCGTCCGTGTTTTCCGGAACCGGTTAAGCGTAAGTAAGGCCTCAGGGAACTGGGGTAGGAGATTTGTTCTCCGAGGGTACACCCGTTCCCGACTACCCGTTCCTGATTACGGCCCGCCCCTCTGCACACGAAGCGCTGGTTCAAAACGAAACATGGATAATTTTCAAGGAAACATGCAGGCAGGAGAACAGGATGCCGGTAAGGCAACCTCTCTTCGAGAGCTCATTATCGCGAGCGAAAAGAAGGCCGAGACGAGACGCGCAGAAATGCGAACTCTCATTAAGATCATGATGGAGGCGATGAAGAGGCAGCCCAACGTCAATAAGACAAATAAGGACGGCCTACCCACCTTAGTTGAGCAGTTGGAGGAACTGGCGGACTGCTAGCGACCATTCAAGAGAGCACACAGCTTTTTTCAGGGAACGCGGGCAGATGCTCTCAAACGTTCTTCGTCAGGACCCAGTAGTGCAAGCCCAGCAATGCCGCGTCGTCGGTCCCCTCGTAAGCTTGGACAGAAGCGAGCGGCAACAAGCCCGCCGGTGCATCTAACACCTGAGGCACTGAAAAAAAAGAAGAAAAAGAACGGCTCTCCAACCGCTATTTGGACCGAGGTGGTCAACGGAAAGGCCGAGAAAAAAAAGGAAAAGGAAAACAAGGCAGGGGAAGAAAATATGGAGCGGGCTATTCCAGCCACAAAAAAGCCTGCGTCACACGGCACTAAGGGAAGAGTCGCCAAGAGATCGTCCCGACAAAGGCGGGACGCGATCACCCTTAAACCGACAAAGGGTAAAACATAAGCGGAAATTTGGAACACTATCCGCAAAGCGGTCAAGCCTGAGGCTTACTGGGTCGATGTCAAATCGGTACAATGCACGCGCTCTGAAGAAGTCCTTCTCGAACTGCGTAAATCGTTAGCCGATTCAAGGGCATCTTTCTCGGCAGCCCTCAAGGCGGTTACCGGAGATACCAGCAGCGTCCGGGAAATGGTTCCCAGGGAAAGCCTGGAAATTAAGGATCTGGACAGCTGCTCCTCAAAAGAAGAAGTGGAGGAGGCGGTGAGGAAATTCATAGGAGCAGGTTACTGCCATCGGCACCATCGACGAATCAGGGGCAAAGACACTGATACGAACCGCTCACGTGAAGATTGGTTGGGCCAACTGCCGCATCCAAAAAAGGGTGGAAGTGCCGAGGTGCTTTAAATGCTTCGGTTATGGACACCAGAGCACCCGGTGCACAGGAGTAGACAGGGGAAAATCCTGTTTCAGGTGCGGCGAGGAGGGATACAAGGCAGGTAGCTACGAAGCCGGCCTCTTGCGCTTCCTATGCCCGACGATCGAAGGCGAACCCGACTCCCGATGCCACGTTACAGGGTCTGGACGGTGCGGGACCTTTCGCGAGGTTCTAGCTCAGGCCAAACGATAATGGCAGTGGTCCTCTAGGGCAACCTCAACAGGAGTCGGGTTGCCGATGACCTCCTTGCCCAGATCTGGCTCGAGAAACCCGCTGATGTCGTTCTCATCAGCGAGCAATACCGGGACAGAGAAGAGCCAGGTCGATACTCGGACAACCTTGGTACGGCGGCGATATGAGTATTAAACCGGCGACGCTTTCCTGTCGTCCGCCGTGGCTCGGGCACCAGATTTGTCTGGATGAGATGCAGCGACGTGACTTACTACTGTGTTCAAAAAGTAAGGTGAATTTCGTTTTAAAATTAAATTTTTTAATTTATTCTTCCAAATCGATTTCGTCCTCCTCAAAATAATCCCCCCTAGCTATAATACACTTATGCCAACGTTTTTTCCAATCTTTGAAGCATGCTACAAAGCCGTCCTCAGGTATAGCCTTCAATGCGCGTAGCGATTCACGTCTGATCTCTTCAATCGACTCAAAACGATTTCCCCGGAGTGGTCTCTTGAGCTTTGGGAACAGTCAGAAGTCACACGGTACTAAATCAGGCGAATACGGTGGTTGTGGAGCGACATGAGTGGAGTTTTTGGCAAAAAACTCACGAAGAACCAGTGCTCAGTGCGACGGTGCATTATCGTGGTGCAAAATCCAAGTGTTGTCTTTCCATAATCAGGTAGACGCTGACGTAAGTGACAGCGCCGACCCTTGCCCAGACGTAATCGTCCCCGACACCGCAGTTAATTATTCGAGATTGGGCAGCGCCCCTTACCCAGATAGCTGTGGTCTCTGTCTCGTTCGTAATGTACGTTTGTGTCGTTCTTCTCCTGTACAGTTCGCACAGGATCAGAATGTCGGCGTCATGTTCGTCAGCTATCTGTGGTAGTAGCATGTCTGCTGTCCTACTCCTGTTCAGGTTTCCCTGAACTATTCTGTCCGTATTCCGGCCTGCTTCCTGCACTCCTCCAGCGCAGCTCGGAACACCGCGCACCTCCCGGAACCCGCGAGGTGCGCCGCGTCCTTGTGCTTTGCCTCGGCGCACAAAGGACAGGCCGGTTTGTTTTTACAGTCCGTTGCGTAGTGTCCCGTTTCGCCGCATTTCCTGCAGCTTTTTGTCCGGTCCGTGTTCGTGCAGTTGACCTTGACGTGTCCGTAGCCAAAACACTTGTGGCATTTCGTCATTGTCAGTCGTTTTCGGACGCGGCAATGCACCCATCCTATCCCGACCCGTCCCCGCCGAAGCAGCACCTCGGCTTCCCGCGACTCCACATCGCAGACCGCCATGTACTGCTCGGCGCGATTCGGGCCAAAGATGTAGACCCCGAAGTCCGCGTCTCGTCCTGTCTCGCGTCTCAGCGCCTGTCTGACGTCGTCCGTGGTCGCGACGCAGTCCAGGTCCATGATCTCCAATTGGACCTTGGAAGTCATGGGTGTAGCACGAGAAAGTCAGAACAAAAGGAAACACTCAATAAGAAAGACGGGACAAAAGGAATCAACGATGAGAAAGTCAGAACAAAAGGGAACGGTAGAGAGATAGCAGCTACTGCTACGAATAGCAGCACAAAAAGAACGAGCCGACAACGGTTTTATACATAATAAATCAATATTTTTTTTTTAAATGTATTGTACACAGTAAGTATGATACATGAAATTAGACAAAAAGATTATTTTAACCCTTTGCACTCCAGCCTAGTTTACTGTTAGCTTTTTAATGTCGCAAATACGGCGACAACGGAGTGCAAAGGGTTTAAATATCGCGAATTCAACCGTAAAACTATATACTTTTTTGCGTTATACTAATTAGCGTATTCCAAAATAGCCGTACGGTATAGTACAGTACATCCCGTGCCGCTTTCGCTTCGTGTTAACAGGTTCGCATGATTTCGTTTCTTTACGCGTTACTACATGATGAAATTCCGTACGTCAAATAGCGTCGAATTTTGAAATAACAGGTACGCTCCTTGCTCCTGTCACGAAAGATCGTAATGCGTTATAATTTACGTGACGTCTATTCGCAAAGTTTAGCGTGATACCCTATACTTTACATTTTTCAATAATCGTACCATCGGGCTTACGAACAAGGTATGCGTAAAATTTTGGTCCTCCCGAAACGAACGAAGTTATATAACTACCAGGCCCGTATTTGCTTAATTCATCCGTAAGATCTCCTAGAAATTGACCGATTGGCGGCTCATACTAGTTACCACCGGGGCGACTTACATAAATACAGGAGTCCGTATCGCAGTACAATATTCGTCGCCCGATCCCCTCAAGATAACTGTATAATTTTAGGCGTGCCTGTGCCGTCGTGTATGCTGCAATCACGGCATTTGATGTCGGGGATGGTTGGATAGCATCGCGGTTGCTCCCATAGTTTATATACATAATCTTGTGATTAACCGGTAGCATCCCCGTGACCTTAATCTCCGGACTCGTTAGTAAATTCATTAGCTCTGCGCGCGTGAAAACGATAACGGTTTTCGTGAGATTCTCTCGTTGACCAAACTTTCTCCAGAATGAATTAAGAGCCAATTTTGCAAGTAAACGTAAACCCGGATTTGGCTGAAAAGCACTTCGCTCGAGATATACACCCTCAGACTCCTTGTACAATGCTATAAAATGCTCTATTGCTTCCTCGTCATTGTTACACTCTGTTGGAGGCCCACTCGCCTCCTGTTTTATTTTTAGGAATGTATCGATGTACTCGGCAAAATGACCGCCTCGTCGCGTTGTCGAGTCATACTGCGTAACAAGGTATTACCAAATTTCATAGATACACGTCACCTTATATCCGAGCGACACAGCTTTTCTCAGTTCGTCCACGACCCATGTGCCGTCAAACGCTCGCTCAGTCGTGTCATCGTGTGTACAAACCTCGGATGTGTCTTCTCATTGTCGATACCGAAACGTTCACCAGGAGGCAAAATATCACCACCCCGTGCAGCAGTCCTTCCATCGCCAGTTTGTCCACCTGCAAGCATAATTAAACCATTTATTAGAATTTTTATTTCATTCAATTAAAATTTTTGTTTGTCGCTAGCAATATACTATGTATATTAATCGTGTAATGTAAGAATTACAAACTTATATTTGTTTTTAGTCCTCGAATCCATCGACTGCACCTGGGAACCGCCGACGCATTTCGTAAACCAACTCGATTGTCGGCGGTCTCGGCACAGTGAATCGTGCAAAGCGAAAAACGTTTGGGTCCGACTCGTACCCTGTTTTTTCATTTTACTATTATTATCCCCGTAATTTTTTTATTTTTGTCAGCGTAATTGTATTATTAAAAGCTTACCTGAATCTACCGGGTCCTCTTCCTCCTCCTCCTCGTCCTCGTCCTGCTCCACCTCTTCTTCTTCTACTTCTTCTTCTTCTTCTTCTTCTTCTTCTTCTTCTTCTTCTTCCTCGTTATCTGTATTACTATTGGTATCATCGTTTGAACTGTATTGTTGCGATGCACCTGCGATGGCTCCATCTGGTACTCTCGCAGGGCCTGCCATGAAAAGACCGTTTGTTGGTTTATAACCGCAGAATGGCTGGGTAAAATTTATCCAACGATTCCCTGCGGAGCTGTCACCATCGTTGTCCCTGCTATGATCATCTGAATCGGTTCTACCCTCCTCATCGAAATCATAGGTGTCGAATCCCATTTCTTCGTCTTCATACCGTCGAACTATATAAAACGCTTATAAAATAAAGGAAATAAAATATAAGTAATTAGCGCTGTATATTACTTACGTCGTTCATTGAGTATGGATTGCAGAGCAGGCTCATTCAGCCAATCTCGTCGACGAATAACACGCACCACCGAATAAATAATTATTTGATTATCAAACAATCCAATATTATACGCATCAATTGAATCACGCTGATGACACTCACACAGCATACCGCGAATTTTACGAACAACCGCCTGTGTTGGAAGTTCCCATAGGGTGATTTGTAAATTTCTTCTCCCCCACCGCGAACGCAACGACGGTCTACGCTTCAATATAAACTCTATCAATTTTCTTATCAATGAGCGCTTTACCACTCTGACCATGATTGTGCTGTTAGAGTAGTAGTAGTAGAAACCACAGTAAATCAGACAATTAACTACAGAATTTTCAAAGCAGCTCACTTTTATATATATTCCTTTAACAAACTCTTTCTCTCTTTCTTTCTCTCTCTCTCTCTCTCTCTCTCTGCATATACTGCAGCGATGTAATGAAAACGACTAACCAAGAAGATGGCCGCACGCGATAACTTTACAAAAGCAAGACCTAGAGAAATATTTAGCGATGGTGATGTACTTAGTTATCGAGTTTCGCTGATGAAAGTTATATTGTTTTCATCTAATTTCAAGGCACTCGGCCATGAGGAAAATCATTAAATTTCGTCGACGAGTATTATTTAGTTTTCATGCCACATCTTATCTGGATGTCGAGGTGTGCGTGTGCACATAGGTGTGCGAGAGTATGCAAGAGTTTTGGGATATATTTGCTGCTGCTGCTGTTACTAGGCTGTTGAGGAGAATGCGACAAATATCAAAGGATATTGGCTAGCAATTTTCAGTCGTAGGATTTGCAGTATCAAAAGAAGAGGCGATGCAACTAGATGGTGGGGGAAATCTGTATAAAACGGAGTATGAACACCACCGACGATTCATTCGAAAAGTTACAGTCTGAACCCTGGAGCTAAGCCGGCGGGGGCTCCGGCCCCTGGCAGGTCTTACCTTGCCGAACAGGTCCAAGGGGAGCAGGCAGACTAAGAACACACAACATCAAAAGCTACGGTATGAGGCATCGTGCCTATGGCTGCATGGCTGCGTTGATGTAAAACTGTGCGGTCGCAAACGATCCCTGCAGGGCACCTGGTGGAACCCTGTTATCTACCCCAGTATCTACACCTTACCCGGCCAAGGCGGCTCTGGTCGGGCGGACCTACTTTCCGACCTATTCGTGGGAACTAAATAGATTCTAAAAACAAAAAACAAACAATTAAAACCAAGGAGGCGTTAGTGATGCTGGAAAAGGAGGAGCAGCTGGATATGATTCGGAGGAAGGCGAGGCGTGAGTGGCGCCGGAGGTTGGCGGAAGAGGGCAAGGAGCAAGAGAACATGCAGACAGCGACTCCGGAAACGAGCGACGTGGGAAGCACTGGCAGACGGAGCAGAGAGCCGTCAATGTCCTCATCGTGCAGGGAGCCATGGCAGTAAAAGCAGAAGAAGAAGAGGAGAAGGGCGAGCCAGGCCCCGAGTCCGGAGGGGGATTCGGAGGGAGCGATGCCATTCATACTGAGCGAAGTTAAGTCCCACCGGGATGACCTTAAGAGATTTCTCTTCAACGAAGACAATAAGGTCAACAAGGGTACAATCAAAGTCATTCTAGCCAAATGGTCGGCTCTTGAGGGTAAGCTCTACGAGCAGATCGTTTTGAATGAGAAGATAAACAACGAGCTCGTGAATGAAAGGGAGAAGCAGACGGTGGGCATGGCCGCGGGGGCTGCTAGACCTACCTTCGCAGAGATGGTTGCTGGAGGGCGGTCCGTAGATCCTGGAGACCCGGTACAGCGAATCTCGACGTTCGGAGGCGGGGGAGGCGTGCCTCGCCCAAGGCAGCTCACGGAGGTGGTCCTCCTCAAGCCGGAGACGGAAGGCGACACTAGAACAAATGAGGAGATTAAGGGTGTCGTTATGGAGGCCCTAAAGGGCGTAAGATCAAAGTTAAAGGTTAGGAACATCAGGAGCATAAGGAAGAAGGGAGTAGCCATCGAGGTGGAGGCGAAGGTGGACGCTGACCTCATCAAGGAGACGTCTTTCCGGGAAGTTGGGCTCAGGGCGGAGGACCCCAAGAAGTTCAATCCATCGGTGATCATCTACGATGTGGAGAGGGATGCAAAGGTTGAGGACCTGAAAGAAGATTTCGTAGCGAAAATCTGGGCGGCGATCCGAGTGAGACTGGCACGGAAATCGACTTTCGCCACAGCTTCCGGAACCGAAACGGAAACGTTAACTGGATAGTGGAGCTGCCGTGCGCGGCGCACAAGAGAATACTCGAGAAGGCAAGAGTCTATATGATATGGTGTTGAGATTTTCCTTCCGGATGTACCTTGACCGACCTGTGAATATATCGGAACATGATGAAAACTCACTCGAGGCAAGAGGAAAATAAAACCAGACACCAAGAGGTTATATTGAGGAAGCGGTTTGCTACCTTCCTCTTTTATTATAGAAATACAATTTTAAATATAGAATGTGTGAACACTACAAGTGAAAATCAACACCAAAATTAATTTAATTTAGAAAACCATCCAAAATATAAATTTAGAAAAATGCAAATTATAACAATAAATAAACCAATTGAGTTTTGAATATTATTGAGCAGCACACAATCATATTGATTGTGCGCTGAGTGAATACATGAGCAAGCGGTGCATGCAGCGTAGTGATAGCTACGCTGCATGACACGCTCAGATTGGTGAGTGCAAAAAAAACATAAATGATCTAGTAACTTGAGTTTGGCATTGTAATGTGAGCAGCACACAATTATCTCAATTGTGTGCTGAATGTGAATTTGAGATAGCGGTGCGTGCAACGTAGCAACAGCTACGCAGCGCGACACGCCGATGCCATTGAGTGTGAAATTTTGTGCGTAATTCACTGCAACCACTCAGCACTGTATTGCAAAGTGATTGCAGTGAACTAATGAGAGGATGTACAATAACCCGTGTCTGAGTGCAGTGATTTTGTGTGCGACCAGCTACGCAATCAGCACTGCTTAGCACACTGCAAACAGACACTGAGGCTATACAAATGAACTGCGTATAGTCACCGTGCTTTCCCAGCAGAGTTTCTGGAGGAAAGCACAGTGAATAGACCACACCGGTATAATTGTATTAATTATACCGGCTAAAGCAAGTGAGGAGAGCCTGACGCCACATGTGCTGCAGCGCATGCCACGAGTGAGCCAAAGTGGTGATGCACCGTATCTCTCTCCTCACTGACATTGAATTTATGCCAAATTATGTCAATGTACTCTTACCTTGAGCAAATGAGTCCTGGTGAGTGAGATGTTGAGCGAGTCCGATGTGTAAATGTCCAAGAAAATGCGGTTGAGTCCTGATGGATGCGCGTGCTGTCCAGTGGATGTGTGTCGCAAAAGTGCCGAATTCTCAAGATGGCTGCGAGTATGAAAGTTTCGTTGGGCGCTGGAGTCAGTTGAGCGAGATAGCCGGTGAGCGAAACCGAAGTCAAGCGAGAGAGACATCCTCTCGCTCGACGCGGTGTGCCAACGAGGCACATCCTCGGCTTCGCGAAGCCCATGCTTCGGCTATCTTCGACTCAACCGAACACCGCGTTGTAAAGCAGCGCAACAGGTAGGCGCACGACGATTATCGATCGCCGTGCGCCAGCTGATTTTCCAACATATGGAGATCCTACCGAGTCGGAGACTATGTGAACATTATGAGATGCTTCAAATGTAGCGGATTTGGGCACATAGCCAAAAACTGTAGCGCACAATACCCTAAGTGCGACAACTGCGGAGGTGAGGGATATCTCCGCGCAGCTTGATCGGTGGAGAGGCCGAGCTGCGTGAACTGTGCGAAAGCGAGACGGGCACAGACAAACCACCCCTCGAATGACCGCCGGTGTCCGGAGTAGTTAAGACAGGTCGAGATGTACAGAGGTAGGTTGAAATGAACCTAACGATCGGGCGGCTAAACGCGGCAAGGTCAGCGTCAGCGGCAGGGGAAGCGAGAATCGTCATGGAAAATGAGCGTCTGGACGTGCTCTGCGTCCAGGAGCAGTACAGCGTCAAGGGCAAGGTGGCTGGCTATGACAGGCAGAAGACGAGGGTGGTGCAGCCTGGGACGGGCCAGCCATGGGTGGCAATTTTGGTGAGCAATGCGAGGCTGGATGAATTCCAAGTGGATACTTATGGGTCGACCCATGTTGTTTGTGCGAATATAAAGAACGAAACCATGGAAATATACGTAATTAGCGTTTATTGTCAGTTCTCGATGCTTATCGAGCCATACCTGAGGGCTGTGGAAGACTTAGTACGTCGTATTAGAAGGGAAGACGCACAAGCCAGAATAGTAGTGGCGGCAGATGCAAATGCGAGATCGCCTCTGTGGTTTGCGGGCGAGAGCGATCAGAGAGGGAGGCTAGTGGAGGAATTCCTCATTGAGCTCGAACTGATTGTGGTAAACAAGCCAGCGGAGCTGCCCACGTTCTCGTCCACACATGGGGAGTCGAACATAGACTTGACGTTCGTAACCGCGGGTATGGGAGGCGTCATCCGGGACTGGACGGTGTCCCCGGTTTGCGGCGCTAGCGACCATAACCTCATCGTTTTCACAATCCATGATGAGGGAGAGCCCGCGAGGACCAAGGGGCGAAGAGTGGGATTTCGCCTCAAAGGGGCCGATTGGGAAAGTTTCCGGATCACATACGACAGCTATATGTCTCGGGCGGTTCAAGAGCGTATCTCTTCAGGGGACGCGAATGAGGCTGCTGTGACTTTTCAAAAAGTGATAACAGCCGTGAGCGGGGCAACATTAAAAGAGAAAAAGACGCTTAAGAGATCGGTGCCGTGGTGGACGCAGGAACTCCGACGACAACAGAGATGTCCGAAGAGCGAAGAAAGAATTATCAAGCGCGAGACGTCTTGGTACGACGGCCGTTGCGGATCTGGAAAACCTGAAAAGAAGGTATGCCCGACTAAGAAATTCCTATACATCGGGAATAAGAAGGGCAAAACAAGAGTCCTGGAAGGACTTTGTAAAGAAGGAAGCTAATGATAACCCTTGGGGAATCATATACAAGATAGCCCGCGACAAGATCAGGAGTTGGGAGATTCCCGGTACACTGGTACTGCAGGACCAGAGGTGGACTACTACCTGGAAAGAGACGACTCGGGAGCTGTTAAAGAAGATGGTTCCTAAGGACTCTAGGGCGGGGGAGACGGCTACCCTAAGGAAAATCAGACTGAAGAACGGCACATATGTGTGTGAAAACATGGAGCCCGAAGTATCGGCTGAAGAGATCTCCGCAGCACTTGATGCAGCGAAGGATAAAAAGGCGCCGGGTATGGACGGGATCCCGGTGGAAATTCTTAAAATCATATGGAAGCACGATCGGGAGGTAATTGGGGGCCTCTTCAACAATTGCTGGAGGCACAGAGTTTTCCCAGATACATGGAAAAAAGCCGAGCTGAGAATAATAATGAAAGACCAGTCGAGGGATAGGGGCAATATCGACTCTTACAGGCCGATTGCACTGCTTCCTGTGATTGGGAAGACATTTGAGAGAATCCTCGTTAAGAGGATTCAATCACAGTATGAAGGTATGGGACTGATGAGTGACCGCCAGTATGGGTTCCACGCGGGAAGGTCTACGGATGATGCATTAGTAAGATTCCGAAGAGGGATACACGAGACGGAGAAGAGATTCGTACTGGCCGTGTTCACAGACATACAGGGAGCATCCGACAACCTATGGTGGTCAGCCATAAAGAGGCGTCTTGCGGCGGCCCGATGCAGCAGTGCATTGGTGGCGCTGCTGGATAGCTACTTTTCCCACAGAGTAATGCTAGTCAGAACAGAACACAGGCGAGAAAAGCGGACCATGGAAAAGGGGTGCCCGCAGGGGTCCATCCTTGGCCCCGCCGCATGGAACTGGTGTATGGACGCATTATTAAGTAATATAGAGGAAGGGATGAACGAGGAAGACGTAGAGGCCATTGCATACGCGGACGACTTCTTAATAATGATCAAGGGTGACTCGAGAAGAGCACTCGAGAGGAACGGCGAGATGGTAATTAACAAAATCGAGAGCTGGTGCATTGAGCACAAGCTGACAGTCTCAGAGGCAAAAACTAAGGCCATGGTGATCAAGGGACGATTCCACCCAGAGAGACTCCCCCTACTCCGGATAAATGGAAAGAGAATTCATTACTGCAGCGAATACAGATACTTGGGAATCGGAGTTGATTCAGGTCTCTCGTTTATAAGGCATGCTAAGGGGTTAAGAGAGAAGATTACTAGGTTCGCGATGGCAGTCAAAAGGTTGGCTCACGAGGAATGGGGAATGAAAACGAACGTAGTGAGGACAATATATAAAGGTGTTTGCTTACCAATTGTCACATATGGAGCAGCATTGTGGCATCGGGAGACAACTACAGTGATGACGAGGAAGCACCTGGATGCAGCCCAGAGAACGATGCTCCTGTCTATGACCAGGGCATGTAGGACCACATCAACAGCGGCCTTGCAGGTGGTGGCGGGATGCCTCCCATTTGAATTAGAAACAATAAAAAAGACGTTATGGTACAGAGTACGGAAAAATGAGCACATTACGTGGAATGAATACGAATACTTACCCGTGGGATTCAACTATGATGATAATGATAAGGAGCAGCCAGAGGAACAGCTGACAGATCTGGAAAAAGAAAAGAAACAGATTAATGAGGAGGTCAGTAAAGAATGGCAGAGAAGATGGGATGGGAACGAGCACGGCAAAGATCTTTACAGGTTCATAAGCAGAGTCAAATATAAGGAGAAAAATAAATGGTTTGCACCGAATAGATTTGCGGTCAATCTAATGACGGGTTATGGACCAATAAATGACACACTCGAGAGAAGAAGGCTGACACCGGATGGATCGTGCCAGGTATGTGGAGACGGGTCTAGAGAGACAGTGGACCACATGCTGTGGTGGTGCGAAGGATATGAAGAGTGGAGATATCCGGAGCTCCGGGAGTTTCGCAGACATGAAGAACTTATAGAAACAAAGGAAAGATTTGAAAAGTTCAACAAGTTTGCGAGGAACTTGATCGGGGCACGAACAACATTTCTGGAAGAGCAACAACAACAATAACAATAACAGTAACAATCAAAATGAGTAGGAAGCTAAAAGAAGTAAAGTAGAGACAGGTCCGCCTCCACGGGGCAAGGACGGGCAACGACCGGTAAACACCGGGCGGCAAAGTGACCTGAAGAATAGTAAAGATTTAACCCGATAACAAGAAAGTTGGAATTGTTGGGAGGAAGTAAAAGGAGAATATAAAAGAAGAAGGAACAGATGAGAGCAGAATAGGAAGAAAGAAATGGGAAATAATGGGATATCCAGCACATCCAAGACGAAAACAACAGAATTAAAATGGGTTAAACAGGCGGACATGAGCGAGGAGCTCAGTGCCGCAGCAAGAAGATATAATAAAAAAAAATTTTTTAATAAAAAAAGAGCACACAACGCATTACACACTTTTAACCTCGTGTTACCAGCACAGAGCTGTGTCATTTGGTAAAATAAGTGGTAGCGCTAATGAGGAATACGAGAATCAAGAGGAATCTGGAGAATCGAAACGGAAACGCTTCCGAAAATACTCTCCAAACATTGTTCTTCAGCGGCCTACATTTGATATGCTCGTCGAAATAAGTAGAAGAATTGATATTCATATGCAGGCTCTAGAGAGCAAAAGTGAAACGATTCAACGGTGTATGAACGAGGTGGTATCATATGTCCGTGAAAAGATAGTTGTCAGTGAAATGCCTCGTGCAGCAGCGTATGAGATCATCGGTTTCAAGGAATTCTTTGAAGATGCGCTCGAGCACATCGCGATCTTGTTAACGACGGAGGATACGGAGTTTATGAAAATTATTTTGTCCGAAATAATTGTGCTGTTTCGTGGTCATATCGCTGATCATGCATCGGGTGTTGCGTTGCGTACGCATTAATTCTCCGTATGTGCAGCTATTTCTGATAAAGACACTGTTGTAAATAATTGTATATAGTGTACATTTCGATCGAAATATTATAAAGTATACACCGAGGTCAGTCACGGTGAGAGAGAGAGAGAGAGAGAGAGAGAGAGAGAGAGTCCTAAAACCGAAGCATTAGCAAAGGTCTGCGATAGAAAGAAGACGAAGCGCTCGTCTCTGTTTCATTAACACAGCAGATCATGGAATACGTGCCAATGTCGATTACCAGCAAAGCAGCAGAGCTTGGTAAGTAAAAAATATAAAATAATTTAAAAATCGTAATTTTAAATCATGTAATATTTATTTTTAATTATAAAAAATAATGTCTTGCAGAGGGAGCAGCCCCTGCATATGAGTCGACACCGAGGGTTCGTTATTTGTGTTATGGAGAGCGAGAGGAGGATGCATATACTGTACAGATAGAGCTAACTTCGGGAAAGAAAAGTGTCACCCGACATCCTCATCCACAGTTGTCATCGGTGGCAGAAGATCATCAACGCTGCCAACTTTGTATAATAAGGCGTGGCATATGAGGTAAGACAATATCGATTATTCTGTACACGATGTTTTTTATTGATCAGTGCGTTCAATTAAATAGCTGTTTCATTCTTTTTTCAAAAGTACACTATGATGACAACACCCACAGCGAAAAATAATTTAAAAGCGATATTACGAGTGATAATACAAATTAATTCCGTATAGCGTTAAAAAAAAATTAACGGTGAAGGAATCTCCGAGCGTGGATTATCGTGTTTGCAGGGCTGTTGCATACGACGGTAAATGTGTGAAGTGCTTTCCATAAAATATTGATTAATTTAAAAAATACCTGATCTTACTGTGTCTTATTATTTTATTATTTATAGCATAATAATTAGAGAATTATAATTGAAATTTTTCTCTTTCTCTCTCTCTCTCTCTCTCTCTCTCTCTCTCTCTCTCTCTCTCTCTCTCTCTCTCTGTGAGGGATCATATTCTATATCTTTTACTGCAGAGCAAGCGCTTTTCGAGGATCACAGCGCGGGGCTATGCATGCTCGAAAACCGCTTTCGTTGCATTCAAAGTCATGGATACCTAGTTATGATTCATAGGAGGAAGTTATCTTTATGCCCGTGATACTCTCTAGCAGCATCTCGAGCATTTAGTCTGTCTTTGGCATCCTACTTGCAAACAATAAAAAGCAATATGTATCGGCGATACGGCAAGGAGATTTTAAGCGACGCGTTTTGGTGCCGAGTAATGTTTGTCGAGAGTGTGATGAGCGTGTTCCTGCATACACAGGAAATGTGCGATGCATACGACGATCTGGAAGAGCTCCCACGTAGCGTGTATTTAGTGAAACGTCGTGGAAGACCCATTGAACTTGGGGAGCTGTATATCGGAATGTCCTCTATAGTGCCTCGTTTCGATAGCGTTGTCCGCGGCGAAGTTATTTACCCGGACTTTGATAGGTACTGCGAGGTGTTGTTAGTCGATTTCGGCGAAACTATTTACATCGACTGGTCTCACCTATTTCATCCGGAGCCTCTAGCAAGTATGCTGCTGGCTCTTGTCATGAAGTTTTCAATATACGGACTCGAACGCGTGGATGTTGCAGGTATTGAGCAGCTCGTCGAAGAAGCGTGCGGTAGAGATGACTTGATCGCTGTCATGATGCGACCTCTTGCCGGCGATAGCGTTCCGCGGGTTCGATTATCGAACAGTGAACGCGCGGACGTGGCGGTGGTTATTATAGAAGCCCTCGGTGATGAGATAGATATCGGCTACGATATCGATGCCGTGGACGAGGGCTTTGACGGGGATACAGTAATGAATTAAAGACACGACGCTGTGTGTGCGCGCGCGCGCGTGTGTGTGTGTGTGTGTGAAAGAGAGAGAGAGAGAGATTACATTCGAGAGACAGGGGATTGAAGTCGCTTTGGCAGGAGGGTAGATGCCTACTAGCTGCGGTGGTGAGTATATAATTCTATTCATTTTTCCAAGTATGTGTACACCTTTGCTACATCCTGCTCTTATCTCTACTCTTCCTTGTTCACTTAGGTACCCACACCACCTCACTTTACCACCCCTCACGTTACCGACACTGGTCAAGCAGAGTGGGTAGCGCGGCGGTGGAAAAGTGAGGTGGTGGGGGTAGCCGCGTGGTGGGGGAAGGAGTGGGGATAGGAGTGGTATGGAGCAAAGATGTACACATACTACTAATAGTTATTCGTGTGAAACAGCTTTACAAAGTATGATTTCAGAGTGAAAATGTGCAATTAGTAAGGGTAATATAATCGGAGTAAGCTACCTAGATTATCGTAGGGCTTTTGAGACAATATATAAAAAGATATTATTATAATAGGTAAATTAAAAGTTTACGTCTTCAAAAGTACTGTTATATCATGGATTCAAGACTATATAAATAATAGAACTCAAAGGGTCAAATACAAGAATACAATGTCAGATGTGAAGATAGTTAATAATGGAGTACCTCAAGGCTCAGTGCTTGGGCCCCTTCTGCTTATATTATATATTAATGATATAGTGAATGTTCGAACTCTTGGATGGAAAATAAAAATGTTCGCGGACGATACTATGGTATGTATTGAATGTGTTTGAGATTCCGTCCGATGGTGTTATTTGACAGATCTGCAATATATTAAAAATTATGAGTCTTCACTCACAACAGGGTGATAATAAACCAGACACATAGATGGTAATTTCAGACAGCGGTTTATTATGCCTTCCGCATTTCACAAGCAAAATAATATAATTTGGAAAAATATAAAAGTTAAGAATAAATACAAAAATAGATTACATTTAGAAAGAATAACAAACGATATGAAAATAAATACACCAAAAAATCAGAGAATTGTACAAATAAATAAGTTGAATGTAAACTTGAGTTTGAGCCAGCACACAATTATATTAATTATCAATTATATTAATTGTGTGCAGTATGTACTGAGAGCGTAGAGAGCGGTGTGCGTGCAGCAGTCAATGCTGCGTAGCACGCCACGCTAGAGAGAATGAGTGCGTAAGGCGTTATAACAATTCACAGCAAGCTCTCAGCAGCTTAATGAAGGGAGGTTGCAGTGAACAAATAAGAGCACTTGCAATTGAAATTGCTTGAGTGCTCTACACGCATGAGACTAGCTACGCAGGCAGCACTGCGTAGCACAATACAACACATAATGAGGATGCACAAAATGAGCAGTGTATAGTCGATGTACTCTTCCAGCAGATGTCCTGGGGAAAAGTACAGCGAATATAGTACATCTGCATAATTATATTGATTATACCGGCAAATTAAGCTGAGAGGAACGTGGCGTGACATGTGCTGCGATGCCGCCAAAAGTGAGACCAAAAAAGTTGATGTACCGATGAGCATCCAACTTCTCATTGCCATTGAATTTATGGTAAATTATAACAATGTACTCGTACCTGATTTTGAGTCCTGTTGAGAGCTAGTGATGATTTAATCCAGAGACAGAAGCCAACGAGAAAAGGTCCAAAAGTGCGCTGTGTGTGCTGTTCCTCGATGCCGTTGCGAAAGTGTCTAAATTTTCAACATGGCTGCGAGTATGAAAGCGTCGTTGGGCGCTGGAGTCAGTTGAGCGAGATAGCCGGTAAGCGAAACCGAAGTCAAGCGAGAGAGACATCCTCTCGCTCGACGCGGCGTGCCAACGAGGCACAGCCTCGGCTCCGCGAAGCCCTGCTTCGGCCATCCTCAGCTCAACCGAGAGTCGTGTGCTCAGGCACAGCAACAGGTAGGCGCACGACGAATATCGATCGCCGTGCGCCAGCTGATTATCCAACAGAATGCATAAAAGCGATAGTATAGAATATACAATGAATAAACAACTGGACAGAATCTACAGTTGGTTATGTGCTAATAAATTGAAATTGAACGGAGGAAAGTGTACATTTATGTTGATAAGGAACCTTAGATACAATGGAGATACAAGCTGCGATATAAAAATTGCGGGCGAAAGGAAACTTGCTGGATGCCACGTCCGAGGTACCGAGGACATAAAATACTCGGGGTGGTCCACAACCAGCTAGGGGAAGGAACCCCGAAAATAAACTAACTATGGGAAGCGTTCATCAAGAAACCACCCTTAAGCGCAGGGGACGGATACCCCAGTGCCGACGAACGAGAGTGCCAAAACAAGCTCCAGTTCGTCGTCATCCAACGACTGCAGCTTCAGGGAGGTGGACCACTTGGCCTCCGCGAAGTATAAAGCCCCAAGTGAAGACACGAAGAAAAGGCATGACCAATTTGCGATACTGGGCGAACAAATTGAAGCCCTGCTGAAATTTGTCATGCCAAGGAACAACATTCATGGTGAAGTCAAGAGAATGAACAAGCAGAAGTATATAAATGTCTGGGCGTGATGACAGATGATATGCTATCATTCAAGCCGCATGTACAATATGTTATAAAAAAAATGAGTGCAAAGACGCAATTCATGAAGAGAGCGGGTACAGATCTGTCAATATATGTCAGAAATGTGTTATATAAAGCAGTTATTGCGCCACATTTAGAGTACTGCTCAACAATATTTATAGGATTGAATAAAACTGAAATAGAGAAATTGCAAGTTTATCAAAATAGAGCCATTAGGATTGTATTGAAGTGTTCGATATATAGTCCATGTGAGGAAATGAGAAGCGCTTTAGGAGTTATGAATGTGGATAGTAGAATTAAGTACAATGTGTGCATATTTATGTAAAGGGTAGTTAAATTTGAAGGGCCGATGTTGATTTTGAATAAAACACAAATTATTTAGGAAATTATTGTCAATTCTTTTTATTATGATAATATGGTATGGTTCAATTATGTATGGAACAAAATATCGGCCAAATGGCCGCCGCGACCTCGGCGGCACACCTCCATCCGATGGTCCAAATTTTCGATGACGCTTAGGTATAATTGAGGTTCTATGCCGTTAATGTGCCGAATTATCTCATCCTTTAGCTCTTGAATTGTTGCTGGCTTATCGACGTACACCTTTTCTTTCAAATAACCCCAAAGAAAGAAGTCCAACGGTGTCAAATCACATGATCTTGGCGGCCAATTGACATCGCCACCACGTGAGATAACACGGCCATTGAATTTGTCGCGCAAAAGAGCCATTGTTTCGTTAGCTGTGTGGCAAGTGGCACCGTCCTGTTGAAACCACATATCGCCCACATCCATATCTTCCAATTCGGGCCATAAAAAGTTCGTTATCATCTCACGATAGCGAACACCATTCACAGTAACTGCCTGACCGGCCTCATTTCGGAAAAACTACGGCCTGATGATGCCGCCAGCCCATAAACCGCACCAAACAGTCACTCTTTGTGGGTGCATTGGTTTTTCGACAATCACTCTTGGATTATGATTTGCCGAAATGCGGCAATTCTGCTTATTGACGAATCCACTGAGGTGAAAATGTGCCTCATCACTGAAAATGATTTTCTTCGAAAATTGATCATCCACTGTTGCCATTTCTTGCCACCATTCTGACCATTGACGACGTTTGGAATGGTCAAGAGGCTTCAGTTCTTGAGTCAATTGCACCTTATAAGCGTGTAAATGTAAGTCTTTATGCATAATGTTCATCAACGACGAGCGTGAGAGGTGCAATTGTTGGTCACGACGACGAGTTGAGGTGGACGGCTCTTCAGCCACACTATCGCGAACAGCAGCAATATTTTCTGCAGTACGAGCTGTACGAGCATGCACTGGTGTTTTAATATCTCCTACAGACCCGGTTTGCTCAAATTTTTACACGATTTTTCCGATTGTACGCACATTTGGACGATTAAATTGACCGAAAAAATCACGAAGTGCACGATATGCATTTTGAATCGAACGCTCATTTTCATAATAAGCCTGAATAACTTTAACGCGTTGCTCGATTGTGTATCTTTCCATGGTTCAAATTGAGTTAGTCTGAAATAGAGAAATGTCAAATGAAATGCAGAAAAAAACTTGACGTTTAGGTGTGGTTCACATTCAACATCGGCCCTTAAAATTTAACCACCCTTTATAAAATAGCAAGCGGAATGTTACCACGAGGGCTTGGTAGGAAAGTTAAGAAAGTATGTGAACGTCATAAATACAATACAAGGCAAAGAAATCAAATGCAAATAGAGTTTAAAGCAATAAGAACAGGTCAGAAAAATCTGTATTGTGATGGAATACGATTATATAATGCGCTACCTAATGAATTAAGGTGTATTGAAAGAAATGTAACGGAATTTAAAAGGAGATTAAGAATATATGTGCAACCAGTAAGTCATGTATAATGTATAGCTACGAGCTAATAAACGGATTCATTCATTCATTCATTTATTCATTCATTCATTCATTCATTCATTCATTCATTCATTCATTCATTCATTCATTCATTCATTCATTCATTCATTTATTCATTCATTCATTCATTCATTCATTTATTCATTCATTCATTCATTCATTCATTCATTCATTCATTCATTCATTCATTCATTCATTCATTCACTCATTCATCCATTCATTCTCTCCCCTCCCTTCTCCCTCTTTCTCTCTCTCTAAAACCCCTTCCACCGCGGACTAATTTATCGATCTAGTGTATCGAGTTGAGTGACCGTTGACGCGAGCAATCAACGAGCATTCTCAGCCCTGTCCCGAGTAATTTTCCGAAAGGTTAGGCTCAAAAGGGGGCTTGCGTCTTCGGTGTTTCTTATCAGGTGTGGTAAAGGGAGAACGGCAAACTCTCGCCGAAACGCCTATCACATCTTAAATCTGTCGGTTTTCGTAAAATCACTTCGTGGGTTTGACGTAACAGTGCCAATGAGAAAATGCCTTGGTGTGATAGCTGACACATCTTCAGTTTCACTCACAGTCCGACGGAAGTGATACTTCGCCGACTTCACTACTGCTTCCCATTTGCCACCCATGTGTGGCGCTGCTGGGGGGTTAAACTGTCATTGCACACGATCTTGTGAGAGAGCATTTGCAATGATGAGATGAGCATGATGAGAATAGTCACCGCGGTTCTTTGCTAGCTTCGACGAAATTCGTACCACAATCGGAGCTGAGAGCGCGAGGTATTCCTCGTCGGGCTGAGAAACGCCGAAAAGCAGCGAGGAATGCGTCGGTTGAGCAGTCAGTGACGGCCTCCAGATGTAACGCCGTCGTGGCCATGCACACAAAGACACAAATCCAGCCCTTGTGTGTCTTGGTCCCTCGCCCTCTCCATGATTTGAGTATGAGCGGACCTGCGTAGGCAACTCCAGTCTCTGTGAACGGCTATGCAGGGGTGACTCGAGAGAGCCAAAGTAAGCTAAGTACCGTCGTGAAACGTGCGCTTATGCACTTGGTCTATGATGAGTGATGAGAGACGAGACTGATGAGGCAAAATATTGGATGACGTGCTTCAAAGTTGAGTGCTGATTGTTTGAGCCGTCCTCTCACCCTAATTACGTCTTGTTGATGGGAGTAGGCTGTGAGCCTACTGAAGGGATGAGAGGTTGGCAGCAGCATTTCAGGTTGCAGCACCTTGAGCTCGTGCAAGAAGAAAGCTGCCTGGATTGCCATGACCCAAAAAATCTTCGCTTCGTCGATCTCGCGTGCTGAGATGAGTGTGACTGGTGTTGAGCCATGTATCCTCTTGAACCGTGATATCACCCTCGAGCAGAGAGCTGTGAGCCGATACAATTTGTTGAGCGAGGAATACCTGTGCACCAGATCCCAATGACATTTCTGCTTCGATATAGCCACTACAAGGGCCACGCCTGGCCGAGACTCCAACACACCTAGATTCGCGGCCAATGCAGGCTGAGCAGGCCATAATTCTTGCGATTGATTAAGCCATGGCGGCCTCGTCCACCACAGCTGATAAGCTCTGAGCTGTTCTGTGGTTATGCCCCTTGAGGCACAGTCCGCCGGATTGGAAACGCCAGGAACATGTCGCCACTGTGCGCGCTCTGTAAGATCTTGTATTTGGGTAACTCGGTTCCTAACGTAATCCTTCTATTGCGACGGATGAGCTTTGATCCACATGAGCGTGACTGATGAATCCATCCACAGATGAGTAGATGCAATGTTCAATTTGAGTGTAGCTTGAATACTTGATATGAGCTTGGCTAAGAGCAGAGCTGCTGTGAGCTCCAACCGGGGTATGGTGAACCTTTTAAGCGGTGCAACTTCAGTTTTTGAGCATACGAGTGGCATCACTTTTATTGCGGACGGTGAGATAACAGTGATGCATACCACTGCCGTCGGAAAATCCATGCAACTCCATTGTCGATTCGCTCAATGAGTTGAACCAACGAGGAATTGAGATCTTGGCCAAGAGTAAGATATTCCCTGATTGCTAGCAACCGTGCTAAGACGTGGGATGGCAGTCGATCATCTCATTTGAGCTCGTATAGCCAAAACTCCTGCGAAAGTATTTCGGCACGTATCACAATTGGTGAGATGAACCCGAGTGGATCAAATATCTGAGCCACTTCAGATAGGATGGGACGCTTGTTGAAGTTTGCAGGTGCTGAGCTGAATCGGCTTGAAAACACGAACTGGTCTTCGTCTGGAAGCTACGTGAGTCCAAGTATTTTGGTTGAGCAGTCCAATATAATTTCTGAGTATGATGACCCGGATGCAGCGATGCTAGCCAGTATATCCGAGTCTGTTGCGTGCCACTTGGCAAGCGAGAATCCGCCCGCCATGCACAACTTCTTTAGCTGTTGAGCAATCTGATTGAGCTGTTATACTGTGTCTGCCCCTTCAAAAATGTCATCCACGCAACGGCGATGTGTGATGGATGGCACCGCGAGTGGGAATCTTACCTTCCACGAGCTGGATGAGTGTTCGAACTGCCAGAAAAGGTGCAGCTTTGGTACCGTAGATGACTGTCTTTAGCTAGTATGGTACCTCTTCGAGCTGCTCATTAATCCACAGTATTCGTTGCAGGTCGCAATCCTCTTCGTGTACAAAGATCTATCGGTACATCTTGGTGATGTCCGTGGTGAAGATGTGGTGATGATGGCGAATCCAAATGAGCACGGCCGAGATGTTGAGCAGCAGGTTGGCACCAGTGTGCATAATGTCGTTTAAGGAGAACCCAGATGATGTTGCACTTGAGCCGTTGAACACCACTCTCAATTTTCTAGTGGTACTCGCTGGCCTCAGAACTCCATGATGCGGCAGATAATAATACCCTGCACTTGATGATAATGCTGGCGCTTTCTCCATATGGCCGAGCTGCTCGTATCCTGCCATGAATTGATGGTAAAGTTGTTTGGATTCCTCATCGCTCGAATGTCATTTTAGAACTCGAGACAGACAGTGATGAGCAGTCGAAAATGAGCTCTCCAAAAGCGTTGCCGGTGATTTTAACGGGATCCTGACGATGTACCTCCCTGACGAGTCACGCCTATGCGTAGATCGGAAGTGATCCTTACACTCCTGTTCTTCAGGTGTGAGTGAGCTGTCAGTGTTGATTGGTAGTTCCTCTTCGACCCAGAACTTCATGAGAGTTTCTTGCAGCGCTTCCTATTTCTGCTGAAGGTGAGCATGATGAGATGAACTTGCAAGCGGTTGCGCTGAATTAATTGGACAAAGCACCAGCTATCTGAACACCGACAGCTGAGCAATTGGTATCGACGGTGAGCTCCTGATGATATTGGGCTTGATGACCTGCCCATATACATCCGTCCCGATGATGATGTCGATTAACCGAGGACGTAGAAACTCTGGGTCTGCCAATTAGAGCTTGTCGATGTGAGGCTACGTCTGAGTTTGTATTTCGTTTTGAGGATGTGAGCGTTCATGGTGCTAACAGCGGCTGCGTGTTAAGAATGAAGAGTGAGCTGAGCCAAGCCGAGTGCTTGAGCTAATCTCTTACCACCAATGTCAATGATTGGAATGGATGCGCGCCGACGTGTGCGTTTGAACTGAGTGCAGAGGCATTCTGCTACGAAAGATAGTTCTGATCCTGGATCTATGAGGAGACGAACCCGATGAGTTGACATTGACGTTTTGATATGTGCTAAAGCGGTTGCGAGAAGTGTTGTGCTGACTTTGTTGAGCAGTCCTGAATTCTGTACGACTGCACCTGCGTCTCAATGAGCTGGAGGTTAAGCAGACGTACCCGATGACCATGGATGACGACGCCTGGTGGATAACGGTATGATGCTTGGCACCACACTCCTTACACTTCCTGGTTGAGCGGCACGACACACGTTGTATCTTCCCAGGCAATTGTAACATAGATGGCTTTTGTCGACCACCTTACGACGTTCCGTAATGTTGTGCTCCCGGAACTCCGGGCACATGACCACATAATTATCGAGAGATCGGCAACAATCGCAGGGGTAGATTTTATCGGTTCACTCCCTGCGAGTTTCTTTGATGGATGCCCCCTGGGCAGATGAGTGATGAACTGTACTGGGTTGTGCTGACCCCATGGATGCCCGTTGACTTTGAGTCGCCTCGATTCTCTCGAATGCTCTGACTCGGGATGTATCAATCTCCTTAAGCTCGCTGAACGCTGGAAATTCCTGCGATACTCCAAGCGATGTCTCCCAAGCTTCCCGAGTCAGTCTGTCCAGCTTCCTGGTCACATGATGGACTAACACACAATCCCAGAGCCGTTCGGTGCTGCTGAACTCTCTGAGAACGGTGTCTGCCTCAGTTACTGTCGCAATGATTTCGGGTGTAGTGACGGCAAAAACGCTGTCGAGGCACTCCTCCATCAACAGCCGTTTATTTTCCAACCTGGTTGAAAGAATTTCCCATGACGGTTGCAGGGATTCTGTCGTGAATGCTAAGCCAGCGATGGGCTGTGCTGCACTACCAGTAACGCTGCCCCACAGGTAATGGAGCATGTCTACACTGGACAGCTGTTGCTGATCCATGATCAAAGATTGGAGCATGTCCCTGAAAGCTGGCCAATCGGAATATTTTCCGTCAAACTGCGGCAAACTGATGTGAGGCAGCTTTGACTTGGTCTGAGGTGGGGCGACAGGTGCAGCTGATGATTGATCACGTGGCGAGCGACTGCTGAGTGGTGCGATCGCCATCCTCACAGCAAGTGTGAGCCTTGTTTCCTCCAGGTACATACCACTGCTGAAATATTCGTAGTCGGCGAAGGCAATTGGCCACGTCACCTCGGAGTACTGGTGTACTTTTACGAAGGCTTTGTGGTACTCGTCGACCTGAGCCCACCGCGAGTCGAGTTTCTTGTTAGACGTCTCTTTAGTTTCTTGCGGTAGCGCCTGGTGCACCGCTGGATGCTCGGAGCTTGATTGCGTCGATACGGCTCTACTGCGATTGAGCCTTAAAAGTGAGCTCGCTCGGCAGTCGAGCAGGCAAGCTCGAGCGAGAGCATGTGCGTCTCGATGGTGCGTCATTGGTAGGTGATACTAGCAACTTATTTGCAGAAGCTTGCTCGTTTTCATCACCTCCTTGAGTTGACTTCGATTTATCTGCAATGATGCCAAACCGATGCAAATGTATAGCTGCGACGAACCGATCAATATGCAGAGTCGATGTTGCGGAGCTAGGCTGGTAGGCTTCGCTGTGAGTGTTAGAGCTCGTTGAGCGGACGGATAGCCTCTGACGCGGTGAGATGGCAGAACGTGTTTCTGCCGAGTGCGCTGGCTGAGAGTGCATCCACGCACTTGATGGTAGAGCACGATGCTAATAGTACTGCAATCTGACTCGAAGGACCAAATATTCGAGAATTCAGTATCTTGGAGATGAAGTGGACTGTATAGTGTTGCAGGTGAATTAAAAAGCAGTACACATATGTAGTTTACAGTGGCATTTATTGCTCCACTTGTCAGATGCCGTGGATGAAAATATACTCATAAATTAAGTAAAATTATTATTATTAAGTAAAATTATTATTAAATGAGGTGAGCTTGTTACCACACACGATTATATTAATCGGTGTGAGCGATGAGATGTGCTGTCGCGATCGAACCACGCGGTGGAGCTGAAGCCGGGTGCACGACACGATGAGCCAATATGTTGATGTATTGGTGGGCCGACGTCAATATATCGATGCTAATATGCTGGATGAATTTCGTGGTGACTGTAGGTCGGCAGAGTGAAACGATGAGAACGATAAAAATGCACAGAACTTTATTATGAGCACACGAATCACGGAAACGTTCTAAGACGTGCAAGAGTAAAACGCAAGATGGCTGCAAAATACGAAGCAGCGGTTGTCTCTTCAAGCAGTCGAAGAGCGCTTGCGCGTTGCAACCTGTTGCTTGGCACGCTGACCCATTGCGAATTTACTGCTCCTGTGAGGTGTTGCCGCTAAGCAGTAATAGTGAGCCGTTACCCACGCTAGCCTGCAGTGCGCAGTCCAGCAACGCGCAGCAGAATGCTAAAGCATTCTCAAATAGCCACGTTACAAATTGTCCATTTTATCTCGGCAAATTATCGGGTCGTTTCAATGAAGATGATAATGCAATTGACACGATTTCATCCATCTTCAAAGACAAGTGTTTCGAAAAGTTATCACAGTCCCGTTACGCGCAAACCTAAATTAGACTAGTCGCACTTATCTGTATGTTACCACGGAGCCCTCTTCGCATGACACCTTACGCTTTTACGGCAATTACGCTCGAGTGAACATGTCCACCTGTTAGTTGTTGCAATCAATCGGAACGCTCCTCGACTATATATAGAGCTGCCATGCTGCAAATGACATGGACTCGTTTAGAAGACTGTTGGAATAGAGATTGCTCATCACCTGCTTCGAATTCTGAATGCCCGCTCTCTGTTGAATGCTGCTAGCTCCTACCAAAAATGGCTCAATGCCTGCAAAGGTTGTTCTTGCCTGACAGTCGGCGAGAGAACATATACGAAGGCAGAGATACCAATTAAGAGTTGGCTTAGGGGGGGCGAAAGCCCTGTCGCTGACCAACTCCCCAAGCCAAGGTGGGAGCTGTCGTGACAACCACTGGATGACACTTGGGTTATAGTGCCGTAAACGATGCCCTTAGGGCACCAGGCGACCTCCCATTATAAGAAGCCTCACTACCGCATGCAGCCTCTGTGGTGGTGGACCATTTTTCTTGAAAAGTCGTAGGAACTAGAACGTGGAAGTAGAGACGGTCAATTGCCTTTGGAGCACCTTGCAACATTGCAAACCAGCCTCATTTGCTTTAAGCCAAAACGCACAGGACATACCTTAGGATCAAAAAGTACCCGGAATTCGTCATTAAAACGAAAACGGTTCAATTATTCCTCGATATTTATTTTATTCCCTGCAAAGTAATCTCCATCATAATCAATACACTGTAACGGGGCAGAGTATTGGGATGCTATGTCCTCCTCGCACTACGGCTCCGCACGATCTCGCAGGGCCTTATAGTAGGATTATACGAGGGTCAATCAATAAATAGTCGGCCTTGCGCCATCTGTTGGTCGAGGAAAGAAATCAATAGCTACGTTTAGTAGTGCCATCCTTCACATGACTGTTGTCAAAGTTTCAGCTCGCTGCGATGTTTAGTTTGCGTTTGACAGCCATCGAAAGACAAACAACTTTTGTGTTTTTACAAAAATGGAAAAAATTGAGTATCGTGCAGTGATTCGATTTTTGTTTTTGAAAAAGAAAACGAACAATGAAATCAAAGCGGAGCTAGAGGAAGTTTATATGGACCTTGCACCTTCGTTATCAACCATTAAATATTGGACAGCTGAATTTAAACGCGGTCGTACGACCATTGTTGACGACGAACGTCCAGGTCGTCCAAATGAGGTCGTCATACCATAAATAATTGAAAAAGTCCACGATATGGTGTTAAATGATCGGAGACTAAAAGTGCGTGAGATTGCTGAGGCAACAGACATATCATATGGCTCAATGATTTCAATCCTAAGTGTTCAGTTGGGTATGAAAAAGTTATCCGCAAGATGGGTGCCCCGTTTGCTCACTGTCGTCCATAAAAGAGAACGTGCAGCTGATTCAAAGGCGTATTTGGCGATCTATAAGCGTGATCCTGTTGAGTTTTTGCGTCGTTACGTGACCGTGGACGAAACATGGATCCATCACTATACACCAGAGACAAAGGAACAATCGAAACAATGGACTTCACTGACCGAACGTGCTCCGAAGAAGGCGAAGACGGTGCCATCGGCCGGTAAGGTCATCATCACAGTTTTTTCGGATGCACGCGGCATAATCTACATCGATTACCTTCCGCCGAAAAAAACGATTAATAGCGAATACTATCCGGCCATACTGACCCGATTCAACGACGAATTGAAGAAAAAACGTCCACATTTGGCGAGGAAAAAAGTGCTCTTCCATCAAGACAATGCACGCGTTCACACGTGCCCAGTTATCATGGCCAAAATTCATGAATTTAAATACGAATTGCTTTCGCATCCACCGTATTCTCCAGATTTAGCCCCCTCCGACTACTTTCTGTTTCCAAACCTGAAAAAAATTGCTTGGCGGAAGGAGATTTGGTTCCAGAGATGACCTCATCGCCGGAACAGAGACCTATTTTGAGGACCTTCCGAAATCGTATTATCCGGAGGGCATCAAAAAATTGGAAAATCGTTGGAATAAGTGTATCGAGCTAAAAGGAGATTATGTTGAGAAATAAAAAGATTTTTGTCCAAAAAAACGCTATTTTCTTTACCAAGCCGACTATTTATTGATCGACCCTCGTAGAACTATATCTAATTTATTTTTTTTTTTCATTATTACTTTGTACGACCGGGGAATGAAGGGAAAGAGACAGGAGGAGTACGTCATGCACACACCGATCCTTGGCCTAGGAATCAGGCAACTCTACATCGGCAAACGAGGATACAGACATTTTCCATGTCTCTCTGTCGGAGGATATGACCGTCCCGCGCGACGTTCGGCTACTGTCAATCAGCTGCTACTTACTTTCGGTCATCTGTCGGATCGGGTTTACCTGCCGGACGGAGCTACACTTTCCCGTTATCTGTAGCTAATTTATACGTCGCCCAGCCGAGGCGCTAGTCGCGGTCATGCAGCTACACTGGTTCCCCCAAATAACCGAGTTTGGCCCGTTTGGAGGGGATCATAGTTCACGGGCACGCGTGCCGATAGGACCTCCAGGCTTTTTTCCCGGTGACTGTCGAGCGAGTATGACGTTGCGTCGAACCTATCTGTGTCCCGTTCTGTCGTTGACGCGATTGGAAGATAGAGACGGAGGAGACAATCGTTAGCTAATTGGAACGCCAAGTCGGCCCGTCAAAAATATCTATTTGCCGCTGTATTTTCTGGACAGGAATAGAAAGACTCTCAACGATATTCGAGGTTTCCCGGATTTACAAAGAATATCGCTGCAAGATCGTCCCGGTGAGCTCTCTTTTCTTCTGCGGTCTTTCGTAATTACTGATATTTTACTGACTGATTAGTCAACTAGAGCTTGGCCGTGCCTGTGACTTCGGTATACCGACGCAGAGTATACTTCGTATTGGGATACAGGGTATTAGACAGATTACAATATCGACATCGGTCGGCGGTTGAAGCCGGGGATAAGTCACTTCGTTTTTTTTTTGTCATTATTTTGTACAATAATCGTTTTCTGACAAGCCGTGTGCGCGTTAGTACGTTATCTCGTGGTATGCTAGAATGAGTGGGATTCTAACGTTATAGACCGTGTCGTGGACTTTCAAGAATATTCAACTTTGCTTATTTTATATAAGCTTATTTATTTTCTTCTAATTATTTCCGGTGTTTTATTTTATTACTTTTGACGAAATTGTGTTTTTTTTTTATTATAAATTAACGCAGTGCGTGGTCGGCCGTCGTCCCGTATGTGGTACATGATTGTGAGGGATTAGAACGGTCCGAGGCGTGTCTCGCTTGGTTAAATTGTCCGTCATTAGTATTTATTTATTATTTATTCTTTTTAACGAATCATTGGACAACAGTCTGAATTACGAATAGTAAGATCATTATTTTTACAAGGAAGACAATATACCAGGTGTATGCATAAGTTTTTTCCGGTTTAACTAAGAGATGGCGCCAACGAAAAGTACGCAGCGTATTAATTTGACACATACGTCATTTTGTTCGTCTGAAATTAAGCTACAAACACACACAAGTTGAGTCCCCAAAAAACTAGCGTCTTTGTTTTATCGTTCAGTGATCATGTCGAGTTTTGTGCCTGAAAAAGAACATTTGCGGCACGCATTGCTTTTCTTATTTAAACAAAAGAAAAAGGCTGCTGAAAGTCAACGTTTGCTGGTAGAAACATATGGTGAACACGCTCCATCGATTAGAACATGTGAGGCATGGTTTCCACAATTTAAAAGTGGTGATTTCAATGTGAAAGACAGTGAGCGCTCTGGTAGACCACAAAAATACGAAGACGAGCAATTGCAGGAGTTATTGGATGATGACCCAACTCAAACTCAACGGCAATTAGCAGAAGCATTACATGTGTCACAAGAAACAATCAGCAGACGTTTACGAGTAATGGGGAAGATCAATAAACTCGGTAAATGGGTCCCACACGATTTGAATGAACGTCAAACAGAAAATCGCAAAGTCACTTGTGAAGTGCTGCTTCAACGCCACGAAAGGAAATCATTTTTGCATCGAATTGTGACGGGTGACGAAAAATGGATTTATTTTGAAAACCCGAAGCGGAAAAAATCGTGGCTTTCACCTGGCGAAGCCGGTCCTTCAACACCAAGGCCAAATCGCTTCGGCAAGAAGACCATGCTCTGTGTCTGGTGGGACCAGAGCGGTATTGTGTATTATGAACTCTTGAAGCCCGGCGAAACCGTTAATACACAACGCTATCGCCAACAAATTATTAATTTAAACCACGCATTAATCGAAAGACGACCGGAATGGGCCAGAAGACATGGCAAAGTGATTTTGTTACACGACAATGCGCCGTCTCACACAGCAAAAGCAGTGAAAGACACCTTGAAATCGCTTGGATGGGACATCCTTTCGCACCCGCCGTATTCGCCAGACCTGGCGCCATCTGACTATCACCTCTTCGCATCAATGGGGCACGCACTCCCAGAGCAGCACTTCAGCAATTTCGAGGAAGTTGGAAAATGGCTCGACGAATGGTTTGCCGCAAAAGACAAGCAGTTTTTCTGGTATGGTATTCATAAGTTACCTGAAAGATGGGCGAAATGTGTAGAAGCCGATGGCTAATATTTTGAATAAAACAAAAATTAATTTCCCTTGAAAATAACGTGTTTTTTTTTTACCAAAAAACCGGAAAAAACTTATGCATACATCTGGTAATAGCTCTCGATGTCTTGTTAGTTAATTGATACGGATACTTTATTATTCCGTTGGTGATTTATTCTTGGTTCTGCCTTCCTACGATTTGCTAGTAGAAAGTTTCGAACAGATAAAGGCTTCGCGTACGTGACCTCCCGGCGTCCCGTTACTAGAATTGTTGTGTATTTCGGGGACTTGTCCGGTTTAGGCCATATCGCGAGCAGAGTCTCGAAACGACCTTTTGTTTTCTTTGGTGGCTTTACCGGGTTTAAGGGTGTCGATCGATGAGATACAGGAGTGAGAGAGAGACGATGCGAATGCCGGGATAATCTGTACTGTCGAATTAACTAAGAGTACCGAATTGTGGACTCCCCGAGATAGTTTTATGGGACATTTTATTTGAATCCTTTATTGTTGTTTATTGGAAACTAATAATTGTCTGCCAAGAAATAAATAAGTTGCCCGAGCGGCACGTGTAAGTCTCGTACCTGCGATTGTTGTCCATATTGTTTATCGGTTTTATTTTATTGATTGGACTTTGTTTATTGTTCTTGTTTTGTTTATTCATGGACGATATTTTGTTGACTGATTTTATTTATGGATTTTAGTAACTGACTTTAATTCATTGATTTTATTTATGTTTTGTTGGGATTTATTATTGACTTGACAGTCCGAACCACCCACTCTGTCTTGAACAGCTGTAGCTAGTCTGGGTTTAGTCTGGTGATCCACCTCATTATTTTTCCTTCCGGCGCGAAAGCGCCTGCGCCCAACTCGAAAGAGAAAACAAAAAAAAGGAAAAATAACTCGGATTAGTCATAGGTAACGTGGTGCATTGAGGCACAAATTGTCGTTACAAATTTTGCGCCCAACGTGGGGCCCGACTGTCAAGTCTTTTATTTAATTGAAAATTTGTTGTTTTAATAAGAGTTTTTTTTTGTTTTCTTATTTTAATGTTTTTATGATTCAAAAATATTTTTTTTTTTGTTCTTATTTTTCATTAACAATTCCAAGTTTCTTTTTAATCATTACAGTTTTTCTAATATTTCGCTATTTATTTTTATTAATTTTTTTTCTTATAATTATTAATTGATGCAACAATAGCAGGTTTTTTTTGGAATATTTATTGTAACGGTAATTTTTCACGTTCACATATATTTTATTTTTCGTGGGAATTCGGGCTCGATCACATGGCTAATTAATGGAGACTTCGTAGTGGTGGACAGTGAGGCTTTATTCAAGATTGAAACAATTTCAGAAAATGTCACTTATTGATTACGGTTACTGGAATTTTCTACATTGACCATTTAATTTCGCATTTTCAGGACTTATTTCTATGATTATAAATTTATCTGGCATGCATGTATTCTCGGTACCCTCAAAGGTCTGTTATTCCTTTCGTACAGCTGTGTTGTTGTACGTTCAGTATACATACACCCGCAGACTATCTTTCACTCGCTTCACACTCGCTCTTGGTACAGAGTGTATGAACCCTGCGTACAATTCTTTTTCTTTTTCTCTCTACACTTTTTCTCTCTCTCTCTCATCCAATCGCGCGTTTAGTTTGCACTGCTGACCGAGAATTAATGTTATTTACTTCTATTTCCTTACGTACTACGAGCTATTATGTATCGTTTTAATCTATGCTTATAATTTTAATGTTCACCATTTATCTTAATCTAGTTCTCATTTCCTTTTCCCTTCGGTATAACTAATTTTTACGATCATCGATGTCTTTAAATTAGGGGATTCCGGCGATTATTTCGACGTTCTTTCCTCGTATTCTAGCGCAAATTCTCGGTATTACAGGGCCGTGCTTCGGTTACAGGCCTATGCATTGGTCTTGACTCGTGAGCCACACACACACATCCACACGCCTCAGATTTTCTTTGGACAGAGTGTAACAACTCTGTTTACAATTCTTTGCTCTCTCACACTTATTTCACTTTTCGCCCTTTCTCACTTTCTCGCGTAGGAAAGGCGGTTCCTGTAGTTTCTACTAGTTTAAAGTCCGCACTTGTTAATTTATTCTCTTATATCCTATTTTCTTGTTCAGATGCACTGAATTTCTCGACTCATTTTTATTCACTTAATCCTATCTTATGATTCCGAACTCTATCTAGTGTTACTTCGCTTTCTAACTCCCGACTAATTAATTTTCGAAATATTCCTCCTCTTTACTCTTGAGATTAATAGTGTTCAAAACTGGTGCACTCTGAATTAGTTAAGTTGGACTCGGGGTACCGAAGAAGAGAGCTCTTCCTTTTAGTGCAAGCGCTTTTATAGCCGTCTCCCCACCCTAGTTCCCTCTACGTCATCTGAGACTTCGGTTTTAAAATTTGTCAAATTCGCTCGATTATGTGAGCAACCGTTGTCACGCCCCCCCCCCCCCCCCCCCCCCCTTGGCTCTCCCTCGTCGCCGAGCAAGGCCAGCTGGTCGCTGACCTGCTGTCTTCGGTGACGAGCGAATTCCAAAGGCGTGACGTCACCCGTTTTTATGCTAGGTCCGGGTTCATCGGCCTAGCGTCCGCTGTACACGACGCTTGAAATATAAATTCGGCTCTTATAGCCTTTTGAAATAATAAAATAATCGCTCCACTGTGCTTGACCTAATATGCCCGAATCTACTTTTGGCTCTTACTTGCCGTTCGGGGTAATAAAATATATAGAAAATACTCGTTTAACATGTGACCCCGTTACATTATACCAATATTTCTTCCGTATTAATTATTTTCTTTTATAAGTTCAAATTCATCTCCAAAATTTTCTAAAATAATAAAGCGGGAAGTATTACTAGTGTTATAGAATTCGGCAGTACAGTTATCCCGCTACGCACTGTAGTAGGTTTGGTGAGACGCACGGTATACCGAGCTCGCTCTCATTGTCTAGTGCCGGCTCGAGGCCGGCCGTGATTACGTTTTTTTGTTGTGTGTCGCCGAGTGAGTAGCAGTCTTCGATGTTGGAAACTGGTACTCCCGGCTAATGGAATCTTATTTCTCGCTTATCATAGGACACTGAAATATTATTTGAAATTATATCGAGTCAAGCGAATTTGCGGGTCCCGGGCCTATATCGGTATTGATTACAAAAGAGGAGTAACTCAGTAATAAACTAGATATTGGATTTATTTCTTCATTGAATGATATTTTATTGTTATTACTACGATCAATTAAACAGTTTTATTGTAAATATTAGGATTGTTATCATTATTATTGTTGTTGATTAGTTTTTTTTATTTATCTTATCTTTTATTATTATTATTTTTTGTTTTCTTGTCATTCGAACGAATCTTAGATCGGGACTGGTTCCGTTAACTGAGTATAATTCTTTGAATTCTCCTTTTTCTTTGCTTGGCCTTACCGCGTAATTCCAAAGGGACTCGCCGCTCCTCTGTATGGCTCTTTCTGTTTTTTTTTCTTCCGTTCCTAAATTCGTTCGTTTTATTTTATTTCGTTTTTCTTGGCGTTTTCTTTGATTGATATAGTTATTCAATCAAATTCAATGTTTATTTATTTGTTTGTTTATTTATTCAACTGTTTTTTTTTTATTTTTTATTTATCATTTTTGTTTTTTTTTGTTTATTATATTTTCTATAATTTTTGTTTAGATATATGTGGTGTAAGTAGCCGTTACTAATGATCCATAGTATTTACGTTTCGGTCCAAATTGCAGACCATCTTCAGAAATTTGATTTTTAATTCAAACTGTAAATTCATAAAACATAATATGTCAACATTGAAAGCAACGCAGGTCATATAAGTTTGATATTACAACATTAATCTTTAGAATATGAATTATGCATTCTAACTTACAAAGTAGTTATAATTACAATAAATAACACATGTTAATAACAATGACAAAAACAAACCTGTGTATGTAGTTCAATTTTTCAAATTAGTCCTCTGAGTCACTTAACATTTATTACAAATGATTTATAATTTTATTTAAAAACTCATAATTATGACAGATCATCACTTGTCATTTTTGTAAATGAGTGGTATTTGTTACATCAATTAAGAAGTGAAATTTTTCACACCGTTGGTAGGCAAGTGTCAAATCTATTGGTGAATGTCAGAAATAAATTATACGGAATCTCCCGAATTCCGCGATATCGCTAGAGTGGGGACACGAGAGCAGAGCCAGTTGACTGCCGACGCTCAGATGTAACGGTTTTACATACGACTCGATACGCACCGTAAATGGAGCTAGCGCACTGAATAATAAAGAGTTAACATATTGTTCATTTATTAAAAGTCCTGTCGGTGCTTAATCAATAACACGACCACCTCCTAAGACATGACAACTTTGGCGACGAGGTAGTCCGAACTCAGTAATCAGGAGTGCAACAAAGAGAGTGGGAAAAAGTGCGTAATATACGATAACGGCAAAAAAAACTCAAAAGTAACGTGAAACAGAATTACACAGTTGTTGAAAACGGACGTAATAGATTCAGTACTCGGTAAATGCGAATATACAAAAGTGTAAATTCTTGCAATATTTCACAAAATTATATTTGGTGAATAAAGAGACTTCTAGAATACTTCGCTGCTCGAATGTCGTCGGAATCCAGTAATGAAGAAGAGATAACGATTCATAATATTGACTACACAAGGACGTCGTGGATTCAAACTCTCACAAAGGCACAGCTAGCTAAATTGTTGTCGGACCTGAACATCAAATTCGACAGTAAAAGCACTATCGAACAACTACGAAAACGGCTGAAATCGCACGTACGCGACAAGCAGCGTAAACAAGAAACGGAACGCAGCGAGACGCCTGAGAGCGAAACTAACAGAGTTCCCAAGATAATTCACACGATGTCAGAACACAAAGAGCCAAACTTAGAGTTTGTACAGGGTGCGCCATCTCAATCTGGTCGATGGAAGTATTGAATAACTTAGAGAATTTTCAACAGATTTCACAAAGTCGTATTTTTTTATTAAATTTGATTCATTACAATTTATTTTGATTAGTTTCCAAAAACCACATCGATCAAATGTCCGCCTTTATTACTGAGACAAAAATGAGCTCTTTTTTCGGCATTTTCCATTGTATTTGCCAGCGTCTCGGGCGATATCGCTGCGATTTCGGCTCGAATGTTGTTTTTTAGCTCCTCTATGGTCTTCGGCTTGTTGGCATAGACTTTACTTTTCAAAAATCCCCACAAGAAGAAGTCCGGTGCAGTCAAATCCGGCGATCTTGGTGGCCAGTCAATATCACCTTTCTTTGATATCACACGTCCTGGGAACTTCCGACGCAAATAGTCCATTGTTGAGCGCGCAGTGTGACATGTCGCACCATCTTGTTGAAACCCAAATTCCTTAAGACCTTTTTCACGCATTTGTGGTAAAACAAAGTGTGCCAACATCCACCGATATCGATCCCCGTTGACAGTTTCACCAGCTCTGAAGAAAAATGGTCCAATGGTGGTTTTTGAGCAAACACCAGCCCAAACTGTCACTTTCTCATCGTGCAATGGAGTTTCGTGAATGATATGAGGATTATCGGTGTCCCACATGCAACAGTTTTGTTTGTTGACAGCGCCAGAGAGGGTGAAATGAGCCTCGTCGGTCATCAGAATTCGCTCCCAAAAATCCGGCTCAGCTTCCTTCATTCGACTAACGTTATTAGCGTAAGCCAAGCATCGCGGCTTGTCAGTTTCCAATAATCTTTGAGTCAACTGCACTTTGTACAGAAACATGTGAAGATCTTGCTTTAAAATCCTTCTCAAAGTGGTTCCACTGATGTTTAATTGCTGAGACCGGCGGCGGTATGAGACATTTGGATTTTCTGCAACACTCTGTCGAACAGCTTCGATATTTTCATTTGAACGACCTGGACACGGTCGAGCTTGATGTTGGAGATTCGCTACAGACCCGTGCTCCATGAAATTTGAAGCTAAATGACGGATAGTGTCGCCTTTGGGCGCAGAACGTCCGCGATATTTTTTACGATACGCACGCTGAGTTGACACAACTGAACGATTATTTTCAATGTAAAGCGAAACTATTTCGGCGCGTTCTTTCGGCGTATAGCGATACATGGTTGAAATTGTACTGAAATAACCTATACGAAACGTGTTGTACGACGCTGGTCGGCTAAAATCTGTCAGAGTTATTCAATACTTCCATCGACCAGATGAGATGGCGCACCCTGTACTAGGAAAAGATGACTGGGAAACATATACGGAACGATTGGAGCTATATTTCCTGGTAAACGATGTAAAGGCTGAAAAGCAAGTAGCAGTTTTACTAACAAAAATTAATCCGGAAACGTATAACTTGGCAAGAGACTTGTGTGCACCACATAAACCAAGCACAAAAACGTATGCGCAACTAGTCGCACTTATCAAAGGTCATTTAAACCCCAAACCTTCCGAGGCGATGGAAAGGTGTAAATTCCATCAGGCACAGCAAGCGTCAACGGAATCGGTTACAGATTTTGTTGCAAGATTAAAGCGACTTTCGTTATATTGCAACTTCCCGGATTTAAACAATGCAGTACGAGATCAAATTGTGTATGGCCTCAAGGACCACGCGACGAAGAAAGCTCTGTTTCGAGAGGAAAACTTGACTTACGATACAGCATATAAAATTGCGACGCAAATGGAAACGGCAGAAAAGGACGCGACGACGACCGATAAATTGAATGTGTCAACGATGCCAAGCACGAGTTCGGTACAATGGACTCGGCAGTCACAGCAACGTCCTCACAGGAGTACACAAGAATTTTCACGAGATAACAGACAGTACGCTAGAGGTTCGTCAAGGAAAAAATTTGCGGACCACAGTTCGAACACTCAAAACTCGAATCGGCGAGCAATCACCTGCTATTGTTGCGGAAAAGACAATCACATGGCCATAGATTGTTTTCAGCGATATCAAACATGCAGACTCTGCCACAGAAAGGGACATCTTACAGTAATGTGCAGAACGAAGAAATCTGAAGTCCAACATCTTCAAGGAGAGCCAACCCAGGAAATTGAGAGGGGAGAAGAGTCTTCAGAAGATTTCTTCTGACAAGAAGAAGACGACATCGGCAATAGTCGGATAAGAGTCGGTAATGTAAATATAAATGATTGGAAGACCGCGGAACCGATGTACATAAATGTTGTTGTAAACGGAATTGATGTAAGAATGGAAATAGATACGGGAACTTATGTAACGATAATTTCGAAAGAAACGAAAACAAGATATTTTCCTAGAATACGAATCGAAACGTTGAATATGCCCCTGAAAGCATACGGTAAAGTCCCACTTGAACATGTAGGTATTACGACGGGATTAGAGGTTCAGTTAGGCAAGCGAAAGGCAACGTTAAAAATGATAATAATGAAGGGATCGGGACCAACGTTAATTGGAAGACAATGGTTACAGGCATTAGCACTATGGCCATTATCTTTAAATGAAGTAGCAAGCGATACGTTGAGTTGCCATAAAATAGATTTGGGTAACGTTATCAAAGAATTACCAAGCAAGTTTCCAAAGTTATTCGGTCCAGGAACGGGTTTATATAATAAAGGTGTTTTAAAATTAGTATTACGAGAGAATTCACAACCGAGAGCGCTTAAGGCAAGACATGTACCTTTCGCATTGTGTTGGATAATCAGCTGGCGCACGGCGATCGATATTCGCCGTGCGTCGACCTGTTGCTGTGCTCAAGCACACGTCGTTCGGTTGAGCCGAAGATAGCCGAGGCAGGGCTTCGCGAAGCCGAGGATGTGCCTCGTTGGCACGCCGCGTCGAGCGAGAGGATGTCTCTCTCGCTTGACTTCGGTTTCGCTCACCGGCTATCTCGCTCAACTGACTTCAGCGCTCAACGTTAAATTCATATTCCGCAGCCATATTGAAAAATTCAGTGACTTTTGCGACGACATCGAGGAACGGCGCACCATCATCTTCGACTTTTCTCGTTGGCTTTTCGCTCAGGACGCGCTGATCATGCTCACCAGGACTCAAAACTCAGGTAAGAGTACACCGTTACAATTTAACGTAATTCAATGACGGTGAGGACTGAACTACACATCGGTACATCCTCATAAAGGTCTCACACTGTGGCGTGCTCTGCAGCGCGGGCTGCACCACGTTTTCACTCAATTATTAGCATGCTCGATTAATATAATTGTGTGTGTTTTTACCAATTCACTGCACTTTCCCCCAATTAAACTTGCTGGGAGAGTGTTGTGAATTCAGTCCAATCATTTGTGCATCCTCAAGCTCACACTTCTGTGCTCTGCAGCGTAGACCGCATCACAGCCTGTCATAATAGAATTCCAAGTAATTGTCAGAATTGCATGTGCTAGCACACACTCTCTTTAAATTCTATTTCACCATCACATTGAGTATTTGCTGACAGGCAGTAAATTTGTCTACGCACTCATACATCTCACTGCGTTGTATGCTCCGCAGCACTGACTGCGGTGCGCACATCACTCTCAGTACTCACAGCACACAATTAATATAATTGTGTGCTGGTTCTCAGCTCATGCACTCAAATGCAGTTCAATTAATCAAATTCATTTTTATTATTCTTGGAATTTTGGTGCATTTATTTATATTATTTTGTACTTTTTCTAAATTTGGTCTTTCATTTATCCATTCTCACTTCAGTGTTTTAATCAAAATTATATGATTTGTTTGTAGTTAAGCGGAAGGTGCAATAAACCACTTTCTCCAAATTCCATCTACTAGTCTGGTTTTATTTCACCCTGTCGTGAGTGAAGTCTCATATCTTTCCAATATATTCACAGGTTCAAGATCTGTCAAACAACACCATCAGACGGATTTCTCAAACACATTGACAGAAAAAGTTGAGAACGAGATAAATATATTAGAGGCACTAGGTCATTTGAAGAAAGTAGATGTTAGCGATTGGGCGACTCCAATCGTACCGGTAATTAAATCGAACGGAACAGTAAGAATTTGTGGGAATTTCAAGCTCACGGTAAACCCTTGCTTAGTAATAGACTGGCACCCATTGCCATTGATAGACGAAATCTTCTTATCATTGCAAAACGGCGAGAAAATTTCACAGCTGGACTTACAGCACGCGTATATGCAGATTCTGGTAGACGAGAAAAGTCAAGATTACCTTACGATAATTACACATAAAGGATTGTATAAGTACACAAAAATGACAGAAGGCATCGCATCGGGGCCGGGAGACATTCAGCGAAAAATAGAGCAATGTTTAGCGGGTATCGAGGGCGTGATACCGTACCTTGACAACATATTTTGTACCGGTAGTAACGACGAGAAGCACTCGCAAGCTCTTAATAAGGTATTTACGCGATTGGAAGAGTCCGGGTTCAAAGTAAACATTAACAAATGCGATTTCTTTAAAGATCGGCTTGACATTTTAGGATTCGTAATCGATAAAGATGGACTTCACAAGTCTGAAACGAAAGTCAATGCAATGGTTAACGCACCAACACCGAGAGATAAGAAGCAATTAGACTCGTTCATAGGATTAATAACATATTATGCAAGATTCTTACCAAATAGAACCGAGAAGTTAAAGCCTCTGTACGAGTGTGCTAAACAAGATGAATTCAAATGAAATAAAGAATGTGCGTCTGCTTTTGAATGGGTAAAAACAGAATTAGCGTCTCCGAGAATTTAGCTCATTTTGATCCCAACGAGGAATTAGTCTTAGCATGCAATGCATCGGCATACGGAATATCAGCGATACTATCACACCGATATAAAAATATAACTAAGAGACCGGTAGCATTTGCATCAAAAGTAATTCCGGAGTCAGAATTAAATAGAGCGATAATCGATAAGGAAGTATTCGGTGTCAAAAAATTTTACAATTACATTTTTGGTAAACAAATAATTTTACGAACTGATCACAAACCTTTGACGCATATCTTTGGCCCAAAACAAGAAATTCCACTTACAGTGGCTAGGCGACTGCAGCGATGGGCATATTTTCTTTCGAGGTTTTCATATGCAATTGAATACATTAAATCAAAAAATAACAGTAATTGTGACGCACTATCAAGGCTCCCTATCGATGACGCGACGCCAATTTTTGATAAAGAATTCACTGCGTTAAATCACATAGAGGAAAGCGAAGTTTTAAATGCGTGGGAGATTGCGAAAGAGAGTAAAAGCGATAACATGTTAGGTAGAGTTATTCGATATGTAAGAGACGGGTGACCAAAGGTAGACGAGTTGAGCGAGGAGGAGAGAAACTTGTATGCGAAACGAGACGAGTTGGCAGTAGATAAAGGGTGTCTACTGTGGGGGTATAGAGTTGTGGTTCCGGAGAAGCTCAAGGAAAGTGTGCTTCGAGAACTTCACGCATCACATTTCGGAATAGTGAAAATAAAAATGATTGCAAGATCATATGTGTGGTGGCCGAACATCGATAGTGAAATCGAGAATATGGTTACGGCATGTAGAGTATGTGTGCGAGAGAGAAAAATACCTGCGAGTGTACCTTTGACACTTTGGCCTTACCCCGATAAGTTTTGGAGCAGAATTCATTCAGACTTTTTAGGTCCATTCTACGGACACATGTTCATGGTAATTATAGACGCGTACTCAAAGTGACCTGGAGTAATCGATATGCATAAATGCACGCAAGTTCCAAAAGTTATTGAAGAATTCAAGAAGATATTAGTTAGGCATGGTCTACCAAGACACCTTGTGACCGATAACGGAACTCAATATACGAGTAATGAATTTCAAGAATTTGTAAATAAAAACGGCATTAAACACAGCTTCACTGCGCCACACCACCCTGCAACGAACGGTGCAGCAGAAAACTTTGTAGAGACTTTTAAAGACAAAGTGGACAAAATAGTGAAGATAGCGGTAAATCGTTAGATTACGCGGTAAACTTATTTTTATTTGACTATAGAACGTCACAGCATTGCACAACTTTGCACAAGAACGCCAGCGTATATGGTGTATAAGCGAGAATTGAGAACTCGTTTTGACTCGTTAAAGCCAGACGTTAGGAGCGATGTTTCCGATAAACAATTAGCTCAAGTTATTGCGAAAAACGGTAGTCGAAATGTCGAATTCCAAATTGGCGAAACGGTAATGGTTAACGATTTTAGTACTCGTAACGATAAACGAACCGAAGGAAAAATTATACAGAAAGTGTCTCCAGTAACATATAGAGTGGAAATAGTACCCGGTAAAATTTAGAAGCGACATGTCGACCAAATTATTGAGTACCCGAAGGCGAACGTTAGAACTGCGAACGTTACGAAATCAGTCAAGGAAAAACCACCGATTATATTGCAGCGTTCAGAACGATTGAAGAAAAAATGCCCGAATTTAAAAGGGAGGAGTTGTGATGTATTTACGGTACCCATACATTGTCCGCCTAGCCTTAGAGTCATGTGATTCGGGGAATCTCCCGAATTCCGCGATATCGCTAGAGTGGGGACACGAGAGCAGAGCCAGTTGACAGCCGACGCTCAGATGTAACGGTTTGACATACGACTCGATACGCACCGTAAATGGAGCTAGCGCACTGAATAATAAAGAGTTAACATATTGTTCATTTATTAAAAGCCCTGTCGGTGCTTAATCAACCACGACCACCTCCTAAGACATGACAATAACACTAATAATAGATTTTAGTTATTCTTATAAAAGATAATTACCATTTATCTTAACAAACAACCCTTCTTAAATATTAATTAAAACTTTGCAATCAAACATTAAGTGAAATCTCTTTGATGAGGGTTAATAATAATCACAAATTGGTACAGAAAACCCACTTGGTCTGGACGATTCATAAATTTTTTCTCACATCATCCACTACACCAAAAAAAGGCGATTGTATACATGTTAGTGGATAGAGCGATAAAGCTTTCTCATCAATCTTTTCACAAGCAAAATTTAGACCTGATTAAAAAAACAATGATAATGAATTGTTATCCACCTCACCTAATAGATAAACTTATATGCAAGAGAGTATCATATATTATATGATCAGTGAATAAGCTAATAGAAAAGTCTCCCTTTGACACGTCTAGACTTTTAAATTTTCCTTACATTCAATTCATTTACCATCGATTGATTGCGCTGTGTAAAGAGTTTAATGTTTTAATAATAACTAATAATAAACATAACATTTCCTCAATTATAGGTTCCACAAAAGATAACGTAACAATAGACTTGAAATCAAATTTAGTGTACTCTATCAGCTGTGAAAATTGTGACTCAATATATATTGGACAAACCAAAAGATATTTAAAAACTAGAATATATGAACATAAGAATAGTTTGAAACACCTTGACACACAGCACACCGCTTTAGCAACGCATGTTATGGATTACAATCATAATTTCAAATTTAATGAGATCAAAATTTTTAATATGGAACAGAATTTGTATAAAAGGTTAATTTTAGAAATGATTCAAATTTAAAAACATGAGAAATCTGCAAATTATAGGACGGATATAGATAATTTAAGTGTTATTTACAATTCAGTGATTTAAATTAAAACTTTAACAAGCATCCACAAAATTATACTGACAATAATTATTTGAGACAGTACAGAATAATGTTTTCATAGCATCAGCTATTTTTGATATCGGAATGTCATAAATACAATATCAGAATATATAACGGTCTTCGTTCGTCTTTTGAAGGTGTCTCCTCAGTTATTTCTAGTCTGGTGAGCTATAAACATGTAGCCACTAGAAATTCACGGTTAGATTTAACCCTAATCAAAGAGATTTCACTTAATGTTTGATTGCAAAGTTTTAATTAATATTTAAGGTTGTTGTTTGTTAAGATGAATGGTAATTATCTTTTATAAGAATAACTAAAATCTATTATTAGTGTTATTAACTTTATTAATTTTAATATTATTATTATTAATAATTTTATGATATTGTGACTTTACTATATCACAAAAAAAATAGTATAATTTATTTTTGACATTCACCAATAGATTTGACACTTGCCTGCCAACGGTGTGAAAAATTTCACTTCTTAATTGATGTAACAAATACCACTCATTTACAAAAATGACAAGTGATGATCTATCATAATTATGAGTTTTAAAATGAAATTATAAATCATTTGTAATAAATGTTAAGTGACTCAGAGGACTAATTTGAAAAATTGAACTACACACACAGGTTTGTTTTTGTCATTGTTATTAACATGTGTTATTTATTGTAATTATAACTACTGTTGTGCGGCGGAATATTCCACTCCGTATTTAGTATATTCGGGAATATTCCATAGTAAAGAAACATTGGAATCCGTTCAAGACAAGAAACGAAGTCCAATGCCCGATCGTATGAACGACCCCAAGAACGCCGACGCAGCATGAGCGACTCGCTTGGCGTTCGACGATAGGCTAACGCTAAAATTGCGAATTAAGGGATTTTCGTGAAGACAGTTAGCAACTGCTTTACGAAAAGACAGAATTAATTTAGACTCAAGAAAGAACGGGTTGGTTCCTCGTAAAGACTCGAAATAATTTTTTATTGTACTTTCTTACTTTGACTTTTGTTGGATAATCAGCTGGCGCACGGCGATCGATATTCGTCGTGCGCCTACCTGTTACGGTGCTCCAGCACACGGAGTTCGGTTGAGCCGAAGATAGCCGAAGATCTCAACCTTCTTTGCTCATCAGGACTCAAAATCAGGTACGAGTGCATTGTTATAATTTACCATAAATTCAATGGCAATGAGGAGTTGGATTCTCATCGGTACATCAACATTTTTGGTCTCACTTTTTGGCGGCATTGCAGCACATGTCACGCCACGTTTTCTCTCAGCATAATTTGCCGGTATAATTAATACAATTATGCAGGTGTACTATAGTCACTGCACTTTTCCCCATGACATCTGCTGGAAGAGTGCAGCGACTATACACTGCTCATTTTGTGCATCCTCATTATATGTTGTATTGTGCTATGCAGTGTTGCCTGCATAGCTTGTCTCATACATGTAGAGCACTCAAGCAATTTCAATTGCAAGTGCTCTCACCTATTCGCTGCAACTTCTCTCAGATAAATCTGCTGAGAGCTTGCAGTGAATAATTGACACATTTTAAACACTCATTTATCTCATAGCGTGGCGTGCTCCGCAGCACTGGCTGCAGCACGCACACCGCTCTCAGTACCTACAGCACACAATTAATATAATTGTGTGCTGGTTCTCAGTCCAGATAGTCAGAATTCAATTCAGTTTGTTCATTTATATATATCTGTCAATTCTCTGTTTTTTTTTTGGTGTATTTATTTATATCATTTTTATTCCTTCCAAATTTAGCCGATTTTTGCATTTATTCTTAACTTTTATATTTTTCCAAATTATATTATTTTGTAATTGGAGTGCGGAAGGTGTAAATAAACCGCTTTCTCAAAATACACACGGTCCCTGCTAATATTTCATCATCATCGTCAAGCTCTGCTATCTCAATGGACGACTGCGAGACCAAAATTCTTGGTCCGACTTGGCTTCCTAATGAAGACAATTTCACATTCTCATCCTGGTTCAACTCAACTCAGGAGAGTTTCCCAAAACGCCTCGTTCTTTCAGAGGTGGCTCAACTCTTTGATCCACTCGGTTTCGTCTCACCGGTTGTGATAAGAGCCAAAATACTCTTGCAAGAGCTTTGGCTTCACAAACTCAGCTGGGATGAACCACTGCCATCTCAGGTCTCAGCACAATAGACTGCAATCAGAGAAGATCTCAAAAGCCTGGCCAGGTTCTCAATTCCTCGTTAGTTCAATACATGGAGCAACTCAACAGTGGAATTGCATGGCTTCTCTGATGCATCTCAATTGGCCATGGCAGCAGTGATCTACATCACTGCCGACTCAATGTCCACAGGAAAGGTGGCTTCACTTGTCTCCTTAAAACCACGCGTGGCACCACTCAAGAAGCTTACCATACCACGGCTTGAACTGACAGCTGCACTGTTACTAGCAAAATTGGTTGCATACGTTCAGGCCACGCTCAAGATCAAAGTCTCATCTACTCACCTGTGGACGGACTCATCGGAAACTCTCACATGGATCAAAGCGCATCCTGCTCGGTGGAAAGACTACGTCCGAAACCGAGTACCTCAGATACAAGGACTCACACCTAATGCTCAGTGGCGTCACGTCTCAGGCACAAGCAATCCTGCAGATTGTGCATCGCGGGGTATCGCAACAGCTCAATTGGCCTCTCATCAGTTGTGGTGGTCGGGTCCACCGTGGATGGTGAAACCTATTGAATTTTGGCCGGAAACCTCAACTGATTCTGAGGATTTGCACAACATGGAAGCCCGGCCGGGGTTAGCTCTTCTCGCGGCAACTGTGACGCCAGAATACCATTGGAAGCTGATTTATCGCTGTTCCTCACTCACAAAATTGTGTCGTCTTACCTCATTTTGTGTCAGAGTAGTGGCCAGAATGAGAATCGGCAGGAACCGCTCCTCTCACAGCAGAAGAGATGGCTGCAGCAAATGGTTTGGACACAAGTACTGCAGTCAGGCTCTTCTCTTCCTTCCTCTCACCCCTTCAGTCGACTAACAGCTTTCATCGACCAGGAGGGTGTACTCAGGGTAGGAGGTCGCCTTGCTCAATCAGCACTCACATATGAAGGAAGACATCCTGCTATTCTACCTCGTCACTTTCGATTCTCAACTCTGATTATTGATCAAGCTCACGTGCGGACTCTTCACGGAGGCACTCAGCTCACATTAGCCCAAATAAGGCTAACTCATTGGATAGTCGGCGGAAGAGCTCCTGTAAAATCTCACATTTTACATTGCGTTGTGTGTGCTCGGCAGAGAGGAATTCGGGCTCAACAATTGATGGGTCAGCTTCCTCTGGCACGAGTCACACTACTTATCTCGCGGCATTCCTCACACTCTATATTCTGACTGTGGCACGAACTTTGTTGGTGCTTATAAATCCATACGTCAGCTGTTCAATAAGGCCTCTCAAGAACATCAAATCATCGCTTCTTTTCTCGCAAATCAACAAATTGCCTGGAGGTTCAATCCACCTGCGACTCCACACATGGGTGGCAAATGGGAAGCAGCTGTAAAATCTGTTAAATTTCATCTGCGGCGAACGGTGGGTGAAACAGCACTCGCATTCGAAGAACTCGCAACGCTGCTGGCCCAAATCGAGGCTATACTCAACTGAAGACCTCTGGAACCACTTATCGATGATCCTGATGACTCATCAGCTTTTACGCCTGGACACTTTCTTATTGGTGAAGCGCTTACAACGGTCCCAGAGCCTACGCTGAGGACGTATCACACTCACGGCTCTCAAGGTGGCAATTGTTGCAGCAAAAAGTACAACAATTTTGGCGACAATGGTCGACTCATTATCTACAACGGCAGCAGTCTATATCGAAGTGGCATCACCCCAATAATAACATAAAAGTTGGCTCTTTGGTTCTGCTCACGGATGAGCGCTTTCCACTGTGCAAGTGGCCACTTGTACGAGTCACGGCATTGCATCCAGGCAAAGATGGGCTCATCAGGGTGGTGACACTTCGAACTGCTGCCACTACGCTCACCAGGCCGATCTCAAAACTAGCTGTCCTGCCTGTCTCATCCAACTCAGATCAGTAATTAATCATCAACCCCGTTGCTGATGGCGGGCGGAAATGTTGGATAATCAGCTGGCGCACGGCGATCGATGTTCGTCGTGCGCCTACCTGTTGCGGTGCTCCAGCACACGGAGTTCGGTTGAGCCGAAGATAGCCGAGGCAGGGCTTCGCAAAGCCGAGGCTGTGCCTCGTTGGCAGGCCGCGTCGAGCGAGAGGATGTCTCTCTCGCTTGACTTCGGTTTTGCTCACCGGCTATCTCGCTCAACTGACTTCAGCGCCCAACGACGCTTTCATATCCAGCAGCCATGTTGGATATTTTGACACTTGAGTGAAAACCCGCACGGAACAGCGCACGCATTTGGAAGGCTCGGACAACTTTCACATCTCTCAACCGGATCATCTCAACCTTCTTTGCTCATCAGGACTCAAAATCAGGTACGAGTGCATTGTTATAATTTACCATAAATTTATGGCAATGAGGAGTTGGATTCTCATTGGTACATCAACATTTTTGGTCTCACTTTTTGGCGGCATTGCAGCACATGTCACGCCACGTTTTCTCTCAGCATAATTTGCCGGTATAATTAATACAATTATGCAGGTGTACTATAGTCAATGCACTTCTCCCCAGGACATCTGCTGGAAGAGTGCAGCGACTATACACTGCTCATTTTGTGCATCCTCATTATATGTTGTATTATGCTATGCAGTGTTGCCTGCATAGCTTGTCTCATACATGTAGAGCACTCAAGCAATTTCAATTGCAAGTGCTCTCACCTATTCGCTGCAACTTCTCTCAGATAAATCTGCTGAGAGCTTGCAGTGAATAATTGACACATTTTAAACACTCATTTATCTCATAGCGTGGCGTGCTCCGCAGCACTGGCTGCAGCACGCACACCGCTCTCAGTACCTACAGCACACAATTAATATAATTGTGTGCTGGTTCTCAGTCCAGATAGTCAGAATTCAATTCAGTTTGTTTATTTATATATATCTGTCAATTCTCTGTTTTTTTTTTTGGTGTATTTATGTATATCATTTTTATTTCTTCCAAATTTAGCCGATTTTTGCATTTATTCTTAACTTTTATATTTTTCCAAATTATATTATTTTGTAATTGGAGTGCGGAAGGTGTAAATAAACCGCTTTCTCAAAATACCATCTACAAGTCTGGTTTTATTTTCACCCTGTCTTAAGTGAAGCTTCATTAGTTTCAATATATTCACAGGTCTGTCAAACAACACCATCGGACGGATTCTCAAACAACTTTTAAATAGACAACGGAAAGTTACCGTTGCCTATAATAAGCACTTCCTTTTATATAAATTCGTGTTTTCATCAATAACTCGAGATTCATCTCCTTATCGGTAAACGATCCCGAAAATAATAACTTTTTAATATTATACCGGATACCGAATAATTCAATTACGCGGTACCGGCATAACATTTGGTGGCAGCGGTGGGATCTGCCGAAGTTAAGTGATTCGCGATTTATTAGGACAAAAGTGTTTTGGACAAAGTTAAGAGCGACACTAACGTGACGACTACAACGCGTGCAAGGACACCAGTGTAGTTTGTGAAAACCCGACTAATCTAACGCGAATACGCGAAGTGAACGTCGGTGCGGGGTGACGTATCGGTCAACCGTTTAAAGTCCCGATTGACGGTGTCACGTCAAGTCGCAGAGAACCGCACAAAGTGTGCAACCAAGTACGCGAAACAGCTACTCGAGACGAAGCCATCGAGCAGTCATTGCCGACGCACAGAAGACGAGCCCAGGAGCCACCAAGAGACGGGTCAACGGTACCAGGGAGGATAACTGGACCAGCCTTCGAGGGAAGCTACGAGACAACAGGTCTACAGCACCGGAGGAACTGCACCCGAGAACAACGCCATGGAAAGGACCGTCTACCGGATCATCTTTCTGTAAGTGGCGGTTACATTACTATTACATATTGCCGTGAAAAAAAAAAAAAAAAAAATGTTTGCCAAAGCCAGAGTAGAGTCGATATTTGGAAAAATATTCCACTAGATATATATTTCTGTTGAGATTTTGTGGGAATATTTTTAAGTAGAGTTCGCCGCGAAATTAGCGAATATGTCAGAGCCTAGAGGAGCCCGACCAAGAAATAGGGGCAACTCGCTAGAGACGACGTTGCCCAGCGCAGAGGTAGACCCCACAGCTGAATTAGCCGCGGCCGTAGGGGACATAGTTTACGAAGCGCGCAGGGCACTATTTGGGCTCTTGCCGTCGGGGCGAATCCCTTCGACCAAACAAGGGGCCCTTGCAGACGACTGACGGCCCAGTTTGGCGTAAACCCACGTAGGGGTGCGTCATTCGGGGATTTCGACAGCGACGCTAGCGACAACTTGTTTAATATGGCCACTGGCGAGCAAACGCCCGAGCACATCACCGAGGACATGGGTGAACGGGAAATAGAAAATATGCGAACAATAGATCGTGTAGGTTTTTCAGCAGCTACCGGTACGACAGCCCGGTCGGTACCAGCAAGAGTACGCGATGGGTTGGAAGCGTTCGACCGAAGCCAACGCGAGTTGGAAAGAGCGCGACGCCAGTGCGAGAGGCTGCAGCGCGAGCACGATCCAGGCCAACGCGAACTCGATCGCGAGCTCAGGGAGGCCGAAACACCGTCAGCAAGACGGAATTTGGCAGATACGCTAAACGAGGTTGGAGCAGACGAATACGAACTCATCCACTCCCTACGAGAGCAAATTGCCGAGCTCCAGCGACGGTTAGGAGGAGCAGGGATGGAGGACATTCCGCCCCCGCACTGCCCCCGAGACGCACGCGGTTCGAGGAGACGCAGAGGCCCTCAAATATGCTCAGCCTCAGTCTCGGTATAAAAATGGTAAAAACGTTCGACGGCAAGGATTCGAAGGCATTGCCGCTCTTCTTAAAGTCCTGCGAGACGATATTCCGCTGGGTAGCAGAGGAGGAGCATGACACCCTCCTGGAGTTGATATTCATGAGTAAGCTAGAGTCCGCAGCAGCAAGACAACTGCAGCACAAAACCATCAGCACCATGGCGCAACTCAGGAGCGAGTTGGAAGCGTTGTACGGACAACGGAAGTCCCTGGCCGCGCTGCAAATGGAGTTCAGCTCCCTCCGGCAAGGACAGAACGAGGACATCGCCGCCTACGCGGCAAGGACGGAGAGGATCACGGTAGACATCGCCGAAATACTCTGCGAACCATTGCAAACAGAGGATCAAAAGATCACCGTCGAGAGCGTCACACGACGAAGCGCACAGGCCAACTTCGAAAACGGCCTGCACGGCCAGGTGCAAGTGCTGGTACGTGCTAGAAATTACCAAACGCTGCACGACTCTGTGCCAGGGGCCATAGAGATAACCAACACGGTACAGCCAAAGGGAGGGGTAGGTGGAGTATTAAGCCACCCCAGAAGGTCCCAAGGCGCATCATTCCGGCAGGGAGAAAATTGTTTTACCTGCGGAAAAACTGAACACATGGCTCGAGACTGCACCCAGAATACGGGACGAGTAAGCCTACCAGTACCCAGTGAAAACAAGTCTGTTGAGAATCCGTCCGGATGACACTTGACCGATCTGTGAATGTATTGAAACGGGATGAGAACTCACTCAAGGCAAGAGGAAAATAAAACCAGACACAAAGATGTTATGTTGAGAAAGTGGTTTATTCCACCTTCCATTATTAGGTATACAAAATATTATTTAAATTTAGAAACAATAAAAATGATATAAAAATAGATACACCAAAAAATCAGAGAATTGACAAATGTATAAATAAATCAAGTGAATTGAATTTTTAATCTAAATGTGAGCAGCACACAATTATATTAATTGTGTGCTGAATTTAAACTTGAGATAGCGGTGCGTGCAACGTAGCGAGAGCTACGCAGCACGACCCGCTGATACCATTGAGTGCGAAAATGTTTGTGTGTAATTCACTGCAACCACTCAGCAGTGTATTGCAAAGTGGTTGCAGTGAATTAATGAGAGCATTTGCAATAACCTTTGCTTGAGTGCAGTAATTTTGTGTGCGACCAGCTACGCAGTCAACACTGCGTAGCACAATACAACATAGATTGAGGCTGTACGGTTGAGCAAGAAATATTCACTGTACTCTCCCAGCAGATTTACTGGGGGAAAATACAGTGAAGATGAGGCACATGCTTAATTATATTAATTAAGCCGGCAAAATAACATGAGGAGAACGTGGTACAGCATGTGCTGCAACGCACGCCACAAGTGAGACCCAGTGCTGATGTACCATTTTCTCCTCTCTGACAGTGAATTAATTACCTAATTATGCCAGAGCACTCTTACCTTGAGCAATGAGTCCTGATGAGATATGTTGAGCGATGCCGATGTAAAAAGGTTGATGTAAAGTCCCAAGAGTCCCGTGAATGCGCGTGCTGTCCAAAGGATGTGTGTCGCAAAAGTGCCAAATTCTCAAGATGGCTGCGAGTATGAAAGTTTCGTTGGGCGCTGGAGTCAGTTGAGCGAGATAGCCGGTGAGCGAAACCGAAGTCAAGCGAGAGAGACATCCTCTCGCTCGACGCGGCGTGCCAACGAGGCACATCCTCGGCTTCGCGAAGCCCATGCCTCGGCTATCTTCGACTCAACCGAACAACGCGTGGTAGAGCAGCGCAACAGGTAGGCGCACGACGATTATCGATCGCCGTGCGCCAGCTGATTTTCCAACATTCCGCCCGCCATCAGCAACGGGGTGGATGATTAATTATTGCTGGGTGTTGGATGAGATTGGCAGAACAGCAAGTTTTGAGATCGGCCTGGTGAGCGTGGTGGTAGCAGTTTTGAGTGTCACCACCCTGGTGAGCCCGTCTTTGCCCGGATGCAACTCGGTGACTCGTGCAAGTGGACTTGCACGGTGGAAAGTGCTCATCCGTGAGCAGGACCAACGAGCCAACTTTGATAATGTTGTTAGGATGGTGCCACTTTGAAATTGACTGCTGCCGTTGTAAATAATGTGCAGACCATTGTCGCCAAAATTGATGTATTTTTTGCTGCAACAATTGCCACCTTGAGAGCCGTGAAATTGCCAAATCTTCGAGATTCGGCTCCGGAACCATTGTGAGTGCTTCACCAATGAGAAAATGTCCAGGCGTGAGTGCTGATAAGTCATCTGGATCATCACTGAGCGGTTCCAGAGGCCTTGAGTTAAGTAAAGCCTCGATTTGAGCAAGCAGCGTTGAGAGCTCTTCGAACGTGAGTGCTGTATCACCCACCGTTCGCCGCAGATGAAATTTAACGGACTTTACAGCTGCTTCCCATTTTCCACCCATATGTGATGCCGCAGGTGGGTTAAACTTCCACGCAATCTATTGATTTGCGAGAGAAGAAGCGATGAGATGATGCTCTTGCGAAGCCTTCCTAAACATCTGACGTATGAATTTGTGTGCACCAACGAAGTTGGTGCCACAGTCAGAATAGATGGTGTGACGAATGCCACGCCTCGATGAGAATCGCCTGAACGTTGAGAGGAAGCCGTCAGCTGAGTAGTCACTGACGGCCTCAAGATGCAGAGCCGAAGTGGCGAGACACACAAAAACGCAGATCCAGCCTTTGTGTGTTTTACTGCCTCGACCCTTCCAAGTTTTGAGCGTGAGAGGACCGGCGTAGTCTACTCCTGTGTGAGTAAATGCGCGAGATGGTGTGACTCGTGACAGAGGAAGCTGGCCCATCAATTGTTGTGCACGAACTCCTCTCTGTCGAACACACACCACGCAATGTAATATATGAGATTTGACAGGAGCTCTACCGCCAATGATCCAATGCGTTAGCCTAACTTGAGCTAGTGTGAGCTGCGTGCCTCCGTGAAGAGTACGCACGTGAGCTTGCCCTATAATGAGAGTCGTGAATCGAGAGTGGCGAGGTAGAATGGCAGGATGCCTTTCTTCATAAGTGAGTGCTGATTGTGAAAAACGACCTCCAACTCTTATTACACCCTCCTCGTCGATAAAAGCTGTTAGTCGACTGAAGGGGTGAGCAGATGGAACATGCGAGCCTGACTGCAGCACTTGTATCTCGTGCTTGAAAAACACGGCTTGTGTTGCTTTTGTCCAAAACATTTTAGCTGCAACCATTTCTCTCGCAGTGAGTGGAGCGTTTCCTGCCGATTCTAACCTCCCCCTCATTTTTGCCACCGCCCTGACACAAAATGAGGTGAGACGACACAATTTCGAGAGCGTTGAACAGCGATGTATGAGTTCCCAATGATACTCTGGCGCCTGTGTTGCCGCGAGGAGAGCTAACCCCGGTCGGGCTTCCATAATGCTCAAATTCTCTGAGTCAGCTGAGGCTTTCGGCCAAAATTCAGCAGGCTTCACCATCCACGGTGGACCTGACCACCACAACTGATGAGAACATAATTGAGATGTTGATATGCCCCTCGAGGCACAGTCAGCTGGATTACTTGTGCCTGCCACGTGACGTCATTGAGCACTGGGTGTGAGTTCTTGTATTTGAGCGACTCTATTTCGGACATAGTCCTTCCATCGAGAAGGATGCGCTTTGATCCAGGTGAGAGTTACTGATGAGTCCGTCCACAGGTGAGTAGATGAAATTTTCATCTTGAGCGTGGCTTGAACGTATGCAACCAGCTTAGCTAACAACAATGCTGCAGTCAGTTCGAGCCTTGGTATGGTGAGCTTCTTGAGTGGTGCCACGCGCGTTTTTGAGCAAACAAGTGAAGCCACCTTTCCTGTGGTAGTTGAGTCGACTGTGATATAAATCACAGCGGCCATGGCCAGTTGAGATGCATCAGAGAAGCCGTGCAATTCCACTTTTGAGTTGCTCCATGTGTTAAACCAACGAGGAATTGAGAGTCTGGCCAGACATTTGAGATCTTCCCTGATTGCAGTCCATTGTGCTGAGACTTGGGATGGCAGTGGTTCATCCCAGCTAAGCTTGTGAAGCCAAAGCTCTTGTAACAGAATCTTGGCTCTTATCACAACCGGTGAGACGAAACCGAGTGGATCAAAGAGCTGAGCCACCTCAGAGAGAATGAGGCGTTTTGTAAAACTTTCTTGAGCTGAGTTGAACCGGGATGCGAACTTGAACTTGTCTTCACTAGGAAGCCAAGTCAAACCAAGAATCTTTGTCTCGCAGTCGTCCATTGAGATAGCTGAGCTTGACCTTGATGATGAGATATTGGCAAATACTTTGAGGTCTGACGAGTGCCACTTGGCGAGTGGAAAACCGCCCGCCATGCACAAGTCCTTGAGCTGTTGAGCTATTTCAATGAGCTGGTGAGTTGAATCCGCCCCACCGAAGATGTCATCCGCATACCTGCCAAATTTGATAGCTGGCACAGCAAGCGGAAACCGATGGCCTTCATCTTCGGTTAGCTGCATAAGTGTTCGAACTGCCAAATATGGCGCAGCCTTTGTACGATATGTAACCGTAGTTAGTTGAAAAGGCACAGGATTTAGTTGACCATCTTTCCATAGAATCCGTTGAAGATTCCAATCCTCTGGATGAACTCGGATCTGACGATACATTTTTGTTATGTCAGTGGCGAAGATGTGTCTATGTTGACGGATCCAAATGAGCACGTCCGAAATGTTGAGCAATAAATTCGGTCCGGTGTGCATGATGTCGTTGAGAGATTTTCCCGATGAAGTTGAACTCGACCCATTAAATACAACACGTAATTTTGTGGTAGTGCTGTCTGGTCGGAGAACACCGTGGTGAGGTAAGTAATAATGCTTTTCACTTTTACCTGATTTTGACGCCTTCACCATATGACCGAGTTGCTCATATTCGTCCATGAACTGTGTATAGAGCTGACCGTATTCAGCATTTTTCGAGATTTCTCTACTTGTTCCGTGTGCAACAGGACTAACAATGTCTGAGGGCACTCCGAATGATTCTGGGGTGGCACCTGGAGTTCTGGACGAGAAAATGACATTGGTGGTTCCTGGGGCCGGCGTCATTCCGAGGAAGACCCGATCACCGTCTCGACTGACAACCGAGATGGTGCTAAAGGTCCAATCGCAGCGGCGCCGGATTGCTCATTTGCACACGGTCATTGCTCTGCTTCACGAGGGCGCAGACTCCCTCTTACACTCAACTGTAAGATCATAGCACGGAAAGCCATGGAGAGGTTGTGCTATAACTGCCTCGGTCGACACAACGCATTGGCTTGCCGATCTACCTGGACGTGCAAGGAGTGTGCAGGGCGGCATCACACCATGCTGCATCCAGCAGCGCCCCCTGCAACGACTTCCAACGCACAACCAACACATTCTCAGACGTCGACGCACTAGGATGTCGCCGCGATCGTTCTCTCATCGGCACAGCTCACACGGAACTGCTCAACATTATTGGCAACTGCGATAGCAGACATACACACATCGGTCTCAGCTCATCAAGCAAGACTTCTCATCGATCCTGGGTCGGAATTGACTTTTATTACCGAAGAACTCTTTCGTAAGCTCAACGCAACACGCAAGCACTCATCAATTCCGATCACAGGGGTCGGTGGAAGGCGCTCAACGCAGACACATGGCTCGGTACAGCTCACACTGTGTTCCACATACACCAAGAAGAAAGTCACGGTACTGGCTCACATTCTCAACACGGTTACTACTCACTTGCCATCCTTTGAGTCGTCAGTTCGTACATGGCCTCACATAGTGAAGCTGAAACTGGCTGACCCTGACTTTCTCACACCACGACCAATCGATATCATAATTGGAGCAGATATTTATGGACAGGTTATTAAACCAAATATTCTCAAGGGCACATCATCTGCACCTATTGCACAATTATCGATATTTGGGTGGCTCATCATTGGACCAACAAATCATGCCAATCTGACGCACTCACTGTTCATCATGCTGCGGTGCAACATGACGATCAGGAATTACAAAATGTGCTAACGAAATTTTGGATTCAGGAAGAGCCACCAAAGGACACAGTAAGTCAACTCACACCAGAGGAGCAGGCCTGCGAGGATCATTTTCGAGACACGCATCAGCGTGATTCTACAGGCCGGTACATCGTTCGGCTTCCTCTCATATCATCGCCTGCAAATCTTGGAAGTTCACACTCACGAGCATTTCAGTGTCTGCAACACACTTTACGAAGAAAGTAACGAAGATTCTCTGCAGAGAAGTACTTTACCCTACTTGCTGCTCCGCTTGACGAGGTTATGAGCCGATGAGGATCCTGCGATGGGCTACGCAGAGTCCTACTCCAGATAAGCCGATGAACGTATAGAGATGAGAGCGGAAGGTAGAAAACCCTGGTCTCTCTTGCTCAAGTCGAGTATCCGGCTCGAAGGACCAAAAATGTTGAGAATCCGTCCGGATGACACTTGACCGATCTGTGAATGTATTGAAACAGGATGAGAACTCACTCAAGGCAAGAGGAAAATAAAACCAGACACAAAGATGTTATGTTGAGAAAGTGGTTTATTCCACCTTCCATTATTAGGTATACAAAATATTATTTAAATTTAGAAACAATAAAAATGATATAAAAATAGATACACCAAAAAATCAGAGAATTGACAAATGTATAAATAAATCAAGTGAATTGAATTTTGAATCTATATATAAGCAGCACACAATTATATTAATTGTGTGCTGAATCTAAACTTGAGACAGCGGTGCGTGCAACGTAGCGAGAGCTACGCAGCACGACCCGCTGATACCATTGAGTGCGAAAATGTTTGTGTGTAATTCACTGCAACCACTCAGCAGTGTATTGCAAAGTGGTTGCAGTGAATTAATGAGAGCATTTGCAATAACCTTTGCTTGAGTGCAGTAATTTTGTGTGCGACCAGCTACGCAGTCAACACTGCGTAGCACAATACAACATAGAATGAGGCTGTACGGTTGAGCAAGAAATATTCACTGTACTCTCCCAGCAGATTTACTGGGGGAAAATACAGTGAAGATGAGGCACATGCTCAATTATATTAATTAAGCCGGCAAAATAACATGAGGAGAACGTGGTACAGCATGTGCTGCAACGCACGCCACAAGTGAGACCCAGTGCTGATGTACCATTTTCTCCTCTCTGACAGTGAATTAATTACCTAATTATGCCAGAGCACTCTTACCTTGAGCAATGAGTCCTGATGAGATATGTTGAGCGATGCCGATGTAAAAAGGTTGATGTAAAGTCCCAAGAGTCCCGTGGATGCGCGTGCTGTCCAAAAGATGTGTGTCGCAAAAGTGCCAAATTCTCAAGATGGCTGCGAGTATAAAAGTTTCGCTGGGCGCTGGAGTCAGTTGAGCGAGATAGCCGGTGAGCGAAACCGAAGTCAAGCGAGAGAGACATCCTCTCGCTCGACGCGGCGTGCCAACGAGGCACATCCTCGGCTTCGTGAAGCCCATGCCTCGGCTATCTTCGACTCAACCGAACAACGCGTGGTAGAGCAGCGCAACAGGTAGGCGCACGACGATTATCGATCGCCGTGCGCCAGCTGATTTTCCAACAAAGTCAATCCACAATGTGGAAATAACCTGCAATTACTGCCAGACGAAAGGCCACATGTGGAAGGACTGCCGGAAGAGACTGTCGCAGAATAAAAGCGAGCCAACGCAGCCGCCCCGACAGCCAAGAAACGCAGGCTACAAAGATGCAAAAAATACGGTAACTGCGTGGCCAGATCCAGCCACTGCAGGCGTGAACACGCTGGGCGCACTGAGACTGAATACGGTAACTGTCCAGCAGAGACCTGCGTGCAAGCAGAAGAAAACAACGCTGCAGCTTCTACAAGTAACGCTACAAGTAGTGCCACCGCCAGCGACTTCGATATCGATGCACCGTTGGCCACGACTGGGGTGCTCACCCTCAAAGCGGACACCGGAGCGCAGTGCAGCATAATCAAGGAAGGCTGTCATAAGCCTGAGACCATGGTGAGCAAGTGCTCCGTGGAATTACAGGGTGTGGCGGGCAAAAAATTCACCCCCCTTGGTATAGCTAAAATTGTACTCGAGACACCGGCTTTAAATGTAGAGCATTGGTTCTACATCGTTCCGAACAATGTGCCGCTGAAGGTCAACGGGCTACTTGGCATGGACTTTATGAAGCAGCATAAAGCGGACATCCTGCATGGCGAGATGCTCAAGTTGTATGGGCACTGCATGCCGCTACGGGACGGCGCGACGAGGATATATTCGTCACCACGCAGTAGAACTGCCGCCACGTGCAAATACATAGGCCTGCTTACAAAGATAAATCTTCCTTCCGGAAACGGGGCTAACATGGATGCCGCCAAAAAAAATAAATTTGTCAGACTACCTACAAGGAGCAGGATCGGCCGAGGCATCATAGAGAGACCCCGTGTCACACCGTCAAGAACCAAAAGAGTGAGTTTAAATATTCCTAAACACGACGGGGAAGTGCAACAGCCGACGGCGACACTCGAGCCGTCGGAGATAGCAAAGGCCGTACGTAGCCGACAGGTCAAGACACTGCGCGTAAGCCCAGAGAGCACGGGGAAGAAAGCCAAACGGTTTGCGCAGCGCCAACGGAAACCCGACTCGGTGCCCCCCAGCAGTGAAAAGCAAGCAGCTCGCGCAGGAATAGTGTGCGAATACAACAGTGTATCCCAACTACGAGGGAACAAGCGACAGCGCACGCACGAGGTGCAGTATCGCGCACCCTTTAAGGTCGGACCGAAGGACCTAGGATCGCAACCCTTGCCTGGGAAGACCGTAAAATTCGGTCATGGGTCCGGTAAAATGCATAAAGTCGAAAAAAGAAATACTGATGCAGACGCTCTGAGTCGCATATGTGCGACCACACGAGCCCAAGTGGGACAGGAAAGACAGTCCCACAAAAAAGAGAATGATAGCGCAATCGGGTATACGAACAGCCGCACAAAGCGGAGAGTCGAAGATACCCAAGGCAACCACTATAACTCGTCGGAGCGGGAGGCTAAACTCGCCCACGAGAAAGAGAAGTGGAGATGCCGACAGACAAAATGCTAGCGGAAGGAATAGCCCAGTCCAGCAGGAGTCAATGTAACGCGCCGCTGATGGTCGTGGCTAAGAAACCGGATGCTGCCGAAGTGAAGAAAATGCGCGTAGTGGTGGACTTTCTGAAGTTGAACGAAGCCACCATCTGAGACTCGTACCCACTGCCCAATATCACCGAAATATTGGACCAGTTGGGACGGGCCCGATATTATACGACTTTGGATCTCCCCTCTGGATTTCACGAAATCCCGATGGCGCAGGAAAACATAGAAAAACGGCATTTTCTACTCCGCGAGGTCATTTTGAATCCATTCAGATTGAAGAACGCACCACAGACTTTCCAGCGGCTAATGAACTCCGCGTTAGCAGGACTACAGGGCGTCAAATGCTATGTGTACGTCGACGACATAGTAACACACGGAGTAAGAGCTACTCGCGATAATATGGGCCCTAGCTCAATTCCGGCCATATTTTTATGGTACCTGTTTCACAGTAGCGACGGACCACCGACCGCTCACCTGGCTGTCCGGAGTAAAGGATCCAGGTTCGAGATTGATGCGTTGGAAAATTAAATTGGCGGAGCATGAGTTTAACGTAGAGTACAAGGCAGGAAAGCGCAACACGAATGCAGATGCGCTAAGTCGAATATTCCTCACTACGAGGGCCCAAACGAGAGCGAAGAACGAAGTCCGTGAGTCGAAAGAGGACAGCACGACGGGGCAACTCGGCACAACGAACGACCGCACAAAGCGGAGGGCCGAAGATACCCCGTATAGCCATGGTAGCTCGCTGGAGCGAGAGGTCGAGCCCGCCCGCGAGAGAGACGAGGACAGCAAGCGCTCAAGTACGGACAACCACACAAAGCGGAGAGCCAAGAATACAGCGGGCCAGCAGAGCAACGCGGCAGAGAGAGAGGCCGCGCTGGCCAATGCGCCAGAAGAAGATAGAGAGATCCGCAGCGTGCATTCAAATCGCTTTACTGAACCCCACAGCCTCGCCGAAAAGCCGTGCGGTCGGGAAAGGGGCAGACCACGCAAGCAAGCAACGCAAGCCACTGGTAAGACTGCGAGCACCACTGACAAGGACGGAGCGGGCCCAGCACAGCATGGCGGACCCGCGAATCGCGGAAGGCCGCGAAAAGCAAACGTAGCAAGGCCGCTCGAGACAGAGAGCGACCTAACGGCGGAGCTAAGGGTGGGCACACCGAGCGAAGGAACTGCGGACAGGGTACCGCAAAGGCCTGTTGAGGAAGCGAGGCACGGCGGGGCCCGTAGCCCACGAGCTTCCAGCAGCGCGGACGAAGACAGCGTTATAAAAGAGTATAGCGACTGCCGTAGTGGCGTAGCCACTCCTTCTGCCGATGACCACCAGAAAATAATTAAAGAATACCACGACACCCCCATAGGAGGGCATCAGGGTATACGGCGTACGTTACATCGGATTCGGACCAAATACGACTGGCCCGGCCGGAGAAGAGAGTTAGAAAATTATATATCGTCATGTGAATCCTGTCAAAAGAATAAAATCAGGAAAAAGGAACGAGTGCCGATGGTGGTAACGGACACCCCATCGATGTCATTTGAAAAAGTCGCGGTCGACATCGTCGGACCGCTACCGGAAAGCACTTCCGGGAAAAGATACATACTCACGTTCCAGGACTCGCTTACCAAATACAGTGCAGCAATATCACTGCCGAACCAAGAGGCTTCGGCAGTCGCTAGAGCGCTCGTTGAAGAATTGATCTGCCGACACGGAACACCGGAAATAATATTATCAGATCAGGGTACGAACTTCCTCAGCTCGACCTTCAAGGAAATGTGTCTACTGCTGCGAATCAAGAAAATACAAACGATAGCCTACCATCCGGAATCAAATGGCGAATTAGAAAGATCACATCGCACCCTCGCTGAGTACCTAAAAAAAATTTCATAGATGAGGATCAAGGAAATTGGGACGAGTGGCTGCCGTATGCGATGTTCACGTACAACACCACTCCACATACGGGGACCGGACTGTCGCCCCACGTGTTGGTGTACGGACGCGAGGCCGAATTGCCGACCGCCGTGAAACAAGAACCACGCAGCACTTATGCGTACGATGACTACGTCCACGAGTTACGCGAACGATTACGCGCCACATGGACTGTAGCACGAGACAACCTGGAAGGCGCGAAAAGACGGTCGAAGACTACATACGACCATGGCGCACAGGTGCAGGAGTACCGCGTCCGCGAACGCGTACTCCGCCGTTCCGAGACGGTGCGAGGGGGGCGGTTAACCAAGCTGACCCCGAAGTGGACGGGTCCTCACGAAATAGTAGAGAAGAGGCCCCCCGTCAACTACGTGGTCCGGAAGGGACGTAAAATCCAGGCGGTGCACGCAAACCGCCTGAAGCTCTTTATCGAGCACTAATAGCTCAGGAATTGAGGAATTCAAATACTTATAGCTAGTTACAACTAAATATTAGCAAGAAAATAAATGTGGGAAGGAGCCTCTCAGGACGCAGGGTAGGGAGCTTCAATAAAGTAGAAGAGGTCTTAGGAGACCTAATTTTATCAACAGGAAAAAGAGCGTATACATATCGGAAAAATATATTGAACGAAACAATTGAAAAGAAATTGCAATTTCATTACGCAATCCGAAGGGGACGAAAAACTGTGACCGTGCCAGAAAAGCACCACGAAAAATGTATAGCATATTAATACTGACACAGGATAGTGTTCAGCGTAGAGTGTAAAAAGAATAACGTGCACACTCTATTCGGTTGATATACACATGTTACTAAGCCTCAGAGTGAGGAAGAAGGCACGCGTAGACAATCTAGTCCCAACGCTGAATAGAGCACAGAAAGGCCTACAGCGAAAATGGACACAGATAACGGCGAGAAATGCGCGAAAAGGGTTATCCAACTAACCCATCCCCTCATCGTCCTAATGCAACAGCAAGGGTGATAGCTATACGTCGCGCCAACCCTAGAAAAATATTGGAAAAAATTCCACTCGGCTTAAAATTCTAAATAATACGGGAATACTGGCTTTGGTAAGCGTATGTATAGTAACCGCCCGAGATTTCAGCATCAAAACCATCGAGCGAACATCGCAGATCATCCGAAAAAACTACCTCCCGTCGTTCAATTTAAAATTAACGGAAATTGAAATTCAGGCACCTCCTACACAGACCGAGAGGACAATTCCACTGCAGAGCGTGCTGCGAGACCCGGAAGAGCTTCAAAGGCTCGGAACTCGAGCCGACCAAATCATGGACAACCTCAATACTGTCGGAGACCGGATACAACACATCCACAATATGAGTTTCTACTCACTGGGTGCAGTAGCACCAATAGCCTTGGTTAGCTATGTTCTGTTTAAATGTTATAGGTATCAACGAAACCGAACACCAACAAGGACAAGCGAGGCAACGACCCCGGCAGCAGCCGAGGTAAATATGAACCTCGAGCCGATCGGACGACAACAGCCAGAAGAGCAACCGCGATCCGACCTGGCCAGGTTATGCACCCGTCCCCCCAACCGAGAACGACTCGCTCGGCTCGAAAGACGATAAGAAGCAAGGAAAACCTTCATCGTTAACAAATGAAAAATGAAAAATTTTATTCTATTGTATTGTTATATAACTTCAAACGGGAAACCAATCGAAAGAAAAATTTTTTAAAGAAAAATTTTTTTCTTTCAAGGGGGGAGGGATGTTGTGCCGCGGAATATTCCACTCCGTATTCAGTATATTCGGGAATATTCAGTAGTAAAGAAACATTGGGATTCGTTCAAGACAAGAAACGAAGTCCAATGCCCGATCGTATGAACGACCCCAAGAACGCCGACGCAGTATGAGCGACTCGCTTGGCGTTCGACGATAGGGTAACGCTAAAATTGCGAATTAAGGGATTTTCGTGAAGACAGTTAGCAACTGCTTTACGAAAAGACAGAATTAATTTAGACTCAAGAAAGAACGGGTTGGTTCCTCGTAAAGACTCGAAATAACTTTTTATTGTACTTTCTTACTTTGACTTTTAAATAGACAACGGAAAGTTACCGTTGCCTATAATAAACCCTTCCTTTTATATAAATTCGTGTTTTCATCAATAACTCGAGATTCATCTCCTTATCGGCAAGCGATCCCGAAAATAATAACTTTTCAATATTATACCGGATACCGAATAAGCCAATTACGCGGTACCGGCATAACACTACTTTCTAAGGTAGAATGCATAATTTATATTCTAAAGATTAATGTTGTAATATCAAACTTATATAACCTTCGTTGCTTTCAATGTTGACATATTATGTTTTATGAATTTACAGTTTCAATTAAAAATAAAATTTCTGAACATGGTCTGCAATTTGGACCGTAACGTAAATAAGAGCTTTATTGCTCCTAATAGTCATGGAGATAGCCGACGCATAGCCGCACACGTAAATACTATGTATAATTTTCGTTATTATGCTATTTTGTTTCAACTAGGTTGTCCCGTCCTGATTGTTTTTTTTTCTTTCTCGGTTTATTGGTTTATTTGTTCTTTTTTTTTGTTTTTATTATTGTTTAATTGTTTTATTCTGTTATATTTTCTATACATTTTTTTATTTTATTTTTATTTATTTTTATTATTATTTTAGTGTTCTCGATTTTGTTTATTATTTTTGTTTTCTTTGTTTTGTATTTCCTTTCGTATACCATTGGTATTTTGGGGGCCACCAAAAGACGAAATTGGGTACCGATCTTTCCGCTAGTATCGTGGGGATAGGGGAAAATTGGTTATTATCAAGAACTATTACTTAAAGTATAACATCAGATTAGAATGGGGCCGTCAAGAACCATTGGGGAAATAGCCTCACTCACCGAGGATGAGGTTAAGACAGAGTTGGCGTCTAGGGGGCTGCCGGTAGGGGGTACCTCCGCTGCCATGCGGGGGAGGTTATACTTTTCGGGATTGTTGACAAACCCCAATGAATCAACGACGGGTTTGGTCACGGTGCAGGAAGAAGAAGTTCCTCCAACGCCAAACGACCCTATCCCGTTGAAACCGGGGGAAAACGATAATGCGATGGTTACGAATCCTTTCCACCATTCATCTCCAGTCAGAACGGATTGTACACCTTCCCGTCACTCGACGCCGGCGATCACCGCGTGCGATATATTGCGGAAGTGGAATGTCTCGTTCTCCGGCAAACACGGAGAAAAGGTAGATGAATTCCTCGCACGAGTGAAGGATAGTCGGGGCCTCGTCACAATCTCCGATCAGGATCTAATGAGCTGCCTACGCTCAATTCCCGCCGGAAGAGCAGGTGAAGATCACTTTCCGGAACCTGCTGCCTAGACTCCAGGTAGCCATACCCCTTACGGATACCTTGGACCCGAATGGTTTGGAGAAAATAGCAATCCAGGTTGAGCGTAGCTACTTTGCCGCCAACTCGTATGACGCCCCTCCGACTCCGGAGAGATCGATGCTCCCGGAGTTCGCTTACCATCCACCAGAGAGGTCAAGGAATCATGTCACGTTTGGGAGGATGTAGCAAAGTCCGGTGCAGACGAGAGGGAACCAAGGCTCGTCACGGGGATTCACGAACCCCTTCATAGGTGGAAATCTAAGGAATTTTATTTCTACTCCGCCTCACCATGTTAACTTTGTGGGTCGACCCAGAAACGGAACCACCAGGGCTTCCTGGGGTGAGTATTCGTCTGGGCCGGCACGACCAGCTATCCGGCCGGAGACTGCTCCACAGCCACCACTCACGGCAACCAGCACCAATCCGTTCCTCATGAAAGCCTCAGTGCTCGGGGAAGCTACGGCGACAGCCTCGAGCTTTGCAACTCCCGATAGGCCAATCACTTGCCACAACTGTGGAATCGTAGACCATTTTTCAAGAGGGTGCGCGGTGCGTAGAGCTGTTCGATGTTACCGGTGTGGTAAGGAGGGTGAGACGACCCGAACAGCCCACAACTGCTCGGGAAACGGGGATGGATGGCGCCGCTAAGGGGAGAGGCGTCCTCCTCGATCCAGGAAGAGTCCCCTCCAACTATCCCAGAATACTTGTGTAGTCCGGTGGAAGACAGTAGCGGAGCTGGGCACGTCTTCGTCATCTGACTCGAAATTTTTGGGCGACCGCTGCCAGTGTTGGTGGACTGCGGGGCGACCAGTTCCTTCGTTGGTACCGAGGGGTTGTTGAAGATGGCCAGATGGCCAGTTGAATTATTCCCGATGGCCGACCCCGGAACATCACAGTACTATTGCAAATGGTTATCAGATTACCTGTACGGAAGAAGTTGAGTTCAGCGCAACATTAAGGGGTCGTTGGAGTAGACTCACAGCGCGAGTATATCCCGACCTCCCTGTCCCGTTGTTATTGGGCCTGGATTCACTGTTCCTGTTAGGGATCGGAGAGGATCTAAGGAGGCGCAAGTGGTTCTTCACCGGGGAAACCACAGAGTTCGACTTCGAGCCGGTACAGGTGATAGAAAATGTTAATAAATAACAAACCCATGAGGGAGGGTATGGACCAGGAGGTCGATCGTATGCTGAAGGTGGATGTAATAGAGCCCTCTACCAGCGAATGGAGCACTCCAATCATGATGGCGGCTACACCAAACGGCACCTTCAGGTTTTGTCTGGTTTTCCGTAAGGTAAGCGAGGTCACCAAAAAAGACGCATACTAGATGCCGTACATGAGCCATATATTAGATTGCTTGAGGTCGGCCAAATACATCTCTACTCTGGACCTGAGTCAGGCCTTTCATCAAATCCCGCTAGATCCAGAGTCACGAGAGATCACGGCATTTACGGTTCCTCATAGGGGGCTCTTTCAGTTCAAGAGAATGCCTTACGGATTGACCACAGTACCAGCCACGTTTCAGCGACTATGGGACCGGGTAATTAGTCCCGATATGCAACCTCACGCGTTTGCCTATCTGGATGATATTGTCATTGCTACCGACACCTTCGAGGAGTACCTGGAGTGGCTGAAGCGAATTTTTGAGAAAATCATATCGGCAGGATTATTGATGAACCCGGAGAAGTGTGAGTTCTGCCGGAAGGAGTTGTAACACCTAGGCTTCTTGATTAACCGGGAAGGGATGTTGGCAGATCCGGATAAAACCTCTGCTATCCTAGAGATCCCAGTCCCGAAGACGGTTAAACAAGTCAGACATTTCCTGGGAGCTACTTCGTGGTATCGACGGTTTATCCCGCGGTATGCAAAGGTAGCTGAGCCTATTACCAAGCTCGCCAAGAAACAACAGGAATGGATCTGAGGCCAGGAACAACAAAGTGCTTTCGACCACCTAAAGAAAGCATTGACAGCGGCACCGGTGTTGGCACGTCCCGATTACACTAAGAAGTTCAACCTCCAGACAGATGCAAGCATGACCGGTTTGGGAGCGTTTCTCACGCAAGAACTGGATGGGGCGGAACACCCGATCGCCTACGCGATTCGAAGCTTGACGAGCGCGGTGCGTAACTACGATGTTCGGGAGCTGGAGTGTCTAGCGATCCTATGGTGAGTCGAAAAATTTAAACCTTATCTGAATGGATATCATCTTACCGTAATCACCGATCACGCGAGTTTGAAGTGGTTACTGTCCCAGAAGGAACCAAAGAAAAGAGTGACCCCATGGACGTGGAAGCTGATGAATTCAGACTTCGATGTGTTACATCGGAAGGGCTCACAGAATCAATTGCCCGATGCTCTGTCCCGAATGTTTGAAACTATTCCTCCTGGTAACGATACTGAAGAAGACGACTGGCCTAACGTGGTGGGATTGCAACGTCAAGCTTCTGCAAACGTGTTGCTCACCCTGCCTCCCGGAGAAAGATACCCTTGGTATGAGACCCGAGTCAAGGAGGTACAGGAAAATCCAGCACGCTATCATGACTGGAAATTCAGGGATGGGAGATTATTCCTGCGACGAAGGATGTCTCGCCTGGACTCACCAGGCACCGCCTGGAAACTAGTTGTCTCACGATTTCAGAGGGCGGCTATTCTCTATGTGAACCACGATGTTTCACAAGCGGACCATCTGGGGATCGACAAGACATTTGAGAGAATAGTACAGCTATATTATTGGCCAGGCTTGTACCGAGATGTCGCCAGGTATGTCCAGCGCTGTGACACCTGCCAGCGTACGAAGTCCCGGCAGGGACTACCGATGGGGCTGATGGGCCGTCAGGTTATTGAGGAGCCTTGGACACTGGTAGCAACAGACATCATGGGACCCTGTCCACCCATTCGGTCCGGGTTTGCCTATATTCTGGTAATCCAGGACTTATTCACCAAGTGGGTGGAGTGTTGCCCATTGAGGAAAGCTACTGGAAAGAAGATCAGGGAGGCGTTGGAGGAGTTGGTGTTTTCCCGGTAGGGGATCCCGGAAGTTCTCTTAATGGACAACGGAACGGAGTTCGTCAACATAAACTTAGGGGCGGAGATGGCCGAGTATGGTATTTTCTATTTTCTACACTACTCCGCCATACCACCCCCAAAACAATCCCGTGGAACGGGTGAATCGGATTTTGAAGGCTATGATTGTCGCCTTCCTAGAGAAGGATCATTGGGAGTGGGACTTGCACTTAGCAGAGTTTCGCTTTGCACACAACACTCCGTACCACTCTTCGATAGATATTAGTCCTGCGTTCCTGAATTTCGGTCGAACACCACGACCCCACCAATTTTACAGGAGGGTTCCCGGAGAGATAGTTGCGACAGACCCTCATCGGTGGTCGACGTGAATGAACCAGCTACAACCCCTCAGGGATAAGGTTCAGCACGACCTTGAGGAGGCCTACCGTAGGCAGTCTCTCTAGTACAACAAGCATCGTAGTCCCGCCACATTCAAAGTGGGGGATGAAGTGTTGCGCCGACAAACTGGTGTGACAGCCAAACTGGCTCCCAAAGTTCAGGGGCCGTATTATATTAGTCGAGTTCTGTCACCAAGGGTATACGAGCGGAAAGATCGGGAAGAGAGTATAATTCGGAAGGTTTCGATAGACGACTTGAAAGCTCATCGGTCCCGTATCTCGTTTGACATTTCAGATGGACCCCCTCAGGTTATTACGACACCTAACGAGGTCCTTAGACGAGAGGTGTGTGGGTCTCGCGCCGATGGGAGGCGAGGACCTCTGGCGTTGCGTTCGGGAGTGCCGGGTCCTGTCGAACCTGGTGGGTCCGAGCCTGGCGTCGGGGGCGCCCCCCTTCACTCCCGAGATCGGAAGTGGAGTGGGCGCTCGTCGTCCTCAAGAAAGTAAGGTGGTGGCTGGCGGTGGAGGTGGCTCCGGTCGGGTCCGTCGCCGGAAACCCCGTTTGCAAGGGGGGTGAGGAGTTAGGAGGGGGATCGGAGACCCTCCCGAATCGAAACCTTGCTCCCTTTGGGGGGCACGACGGGCGAGTGGTTTCTCGTCCTCGTCCTGTCAACGTAAGCGGTCCCATGAACTATCGTCGGTGCGGTTAGGGCGGACACCTGATGTCCACCTGTAAGAAGGCACCGTCGGCCAAGCGGCGGTGTTATTCGTGCGGAAGGGAAGGGGTCACGGTCCGGTCATGTTCCGGTTGTGAGCCGATGTACGCGTCCCCAATGGGCCGGGCTGACAGAGACCATAAGAGGAGGCGGTGAAATAGAATACCGGTGTGAAAGAGAGGTGGAAGCCGGCGATTATATTATAAACTTTGAATTAAAACTGATAAAACCCGGGTCGGGTCTTTACCAGTGGTGTACGTTATTGTGTTGAAACCTCTCCTAATCCCCGTGCATGTGGTTTCAGGCCCCAGGTTTACGGTGTCGAGGTGGACGTCCCGGATCCCGGGGGGAGCGTCGTGGGATCCTGTAGCGGGACGGGAAAACTGATGTCCTGGAGGGACGACTTGGATATATCTATCTGGAGAGTTATGGGGTTTTTTTGAGCTACCAAAACCATGCGAGCCTGTGAGATCGGGGGATACCGGAGTCGGACGTACGACCAGAATTCATTTTGGGAGAGACCGAGAGGGGGAGGCGAGTTTTTCCGGCCGAGGGCGGCCGTGTTTGAGGGGGGAGTATTGTAACGGGGCAGAATATTGGGATACTACATCCTCCTCGCACTACGGACTCCGCACGCTCTCGCAGGGCCTTATGGTAGGATTATAGAACTATATCTAATTTATTTTTTTCATTATTACTTTGTACGACCGGGGAATGGAGGGAAAGAGACAGGAGGAGTACGTCACGCACACACCGATCCTTGGCCCTGGAATCAGATAACTCTACATCGGCAAACGAGGATACCAACATTTTCCATCTCTCTCTGTTGGAGGATCGGCCGTCCCGCTCGACGTTCAGCTCCTGTCAATCAGCTGCTACTTACCTTCGGTCATCTGTCACATGGGGTTTACCTGCCGGACGGAGCTACACTTTCCTATTATCTGTAGCTGATTTATACGTCATCCAGCTGAGGCGCCAGTCGCGGTCATGCAGCTATACTGGTTCCCCCAATTAACCGAGTTTGGCTCGTTTGGAGTGGATCATAGTTCCCGGGCACGCGTGCCGGTAGAACCTCGAGGTTTTTTTACCGTGACTGTCGAGCGAGTAAGACGTTGCGTCGAACCTATCTGTGTCCCGTTCTATCGTTGACGCTATTGGAAGATAGAGACGGAGAAGACAATCGTTAGCTATTTGGAACGCCAAGTCGGCCCGTCAAAAATATCTATTTGTCGCTGTATTTTCTGGACAGGAATAGAAAGACTCTCAACGATATTCGAGGGTTACCGGATTTACAAAGAACATCGCTGCAAGATCGTCCCGGTGAGCTCTCTTTCCTTCTGCGGTCTTTCGTAATTACTGATATTTTGCTGCCTGATTAGTCAACTAGAGCTTGGTCGTGCCTGCGACTTCGGTATACCGACGCAGAGTATACTTCGTATTGGAATAAAGGGTATTAGACAGATTATAATATCGAGATCGGTCGGCGGTTGAATCCGGGGATAAATAACATTTTTTTGTCATTATTTTGTACAATAATCGTTTTCTGACAAGCCGTGCGAGCTTTAGTACGTTATCTCGTGGTGTGCTAGAATAAGAGGGATTCTAACGTTATAGACTGTATCGCGGACTTTCAAGAATATTTAACTTTGCTTATTTTATATTAGATTATTTATTTTCTTTTAATTATTTCCGGTATTTTATTTTATTACTTTTGACGATATTGTGTTTTTTTTTATTATAAATTGACGCAGTGCATGGTCGGCCGTCGTCCCGTATGTTGTACATGATTGTGAGGGATTAGAACGGTCCAAGGCGTGTCTCGCTTGATTAAATTGTCCATCATTAGTATTTATTTATTATTTATTCTTTTTAATGAATTATTGAACACCAGTCTGAATTACGAATAGTAAAAACATTATTTTTAGAAGGAAGATAATATAATAGCTCTCGATATCTTGTTAGTTAATAGATACGGATACTTTATTATTCCGTTGGTGATTTATTCTTGGTTCTGCCTTCCTACGATTTGCTAGTAGAAAATTTCGAACAGATAAAGGCTTCGCGTACGTGACATCCCAGCGTCCCGTTACTAGAATTGTTGTGTATTTCGGGGACTTGTCCGGTTTAGGGCGTATCGCAAGCAGAGTTTCGAAACGACCTTTTGTTTTCTTGGTGGCTTTACCGGGTTTAAGTGTGTCGTTCGATGCGATACCGCAGTGAGAGAGAGACGATGCGAATGTCGGGATAACCTGTACTGTCGGATTAACTAAGAGTACCGAATTGTGGACTCCCCGAGATAATTTTATGGGACATTTTATTTGAATTCTTTATTGTTGTTTATTGGAAACTAATAATTGTCTGCTAAGAAATAAATAAGTTGCCCGAGCGGCACGTGTAAGTCCCGTACCTGTGATTGTTGTCCATATTATTCATCGGTTTTATTTTATTAATTGGACTTTGTTTATTGTTCTTGTTTTGTTTATTCATGGACGATATTTTATTGACTGATTTTATTTATGGATTTTAGTAACTGACTTTAATTCATTGATTTGTGTTTCGTTGGGATTTATTATTGACTTGACAGTCCGAACCACCCACTCTGTCTTAAACAGCTATAGCTAGTCTGGGTTAAGTCTGGTCATCCACCTCATTATTTTTCCTTCCGGCGCGAAAGCGCCTGGTGCCCAACTCGAAAGAGAAAACAAAAAGGAACGAAAAATAACTCGGACCAGTCATAGGTAACGTGGTGCGTTGAGGCACAAATTGTCGTTACAACACATATTCCAACGCTTCTTCCAATCTTTAAAACACTTTTCATAGGCCGATTTTGAAATCGCCTCCAGCTGCTTCTACGAATTCTCCTTTATCGCCTCGATCGCCTCAAAACGCTTTTCACGTGGTAACTTCGTGAGTTTTATATGAAAAAAGAAATTATTATTATAAATCGGTCCCTGTTGTATGGAAACGTTTAAAAAGTTGATAGAACTTCATGGGCGCGTAAAGAATCTTGAGGTTTGCAGGCAAGAACTCATTGAACTATAAAGAGTAATATTATATTTCCTTTAACCAACAGCTATCCGACTTCTTGTGTTATTTCTATACGACTCGCTCTGCACTATTAATTCACTTGTATTATCGTATATATATGTTATGCTAATTTACCATGTGTTTATGTAGTAGGAATACAATTTTGAATAGAGTATAATAATAATTCACATAACCTCCGTTACTTCTCGAACCCCGCAAACGTATTTTTCACCGATATATGGGTAAGAGAAGACCAGGAGGACGTAAAATTGAATGAAATCAATAATTGCAGACTTACAATCATCAAAATATTTCACGCTATTTACATTCCAAACACACTACCTAACCTAATCCTGAAAAACTACACACACACAAACACACTTATACACATTACACAAGTGAGAGAGTCCTATATTCTAGGCCCTCGCGCAAGTGAGGTCAAAGCTGACAAGGTTCGATCGCGAATCACATCACGCAAACGAGACAGATATAACTACCCATTTAAATTACTTATCTCACAACTACATTACCACAACTTCTCCCATGCCGAAAATCCGTACAGCAGGTAAGAAGTATCAGTCACGGAAATTAAAACCGTGTACAAGTCGTATAGCGAGAAAAATTCTTGCATCTCTAGCACTGAGAGTCTCAGGAACACTCAGGTAAACCAATAGCTGAAAGTGAAGCCCATTCGGAAGTCATTACATCGGTTACGAGGCTCATTCTACAGAAAGGATACGTTACCATCGATTTGTGTCTGCTTGCGAATCTCGTGTCATTAAAAACCACCAAATCATTATCCTCAAGGAAAAACCACATTCGATTTTACCTTAGAAAAATTTTGCAACGAAATTAAGGAAATAATGGTTTATCATTTTTAATATAATTACAATCAAGTCTTTCCTATTCTCCCCCCCCCTGCCCAATTTATACTCCTAATAGTTGTTTTATGTATTGTAACGGTATTTTCACGTTAACATTAAATTTTAGTCTTCTGAGGGGAAGTATTCGGGCTCGAACACTAAGATAATTAATTATAGACTTCTATAGGAGGTATAAGTAGGATTTATTCAATAATAAATAGAGAATTCTGCGGTGTTCGGCTTTTTGGCGCCGTTAGCCGTACAACTCATTTGTGGAGTATAATCGCTCTAAAGGTTCCGCGCTCTTCTTTATCCGTGATCATATGGGATTTCGACTTGTGCGCTCAGCGGTGGATGTCCCAACTAGGCAGAATCGAGCTCAGCCGTCTTGATCTTTTGCTCGCCTGACTGCTGCTGCGCGGTCTGCTAGGCTTGATTTGCTGTTGCTGGCGCGTCGGTCAGCTGGTATAGACGCCGGGTCTGTGTCCGTGTCCGCGTTGTCTTATTAATTAATAAAAATAATTTGTTTTTCGTGTTGTTTCGCGTTCGGGCTCTTGGTTTGTTATGGTCATGCCGTTCCCGTGAATCTCCAGTGTGTCTTTTCGTGGTAATAATGCTCTTGGTTCGCGAGTGATGTTCTTTATGTGTTGAAAGATGACAGTTACAGTATCACTATTTTCCAGTGATTCTTAATTATTTATCATTTAGTTGACGGATTTCTCCAGCAATCTTTGGCGTTGGACCTGGACGTTCCAGTTATTCTTCTCTCTTGGTGATTTGGTCTTTTATTTGATCTTTCTCTTATTCTTTATGTCTTATTGAGTGGTGTTGTTCTCATCCGACGCGCTTTACAAGGCTAATAAGATTGTTTCTTCCCTAATTATTTTTCTATTGGTCCTAAAATTCTAAATCAAGTTTTTCTGGGTAGGGTTTGTGGTGGCCTTCTAATTCTACTAAGTAATTAATCTTCCTAGCTTTTTTTTACAATTCTACTTCAAGAGTCCCTTACTTCTTGATGCGGTGATTTATCACAAATCTTAAATCTACTGTATCATGTCTTTGTGTTATAATTTCTCTGACTGCTGTTCGTTATTCTCTTTTCTTTTTCAGTGTTGTTTCACTTTTTCGTTTCTCCAGGTTTCTAATTTGGCAACCTCTTGGTGCCCCAACCGAGTCTTTCAAACTTATCGATGCGCTGCGTTGACAATTCGGTAAATATGCTGTTTAGGGGACCCACCTCCGATCGCCTTCTAACTAGGCGCATTCGACGCGTTTTTGTATGCCCAACAACTTTTTCCTTTGGCAAAAGCGTCGCTCTTGCCGCCGGAAAAAGATATTAACCGTTAAAGACTGAAAAATCACACACGCTACGTACCAGGTGTATGCATAAGTTTTTTCCGGTTTAACTAAGAGATGGCGCCAGCGAAAAGTACGCAGCGTATTAACTTGACACATACGTCATTTTGTTCGTCTGACATTAACCTACAAACACACACAAGTTGAGTCCGCCAAAAACTAGCGTCTTTGTTTTATCGTTCAGTGATCATGTCGAGTTTTGTGCCTGAAAAAGAACATTTGCGGCACGCATTGCTTTTCTTATTTTATCAAAAGAAAAAGGCTGCTGAAAGTCAACGTTTGCTGGTAAAAACATATGTTGAACACGCTCCATCGATTAGAACATGTGAGACATGGTTTCGACAATTTAAAAGTGGTGATTTCAATGTGAAAGACAATGAGCGCTCTGGTAGACCACAAAAATGCGAAGACGAGCAATTGCAGGAGTTATTGGATGATGACCGAACTCAAACTCAACGGCAATTAGCAGAAACATTACATGTGTCACAAGAAACAATCAGCAGACGTTTACGAGTAATGGGGAAGATCAATAAACTCGGTAAATGGGTCCCACACGATTTGAATGAACGTCAAATAGAAAATCGCAAAGTCACTTGTGAAGTGCTGCTTCAACGCCACGAAAGGAAATCATTTTTGCATCGAATTGTGACGGGTGACGAAAAATGGATTTATTTTGAAAACCCGAAGCGGAAAAAATCGTGGCTTTCACCTGGCGAAGCCGGTCCTTCAACACCAAGGCCAAATCGCTTCGGCAAGAAGACCATGCTCTGTGTCTGGTGGGACCAGAGCGGTATTGTGTATTATGAACTCTTGAAGCCCGGCGAAACCGTTAATACACAACGCTATCGCCAACAAATTATTAATTTAAACCACGCATTAATCGAAAGACGACCGGAATGGGCCAGAAGACATGGCAAAGTGATTTTGTTACACGACAATGCGCCGTCTCACACAGCAAAAGCAGTGAAAGACACCTTGAAATCGCTTGGATGGGACATCCTTCCGCACCCGCCGTATTCGCCAGACCTGGCGCCATCTGACTATCACCTCTTCGCATCAATGGGGCACGCGCTCCCGGAGCAGCACTTCAGCAATTTCGAGGAAGTTGGAAAATGGCTCGACGGATGGTTTGCCGCAAAAGACAAGCAGTTTTTCTGGCATGGTATTCATAAGTTACCTGAAAGATGGGCGAAATGTGTAGAAGCCGATGGTCAATATTTTGAATAAAACAAAAATTAATTTCCCTTGAAAATTACGTGTTTTTTTTACCAAAAAACCGGAAAAAACTTATGCATACACCTGGTACATATAATTGTACGCGGCAGTAGCCGACTACAGGACAATTCACTTGTTTCAAGACATTTAGAGGTTTAAGGAATAAGCCTATTCCGAAGGTCATCGGTGTATAGGCTCTAATTCTGCAGTTTTACCAACTTTATTTGTTAATAACTTTTTATTTTATTATTATTATTATTATTTATTAGTTATTAACAGATAAAGTTGGTAAAACTGCAGAATTAGGTTCTTTAGGTTATTTTTATTTTATTTTAATTTTATTATTATTTTACCAACTTTATTTGTTAATAACTTTTTAATGGACAGTGAGCGACGATTTTGTCAGAGGAAGAAGTTGTTAGGCATACAAAAACGCGTCGAACGCGCCTAGTTAGAAGGCGATCGGAGGTGGGTCCCCTAAACAGCATATTTACCGACAATTCTTCTTATAAACTATCCTGACTTATTGCTAATTATTCTACCTAAACCTTCTTATACTATTTTCTTAATTCTCCTAAACCCAACCCTACTCATCTATTTTAATGCCACCAACTTTCTCTTCTCAATTTGTTTTTTAGAATATTTTCTGTTTTTACACGATCCAATGCTGTTTCGTATCAATCTTTTTATTAGTTCTTCCACTGACTTTTACTGTATTCTTTTACTGAATAAGAGAGTTCTCTCTGTTTGAAGTCGCCTTTTATACTTGTTCTCTCCTTTCCCACTCTCTCATTTTAAATCCCCTTATTCTAATATCTTATGTAATTTTTGTCTGTTTCAGCTGCCCCGCCACCGTGCCCTGCTCTTCCCCTCACCGCTCGAGCGAGGCCAGCCGGTCGCTGACCCGCTGTTTTTCGGCAGTGAGGGAATATGCAGGATCCAGCCTGTTTCGCGGTGTCTCATCATGGAATTTACTGCGAATTTATCATTTCCTACTTCTTGTATTTTCTTTATCCTTTGGAAATAAATGTTTTTATTTGTGTTAATTTTTATTTTATTCTTTCTATCCTTTAGGATACGTGACTACGTCACAGTATTGTTGCAGGTCTCTTCGATGCGTTATGCTCACTGATATATTTGTATAAGATACGTCATAAATGAGGTAAACTGGTTCAAAGGTAAGAATTGTTAATTCAGTAATTCACGAATATCCTGAGTAAAGAAGAAAAAGGCCTCTGAAGGATAATCTCAATAATTTTACACATGAAACTATAACTGAGTCTCCGTGTAATAGTCACAGCAACTCACCTCCCGAGATACCCAAAACGACTCCAGTTTCCCAAAAAAATTCCCTCACCGTCAGATAAAATAAGAATTCTGTTGAATTAACTGTAGGCGTAGACTCCGACAAGTTAACAAAATCTCTTACCAATAGAGGAAAAGTACTCGTAATAAAGTTTGATCAAGACAGTAACTAACACTGTCTCGAGTTAACTTCTGACAATATTATTATCACTCGATCCCTGGAAAATAAAGAAGACGAAACAAGTTCATCCGATACAATTGAAATTATTATACAATAAGCGATTTTGGAAATTATTATAGTCCGGTGTTTTGAGGATGGCGAAGGAAATCTGGTTATGACAAAATTTCAAGGGAAGCAAATTTGCATAACGTGAAGGAAACATAACAGTTGAAAGTTACTTGTCGTAATTACGATTTGAACGATTCGAAGATTTATTTATCGTGATAAAACAAAAGATAACCGAACAATATAAACGAAATAATAGTACACAATGAGATTTTTATAACAAGGTTGAGTTCCTAGCAAAGACACACACTGCCTAACTTTGTTGCCCTGCTTCACATATCCCACGGCCAAAAATTCAAGTCCGGATAAGAAACTCAGCGGGATACCGTCGACAAAAATTCCTATTAAAAACTCAATGAAGACTAACGACTTATCGCCAAATACACCACCCACAATGGTTGATGATAGCCAAAAGTTATCTCTTCGAGACGTACTGGCTGCCATACCGAGTTATGACGGTCATTCTGTATCGCTTAACATGTTTATACAGGGATGCGAAAAGGCTTTACCTATGATGGGTCCGGGAGCTGAATCAAATTTGATAAAAGCTGTTCGTATAAAAATAATTAGCGAACTTCGTCGCACCATACAAAGAAATACGTTTGAAAAATCAAAAGATTTGGAAAATTTCTTCATGATATTTATGGGATCTATACATCAAATAGAAAACGAGTCTATCTTTGCATATTCCAATCATTTAAGGAATTTGGGAAATTTAATACTTGGAAATTACGATGCTATCGAAGATAATCCTCTAACTGCCGCATTTATTAATAATACTAAAGACAGTCTTCCTGCATATTTTCTATACTGTTTAAAGCCGGAAATCGAACAACGCTTAAGTCCGAACAATAATCTTGATGCTTAATTAAACTCGCAGTTCAAACTGAAAAAAAGTTTAGTGTCACATGCGACATTGCGTAGTGGTGGGGTAGAAACTTCGGATTCGAAGGTCAATAAACCGGAGACAAAATGGGCAGTAAGCGTGGTGGTAAGCGAAGAAGCGTGTTGTCAGCTGTATAATAAAAAAGGTCACCTAGCTAAGGAATGCTCGACCCAGCAATCTAGCCATACATTGGTGGCTCGCCCTAAATTAATGTATTTATCGCGAGAACAGGTACCGCAGAATCTTTAATATCGAAATTCAGCTGACATTCGATGTTAAATATGTAAGAAAGAAGGCCACGGAGCCCATATTTGCCCATTTCACAATAATAATTTGCAGCCGTTGAATAATAAAAAATTTGACAATCAAAGAAATTTCAATACCGATAATGATAGGACCACCGATATGGGTAGGGAGTGTCATTATTGCAAACAACTAGGTCATTTCATACGGGAGTGTCCTGTTCGACGTGTTAACGAGAATAAATACGAACATTCGGGAAACGGTAGCGGTCTATCTAGTACGGATGCGCCTGAGGAGTCCAATCGCGAGTAGTTCGCAATTTTAATAAGAGTCGTGGCAGCGTATTGACGCTAAATTATAAAAAAATTCTTCAAAGAACGTCCACTGTGTACTCTACTATACGATAAAGTGGCCCGATAATCATAACCCGGACCTTCAACTCGATCGTAAAAAGAAGAACGCGTTGACCTAGCAAGAATTTGACGACACTTTTGCAATGTAATGTTATTTTTATCTTCCAAATGGGCTTGGTTTCATTCAAATCGATGCACCCAGTCCTGCGATATGATAATTTCAGGCGAATCATCGGTCACCTCCAGAAACAAGTTTTTACACACCCGTGGCAGAAATCGGCCTGCTACTTTACGCGCTTAATCGCATAGAGGCGTATCGTTGCATGCAGAGATAGCACAACCGCCCTTTTGCTCAAATTATACAGCTTGCGCCATCTTTTATGTCGGTATGTAAACATTGAATAACTTTTGAAAAACACAACCGATTTCCATATATGAGGTATTTTTATTTAATTTGGTCCTTTACAATTTATTTGGACTAGTTTTTGAATACAACATCAATCAAGTGGCCGCCTTTATTGGCCAAAGCAAAATGTGCCCTTTTTGCTGCCTTTTCCGTCACTTTTTCGAGCATCTCGGGCGGTATAGTGATGATTTCGGCACGAATGTTTGCCTTGAGCTCGTCGATGGTTTGAGGCTTATTGGTGTACACTTTGCTTTTCGAATAACCCCACAAAAAGAAGTCCGGAGGGGTCAAATCTGGAGATCTGGGTGGCCAGTCAGTGTCGCCATTTTTTTATATCACACGTCCTGGGAATTTTCGTTGCAAAAACTGCATTGCTTGATTTGCAGTATGGCATGGCGAACCGTCTTGTTGAAACCAGTAACCGTCCAGACCTTTTTCACACATTTGTAGGCTGACATAATGAGCCAACATCCGCGGATATCGATTTCCGTCAACTGTTTCGCCTTCTCCGAAGAAAAATGGGTCAATGATTGTTTTGGCGCAAACGCTGGTCCAAACAGTCACTTTTTGGTCATGCAATGGTGTTTCATGGATCTCGTGTGGATTCTCCGTTCCCCAAATACGGTAATTTTGCTTGTTAACGGCGCCAGAGAGTGTGAAATGGGCCTCGAAGGTCATCAAACTTTGCTTCCAAAAATCAGGTTCAGTGTCAACCATTCGAGCGACTGTTTGGTCGTATTTCAAGCGACGTGGACGGTCTGTCGGCAATATTGTTTAAGTCAAATACACTATACGGAAACAAATGCAAATCATCCTTCAAAATGCGCCGTTAAGTGATTCCACTGACGCCAAAATGCTGAGCGCGGTGACTCTTACCGCTTCAACCAGTTTATTGAAACGTCTTGAGCGTTGATGAACGGCACGTGGACGATCTGCCACTGTCCCGTGCTCAACAAAATACGACACCAAACGACAAATAATGTTGTCAGACGGTACTTGTTGGCCACGATATTTTCGACGATATGCAAGTTAAATTAACACAACTGAACGACTATTTTCAATGTACAGCGTCACTATTTCGGCGCGTTATTTCTGTGTGAAGCAATTCATGGTTAAAATTGTACTGAATTGACGTTTCAAAAACATATCTACTCAAGTCAATCGGTTGCTAAATGTCAAAGTTATTCAAGGTGGGTTATTATCAATGTCTTGAAGACTCAATTTCTCGAATTGCTTTTCACCGACAGGAACGATTGATTGTTCGGTACGCCGTAGGAGGACGCGGATTGCGAAAAACCATTGTTGAGAATCCGTCCGATGGTGTTTGACAGATCTGCGAATATATTGAAACTAATGAAGCTTCACTCAATACAGGGTGAAAATAAACCAGACTTGTAGATGGAATTTGGAGGAAGTGGTTTATTGTAACTTCCACATAAATACAATGAAATAATGCAATTTGGAAAAATTCTATAGAAGTGAAAAAAAATACAAAATAGGCTAAATTTAGAAATACTGCCAAAATGGTATAAAAATAAATAGTTACAAAATTTAGAGAGTTTACAAATGAATAAATTAACTTGATTTTGCTATGAATGTTAGGCAGCACACAATTGTATTAATTGAGTGCTAGGTGTGAGCGAGCAGTTAACGTGACACAGTCAATGCTGCGGCACATGCCACGGCATGAGCATAACGAGTGCTTAGGTTGTGTGAATAATTCACTGCGAGCTCTCAGCAAATGGCTCTGAGACAAGTCGCAGTGGACTGATGAGAGCACTAGCAAATAAATTGCCTGAGTGCTGTACATGGAGTGAGACAGCGTGACACAGTCAGCGCTCCAGAGTATAACAAGCAAAGTAAATGAGGATGCACAAAATGATTAGACTGAATTCACAACACTTTCCCAGCAAGTTTAATTGGGGGAAAGTGCAGTGAATTGGTAAAACACACGCAATTATATTAATCGAGCATGCTAATAATTGAGTGAAAACGTGGTGTAGCCCGCGCTGCAGAGCACGCCACAGTGTGAAACCTTTTATGCTGATGTACCGATATTTATAAATCTCCTCACCATCAGTGAATTACGTTAAATTATGACGGTGTACGCTTAGCTTGATTTGAGTCCTGGTCAGCAAACGAAGGTTGAGATGATCCGGTGGAAAATGTGAAAATTTGTCCGAGCCTTGCAATGTGCGTGCGCTGTTCGAGCGGGTTTTCACGTAAGTGCCGAAATATCCAACATGGCTGCGGGATACGAAAGCGTCGTTGGGCGCTGAAGTCAATTGAGAGAGATAGCCGGTGAGCGAAGCCGAAGTCAAGCGACAGAGACATCCTCTCGCTCAACGTGGCATGTCTACGAGGCACAGACTCGGCTCCGCGAAGCCCTGCCTCGGCTATCTCCGGCCCAACCGAACGCAGCGTGCTAGAGCACAGCAACAGGTCGATGCACGGCGAATATTGATCGCCGTGCGCCAGCTGATTATCCAACAACCATATATATAGCGTTCTGTCAGGATCGTAGCTTACATAACATTGATTGGAAGTGACCGGTGTGGTCTCTAAATAAATAAATAAATAATCATTTTCAGATAGCCCGAGAGCTTTGCAACGGTAATGATAACCTCGCCGGTTTCGCGTAGGGTTTAAACTAGACGACCGGGATGACCTGCGACTTTGCTGACCTGGTCACTCCGGCGCTGACTTTGTTAGCTTGGCCGGATAGTGTTCCTCGTTGTCCAGGTTTTAAGCGCTATGCCGGTCCCTAAGGACCAGCGGCAGACTTTTCGTTCTTCTATCGCGGCGCGCCCCGCAGGTTCTCGAGGTCCAGTTTGACGCCGAGGAACACTTTCCGGCCAAGCTAACAAAGTCAGCACCGGGATGATCTGGTCAGCAAAGTCGCAGGCCATCCCGGTCGTCTAGTTCAAACCTTACGGAAAACCGGCGACGTTATCATCACCGGTGTAAAGCTCTCGGGCTAACTGAAAATTATTATTTATTTATTTATTTACTTAGGGCCTCCACCGGTCACTCCCAATTAATGTTATGTAAGCTACGATCCTGACAGAACACTATATATATGGTTTTTCGCTATCAGCGTCCTCCTACGGCGCACCAAACAATCAGTCGTTCCTGTCGGTCAAAAGCAATTCGAGAAATTGAGTCTTCGAGACATTGATAATCCCCCTTCAATGTTTACATACTGACATAAAGATGGCGCATCCTGTATATATACTGTAACGGTATTTTTACGTTATCATTAATTTTTATCTTCTGAGGGGAAGAATTCGGGCTCGAACACGAAGAAAATTAGTAATAGACTTCTGAATGAGGTAAAAGTAGGGTTCATTTAACAATAAATACGACATATGCGGTGTTCGGCTTGTTGGCGCCGTTGGCCGTACAATCAGTTTGCGACGTAATAGTAGGTGTACTGTGTCCAAAAAGTAAGGTGAATTTTGTTTTAAAATTAAAATTTTTTATTTATTCTTCCAAATCGATTTCGTCCACCTCAAAATAATCTCCCCTAGCTACAATACACTTATGCCAACGTTTTTTCCAATCTTTGAAGCATGCTAAAAAGTCGTCCTCAGGTATAGCCTTCAATGCGCGTGGCTATTCACGTTTGATCTCTTCAATCGACTTAAAACGATTTCCCCGGAGTGGTCTCTTGAGCTTTGGGAACAGCCAGAAATCACACGGTGCTAAATCAGGCGAATACGGTGGTTGTGGAGCGACATGAGTGGAGTTTTTGGCGAAAAACTCACGAAGAACCAAACGCGAATTTTGGCACCAAAAGTGATTTGACTCTTCTGGGGCACAAATGATCCTTCAAAATTGCTTGCACTGATCCAATTGATATTGCAAGCATGTCGGCAAGGTCTCGAATTGTTAATCGACGATTTTCGAGCACCAATTCCTTGATTTTCTTGATGTGTTGCTCATCAATTGACGTCGATGGTCGTCCAGAGCGTTTCAAATCATCAACACGTTCTCTGCCTTCTTTGAAGTCTTTGTACCACTTGTAAACATTTTTCTGTGACATAGTCTCGTCACTGAAGGCCTTTTGTAACATTCGATACGTTTCAGCGGCGGAAATTTCATTCCGCAAGCAAAATTTAATAGCACTTCTTTGCTCAACAAAATTCGACATCGTAAAAATCGCCAAATTCACTTTTCTTTGTTTACAAAACCAAGCGTAAACTAAAAACTAATGATGATATTGACATGTAATTTGTCACAGATGTCACTAACAGTCCTACCAACTTGAAAACAAATTCATTTGTCCGATTCGGTTAACGCGGGAAGTTTAAATTAAAAATTCACCTTACTTTTTGAACACAGTAGTAAAGGCTCCTTGCTCTTCTTTATCCGCGACTATATTTGGACTCCTACTCGTGCGCTCTCAGGATCGGGTAGTGTTGAGGATACCAGAAGTATTTACTTTTCCTAGTCGATCTATTAACGAGATTCATTCTTCGGCTACGGGAGGAGGGGTCATCGGCCAAACCAGCATGTTCCGGATAGGCAGGAACTACCAAAGGAAAAATACCAAAGGAACTACTACGAAGATTCAGCTGAAAACAGCGTCGACTATCATCTCCTTGGGTATCCACTGAATCCAATACCGGCGACAGCCGAGGTAGCAGTGTTGCCAGCTTCCTCGACAGTCTCTCTAAAACGAAGGGAGGGGATTTTAGTATAACGCAATTTATAATAAATTACGATATATTTTCCTAACCTAACGTAATCAACCTTTACAGTAATGTCTACTATAAATTACTAGAAACACCTCTCTCTTTATTATCTCAGAGGCCGTCGACCACGAGGTAATTGTAATGGCTGCCTGACGGCATCACGCAGTCTTTTACAAAATCTTACAAGTATTCGACCACAATATTTCTCTAGAAGGGCAGGGGGGGGGAGATATGAATTTACATCGCATAAATTTCGTATTCATTTCAATGGATATTACCATTGATGTAGTCGGCACCGATAAGGGCTCCTATGTAACCAAAACTACGAAGATAACCTTGCGGCCACCTTGAAGTACCGTGAGAGAATTATTACTCCCTCCACGAGTCAAAGATGCACAGTAGAATGACATTAAAGCAAGTAAAGCAGAACAGCTTAGTTCAGTTTTTCGCGCAGTCTTTAGCCCAGTCTTTCGTGCAGTCTTTCATCAGTCTTCCACCAATATTTCCTTGGTCTTTTCCGGTCTATCAACTGATCAAGTTATCAGGCATCAGTCCCACGCGACACTCAGTGAGTGATTCTAAAAATTGTGTATTAACATTCGGAATAGTTCCATTATTCAATACCAAGTGTCAAAATAAATTCATCATCAAATAATTAAACCGTGAGTGATTCGAACTACACCTATCCTCCCACATTCGACGGGGATTGAACCGTCATCCTTAGTATAAAGTAAATACCTCAGTGAATATAACCCAGGGAAACTGCGTGTTGAGTCGGTTCGGTAGTACAGGTCTCTTGCAGAATTGATGCACGCCGACTGTCTTGGCATTGTACGGCCCCTGGAGGAACTCATTGGCAGTTCATTAATTTCATACGGTGATCAGGTTGACCTCGTTTCGATTTGGCCACACATACCGCACTGATCGACCTGTGCAGAACCCTTGCGGAACACATGCACGATTAGTGGTATAGTATGATGTGATTGGTCGGACAGAGATCCAGCTTGTAGGTCTATAACTCGTTAAATTCAACAAACGTCGTCCTAGTTGCTCCATCTTATACCTCCTTCTCCTATCGTCATAGAATATTCATGGCCAGACGACACGGAGGCCGCAAATATTAGATCCGTCGAGTGCACTCAATCGTTGCTCAAACAGTGAGCTTAGTGAATTCCCTAAAAGACACGCTCACACCGGAGCTAATCGCGACCGGTTTGATCGCCCTCAGTGAACCCATTAATAACTGTCGTTTACCAAGGGGCAACAACCGTACCATAGCAAAACTAGTCCAGCGAAGGCATCGTACAACCATCCAGCTGAGCAACATCCCAGTCATCACGATTGATTAGAATATACCCGCTACGCCCTACGTTCAACCACGCAGCCTAACACAATGAACGGCCCTAACCGGTGATTAACCAGCTATTACCATTCTTATAATATTCGTTTTGAACTCGAGGGAGAATTTCTGTTCAGCCCACATTAGTTAAAATTTCTAAGGTTAGTGAAGGTCTCCTCCCTACCGGTGAAGCCCGGTTCAAGCGAGACCAAATTTCTGCCCAAAATCCTGTGGCATCTTGTGCGCATCCACATCTTGTTTTAAAAAACAAATCAAGATCTGTTGGTAGGACGTAACAACCATATAGTATCGATGATCTTTTTTTGAGAAAAAATTTTTTAAAAAGAAGCACATAATAACATTTTTAAAAAATGTTTAAAAAATAATGATAACATTCATCGTCATTTCTAAAGAAAATCGTGAACAGCACTGTGGTCCGGTCATATAGTTGCAAAAAAGTATGGAGTTATATTAATGATATGAGGGGTGAAATTCAAAGTCATACCGAGGCAGAGCAATGGGTACATATAAATATATAATACGTGCTAAGAAGAGACGTGTCAAGCTGTCAGAGCTGTACCAATTAACGAAAAGGCAAAGAGTTGACAGGACAACGCCCCCACTCTAATGGTCACACTGTGGAAGGTATGGATATCGTTATGAAAAGTCTTCCGTGCGCCATTCAGTAGTGACAGTTTTCGGCAATATTAAGTAAAATCGATTACCGACTGCCATTAACGGATCGATGATTCAGCATGCTTATTGACCCGAAGTCATAGGGTTCAACAAGTTACCGCTGGGGCCAGGATTCATAGAAATCTCTTATTAACTCAATATCATCTGACCTGCGGATAACTGACTAGAAACGCTCTCTCTTTGTCCTGTCATTTTCTTTAACCGTGCCACAGAAGTAAATCTATTGTCAAGGAATCGAGGAAGGTAAAATGACGAATATTGCAATAAGCATAAGCATAATGTTCATTATTACCAAAAGACACCAGTTGTGTTAACAATATTGGTGAAGATTAGAATTTGTTTTCGATGACAAAATGCACCATACCAATTCGGTAAGAAAGCCATTTTCTGAAGTCTCGGGACACTTTAACAACAATTGAAATCATGAAAAAATACCGCCACAGCCCGGGATTTTCAGAATTCTAACCTGGTACGTTACCAATTAAGCTACCGTGGCCTTGGAGATATTAATTCACGAATTCTGTTTTTAATAACAGTACATAATTTGAAGAACTTATATTTTAGTGACCGTATATATCAGTAGATATTTTAAGGTTTCGTCAATTGCCGACCAATTTAAACACCATCTTAGAAATAACTGGATGAAACGCTAAAATTTAAATTGAGATATGAAGATAGCAGACATTGGGGTTATTGAATGACCTCAATATTCGAACACTAGAAAATAGATTTAACCATAAATACAATAAAGGAATAGAGCACCTAAGTGCAATTTTTATAGAAATTTAAGCAATAATATTACACAGAATATCCAGTTTTTAAAATACGACGAAGCAAGTAATGCAATATGGAAATTACTCTCAACGCCCTACCTCTCTACTGGGCGGATGTCCGTCGTTCCCCTCTCTCCGCTAATACCATAAAACGAGTAAGGTTCCCTCGAAGTAATGCGTATGTAAAATCGCATACTTGGTGGCCTACCACAAGAATAATAATTTAAGCATCAATTTAAAATATGATGTGTCACGGCCTCGGTCGAGTCTTATATTGAAACAGTGATATCAACAACCCCAGCAAGGCGCTCCATATTATTAAACATGAAGTTTAACCAATAGATACTCTTCATAACATTTAAGAGTGAATCTAACATACTGGACGCACAGAATAGTGGGGATTTTCTCGTCGGTGAGAGTTTGAGTGGGTGTGTAACGAATTGACTGTGTGTTGAATGTATCAAGCACAGTAAGTATAGGAATTATTAAATACAATGATTTGACTTGAGCTCGGAAGAGTTTATTGGCGAACGTATGACCCTATTTTTACGATATATTTCAGATTTTATGTTATTGGTTTCCCTCAGGAAGGCTTTCAATAGAGAGCAGAAAGTTTGAAAGGTATTAGGAGGACAGAATTGATGAGGCGTTCCTTCTGGTTGTAATATTACTATTGGGTGAGAAAGAGAGAAAGGTATTTACCTCTCATTACCGCGTGACCCTAAAGAAGATGCGCGGCTGATTCGATGATGCGGCCTCTGTCTGTTCCCCAATCAAATCGGAGTGGATTTTGGGTCCGTACTGCTAATCGTTGTTGGATGAGGAATTCGCTAAACAGCAGGATGTTTCCGCGTTCGTCCATCCTCCACAGATCAGCCCATCTTGCCTCCGCTTGTGTTGCGTAGGGAAGGATGGACATGTTCCAAGAATGGTCCTCTAGTATTCATTGGATCTCTTGAATTTGTCCATTAATCCATCCTTCTTCTGTTCATCCCATTTGATATATCCCGATGGGAATGGTCTGGAATGACGTGTAGTATGAACTCGGTGGTGGTATGTAGCATTCCTGCCAGGTTGCTGCTACGTCCACCCCGATATCACCCAACCATACCAAGATTTGCCGGTCCTTTTCTTCGGTGGTCATTATTCCTCTAGAGAATTTTCCTTGGTTTTTATAGAGTACGAGACATCCGATGTGGACCTTCTGGGAGTAGCTGCCGAACCCCGTCTATCCCTTCTTCGAAATTTTTAAAGAAATTTATTATTCGTGTCCTTATTCCCTCCGGGTCATTCTAGTAGATGTATATCCATCTGGGATCGGCAATGTTTAGAACGGTGATGTTCCAATAGTCTCCACCCAAGTTATTCACCGCGTAATTTCTGTACATTTTTGTTGATTGTTGTTAAGGCATGGAGAATCTATTCGTAATTGATTGCTTCTGTTTGAGATTCCGTCCGATGGTGTTTGACAGACCTGTGAATATATTGAAACTAATGAAGCTTCACTCAAGACAGGGTGAAAATAAACCAGACTTGTAGATGGTAATTTTGAGAAAGCCGTTTATTATGCCTTCCGCATGTCAATTACACCAAAATAATGTATGTTGGAAAATTATAAAAGTGAAAATAAATACAAAAATAGACCAAATTTAGAAAGAATACAAAATACTATAAATAAATGCACCAAAAATCTGAGAATTGAAAACTGAATTTACTTAAATAAACTGAATTTGATTTTGAGATATTGCAGCCCACAATTACATTAATTGTGCTGTATGTGCTGAGAGCAGTGCGCTCGCTGAGAGCAGTGTGCGTGCTGCAGCCAGTGCTGCGGAGCATGCCACGCAATGAGATAGATGAGTGCGTAGACAAATTCAATGCCTGTCACCAAATACTCAATGAGAACATGAATTAGAATTTGCAGCAAGTGAGTGCTAGCACATGAAAATCTGGCCACTGTTTCTAATTCTAGTGTGACAGGTTATGAAGCAGTCTACGCTGCAGAGCATAATAATGTGAGCTTGAGGATGCACAAAGGGATCAGACTGAATTCACAACACTTTCCCAGCAAGTTTAATTGGAAGAAAGTGCAGTGAATTGGTAAAACACACGCAATTGTATTAATCGAGCATGCTAATAATTGAGTGAAAACGTGGTGCAGCCCGCGCTGCAGAGCACGCCACAGTGTGAAACCTTTTGTGCTGATGTACCGATATTTATAAATCTCCTCACCATCAGTGAATTACGTTAAATTGTAACGGTGTACTCTTACCTGAGTTTTGAGTCCTGGTGAGCAAACGAAAATTGAGATAATCCGGTTGAGACATGTGAAAGAATCCGAGCCTTGCAAAATGCGTGTGCTGTCCCGTGCGGGTTTTCACGTAAGTGTCGAAATATCCAACATCGCTGCGGAATATGAAAGCGTTGTTGGGCGCTGAAGTCAATTGAGAGCGATAGCCGGTGAGCGAAGCCGAAGTCAAGCGAGAGAGACATCCTCTCGCTCGACGCGGCATGCCTACGAGGCACAACCTCGGCTCCGCGAAGCCCTGCCTCGGCTATCTCCGCCCAACCGAACGCTGTGTGCTCGAGCACAGCAACAGGTCGACGCACGGCGAATATCGATCGCCGTGTGCCAGCTGATTATCCAACAGCTTCTTACCAAATTTCGAAAAGCGAAGCTGTTACTCTATTCCCTCTTCAGTCCCACTATGCTGCCCGGTTCCCACCCATGGACGTTATCGTTGATAAAGATGAGGAACCCCTTTTATTTTAGATCCCAGCATTTCGTTTTCGCTGCTTTTTCCCGAGTTTGTGGTAATCTGGTTTTCCAACTTTTGATTCGTTGTCGTTCTATCGGTATATTTTTTTTAGCTTCTAGTTTATCCTAATCTTCGATTTCTGTATTTCCTTGGTTTATTTTATTTGAACTGGGCTTCACATTTTCGACTGATTTTGGTCCTATACTTCAGCAGAACTCTAAACGTCGATTGATCGTAATTTCAAAGAAATCTTTATCGTTGACTTTCAGATTTCTTGTTTGTTACCATCAAACTTGAGTAGATCTTGGTTATCGATCTACGGTGATTTACTCATAGATTGTTTCACCGTTTTAATTACCATCCGTTGTCCGAGTATCGGGGTTTTGTTTACCTTAGGGGATTGTGTATCGTTGGTCTCTCTCGTATCGTTCAATCGTTTGTTTACCTTCGGTGTTCGGTGTATTAGACTTTCAATCGATCCCTTATCCTGTGATCCTTTTTTTGTAGATGAATTTTAAATTTGATTTATTGTTTTCCGTGATTTATTTATTTAGTGCTATAGTATATGCCACCTTAAAAATGCCTAATTCTTATTGAGACGTACGAACTATCCAAGAACGCGCGGTGCACACACCAAAGCATCGCTACCGCGCGTTATACACACCAGATAAGACCGGCCTATACTCGGCAACTCACGACGCTCGGTACGCACACAACAAAGCACTGCTACCGAGCGTCACTCACACAAGGTAGGCCGGCACATCGGTGACCAAGTCCCGTTACTCCTTCGAAAAGCACCGGTGGAGAATTAAAAACCAACGACTAATTTCAAAAAGTACCAAGGCTACGAGTGGGCTACAGGAAGATGGGCTACAGGACCGCCACTAACTATAGTTATACCGAAAGCATGGGCCAACTGGAGGGGATTCTGGTATAAAAAGACCAGAATTTCGGCATTCGGGGAACAGTTTTGTTCGCAGGTCCCGCCAACGCAGAAGTCCAGCTACCAGGAAGAAAGAACGAACGAGCCCTTGCTAGGTGCAGCCGCACTAATATCTGGAGAGCCCAGCTGTAGAACCTAACACACATCTTTGACGGGAAGCAGCTGAGTCGGTGCTCGAAGGGTAGATAGATTTATCGATCGACGCTTAACTTCATTATTATAAATTATATTATTAATTAACGAATACTTTTGGCATTATATCAGTATCAACGACTTGTCTCATATCAAAGAGCGTATTATTAACAGAATACTATCTCGTTATTATGAAATCTATTACCGACCAGAACATATTTCTATTCTCTTAAATTCTCTAAAATTCACCAGCGTACACGATTATACATGCACTCGAGTGCCCGGGAATAATCGATTGTAAAGCGCAAGGTAGCCATAAGACCGAGAGAAAAAGGTTCGATAATTAGATTTCATATTTATTTCTTCTTCTGATGTATCACACAATTTTTATCTGTTTCTTTGAATAAACCCTACTTTTACCTACTACAAAAGCCTAAAATTACTTTCCTTCCTGCTCGAGTCCGAACAAGCCCGTTAAGGGTAATGTTAACGCTTAATACCGTTACATTATACGTATATATACAGATAATACGTATCTTATATACGTATTAGTTTGATTATTTTTCCTACTTTCTATAATCATTATTCTAACCTTATTATGAATTCTTATTTGTTATTTCTATTTCCTATTTCTATCTTTTTCTTTTTACCCTGCTTATCTGTTATTTTTATTTTATTCTGACTTCTCCTGTCGTTCCTTAATCTTTTCTACTTCATCTTGATCTGTCCGGTAATTTGTCATGAGACTCGCATGGAATTTTCCGCGGACTTTCTGAGTGAGTGGATCAACTAGTTGGTAGGTAGCCAAACCCACGCATTTTTCTATGCGATATGGACCTTCTCGTAGAGGCAAGAATTTTGAGGTGATCTGATGGGCGGGATCCGATACGTTCAAAACCTTTATTAATACTAGATCTCCTTCTTCGAAGTTTGTTAGTTTCTGTATTGCATTAAATCGTTCGGCTCTTTGTGCCCCCTTTTTTATGATTCTTTCTTGTGCTATCTCGATTTTTACCTCGTAGGTCAAAGGGTCGTCCTCCTCACTTGCGGGTATGCCCAACCAATTATTCCATAGTCGGACTGGCTTTTTATCCCGTTGTAATTCTGTGGGTGTAAATTCAGTGGTATCGTGGTGGGATTCGTTGTTGCAATCTTACACCACTTGCACCCATTTATATATACCAACCAGCGTGGTTTTCTCTTAGAAGCGTCCGGAAAAATCGTCCTAACTCACGATTTACTCGGTCAACGATATTCCCTTGAGGATGACGGATCGAGGAAAATACCGCCTGTTGTTTCTCACCCTCCAGTTTTTTTACTGTGAATTGGGTCCCATGGTTAAACTGGATTCGTGCTGGTTTTCCGAGCTGCGAAATATAATCGTTAAAGAGCTTTTCAATCACGGTTGTTGTATTTGCTTTTCGCATTGGAAGCAATACCACATATTTGCTAAATGCATCCATGGTTACAAGAATATGTTTTACTCTCCCAATGGACGTAGGGAGTGGTCCATAGAAATCAATCGAGATTAAGTCCCCCGGTTTTTCGGGAATAATCGCTTGCATTTCAGCGTAGTTCGTTTGTACTGTTACTTTGTTACGTTGATAAATATCACAACTTGACAGGAGCAACCTTGTGAGCTTTAAGTGTGGATACGAGAAATCTTCGTCAAGAATGCGAAAACATTTTGGTGCTCCTATGTGCCCATAAAGTTCGTGATATTCTAGAATCATTGGTCGAACCAGACATTTTGGTAGCACTACTTTCCAGACCTTAGATTTGGTATGTTTCTGGACGATTCCTTCTTGTAATCGGATTTTCGTTTTTTCTTCCGTATCTTCTTCTTTTTCTAGAAATACCACGATGTCCCCTAGATCCTTTTGGTTCCTCTGATGTTTCGCGATCTTTTTTTATTTCCGTGATTAGCTCCTTCGAAACCTTACGTGCCAATGTTGCTGCGATCACCACTAATCCTTTCGTTATGCTTTCGTTTCCTTCCATTCGGCTTAGAGCGTCAGCGACAGTATTCTTCTTTATTTCGAGGTGTTCTATATTCAGGTTATAATTCTGAATTGATAGAATCCACCGCATTGGTCTCCCTGCCGTAAATGGATATGTTTTGAGAAATATTAGTGCTGTTGTGCCGCGGAATATTCCACTCCGTATTTCGTATATTCGGGAATATTCCATAGCAAAGTAACATTGGAATTCGTTCAAGACAGGAAACGAAGTCCAATGCCCGATCGTATGAACGACCCCAAGAACGCCGACGCAGCATGAGCGACTCGCTTGGCGTTCGGCGATAGGTTAACGCTAAAATTGCGAATTAAGGGATTTTCGTGAAGACAGTTAGCAACTGCTTTACGAAAGGACAGTATTAAATTAGATTGAAAAGAGAACGGTTGGTTCCTCGTTTAATACTCGAAACAACGCATTATTGTACTTCTTACTTTGATATATAAATAGGCAACGGAAAGTTACCGTTGCTTATAATAAATACTTCCTTTTATATAAATTCGCGTTTCCATCTTTTACTCGAGATCCATCTCCTTATCGGCAAACGATCCCAAAAAATAATATTTTTTAATATTATACCGACTACCGAATAATCCAATTACTCGGTACCGGCATAACAGTGCCTTGTGGTCTGTTTTTATTTGTATCTCAGTTCTGTTCTAACCCTTTCAGAGTTCGGCTTGCGAATGTTATTACTTCGCTTTCCCTTTCCTCATTCTTCTGTGATAAGATGGCTCCGAGCGCGTAGCCATTTGCATCAGTTGTTAGCATGTATGGTTTTTTTTACGTCAGGGAAACGAGAAATTACTGCTTCGCAGAATAAATCCTTAACTCGGTCGAAGGCTTCTTGATGTGTCGTTTCCCATTTCCAACTCACCCCTTTCCTCAGCAATTCCAAAAGTGGAGCGGCCTCATGTGCGTGGCGATTGGTAAATGTTGTGTAGAAATTTGTCAAACCAAGAAATCCCCTTAACTGTTTCAGGTTCTTTGGTGCTGGATATTCCTTAATAGCCCTTATTTTCTCAGGATCAGGTTTTATTCCTTCTGTTGTGAGAATATGGCCCAGGAATGACACTTCTTGTCAGAAAAAGTGTGATTTTTTAAACTTTAAAATCATCCCGTGCTCCTTTGAACGTTAAAAAAGAATCTCGAGATGTGTGAGATGCTCCTCATGGTTTCTAGATAGTACTAGCAAATCGTCAACAAAATTAATGACGAAGTCCAACTCGTCTAACACTACGTCAAGTGCTCGAATTAAACTTGCCGTGCTTCTCTTTAGTCTGAAAGGTGTGACGATAAACTCGTAGTATTTTCTATTATGTTGGAATGCTGTGTACTTCCTGGAATCTAGATGTAACGGAATTTGACAGAAACGGCTTGTGAGGTACAAAGTTGAGATAACAGATTTTCCTCTACATCTTTGGAAAATCTCTTTAATGGGAGGTGCGTTATTATGGTCGTTTGCCAGGTAGTTATTCAGTTCCCTGGCATCTAAACACAGTCGCACACTCTCATCGTCCTCTGTCACTGGCATTAACGGGTTAGTTTAGATAATTTCCAATTTTTGTATCACCCCGTAGTCGAGCATCCTCTCGATTTCTTGTTGTACTCGATCTCGTTGTGCCAGTTTAACAGGATATGAGAAGGAAGTATGGTTTTGGATCTTTAAGCGTTAGGTGGTGTACGCATTTTCACATCCTTCTAGGCCTTCTGTCGAATATCCTTTGATTTTTTTCCACAGTGACCTTGAAATTGTTTTTAATTATTGTTTCGGGATCGTGGCATTCTTCTATATTTTCCTCGAATTCCATCTCCGACAATTGGAATTCTTGAAGTGTTGGTGGTGGTACTCCTCGTATGGCACACGTCTCTCTGCTTCCTTCTTTTCGTTCCGTCCTTGGGTCTACCAATTGCCAAAGTCCATCGATTAATTTGGCCAGAACCTTGTCTTGGACTACGACACATTTGCTGCGAGCATCGACGGAAATCTGTAAATTCATCATCCCGTCAATACCAATCAGGATGGGTCGTAGCAGATTCGGGACCACTAGTAACTGTAGTGGTCGCTCCGATCCGTAAGTCCTTGCTTCTACCATGATCTGTGTTCTTACTCGCTCCGCCTCTCCTCTAAATGCTCCTACAATTTTGGTCGAAGTGACTGGCAGGGTGGGACATTTCTCAAATTTTTCATGGTGTTGATTAAAAAATTCTTCCAAAATGCAGCTCACCTCACTGCCGCTGTCAATCAGACTTGTTACAGACAACCTCTCGATCTCTACTGGAATTTCCGGACAACGGGATGTATATCATCAAACATTTTCCCCTCTCTCTTCATTTCTTCTCGTAGAAATTCCCGTGGGTCGTCGGTAACTGTAAAAACCGGGTACTTCCTCACGTTTTGGTCATTGCCGCTCCTTTGTGTTGCCTATTCCTTAGACGTCTTTCACCGATCATCAGCGTCACTTGGGGTAGCGATCTGCGGTGGATCCGCGGTGGTTACCACTCGTTCCTTGGTAATCCCTACCAACTCTGGTCCCTTAATCCCCCACGCCCCGAGAAATCACGCCTCCGATGTCTTCTCCTGCTGTTGAAAGGTCCCGCCAGATCGATGCTTTCCAGTAATTTCAGAAATTCTGGCGCTGTTACGATCTGGCGGATCCTGACTGCGCATCTCTCTCCTTCATCGAAATGTCTGGCGAGGCGACGACTAATGGCCTCATCGAACATCTTTTCTTCGAGATCTCAAGGATTGCCAAAAATGCCCTGATGCGATTCTGTCCTTCGGTATTGTACGTTCCGAACTCGTGTCCAGTATCGCGCCGTAAATGCTGTCGCAAATTCAGAAAAACTGTGCATTGTACCGGATCTGGAATGACACGAGGAGTCTCCCCTAGCCTTGGAGTGGATGGCCGATCCACTTGCCTATCGTTTCTGGTTCCATCGTTTCGTTTGGAATTTCCGAGAGCCTCACTATTTCCTCCCGGTCCTGCCTACGTTACTGCCTTAATAAACCGTTTTTTTTCCGGTTTAACTAAGAGATGGCGCCAGCGAAAAGTACGCAGCGTATTAATTTGACACATACGTCATTTTGTTCGTCTGACATTAACCTACAAACACACACAAGTTGAGTCCGCCAAAAACTAGCGTCTTTGTTTTATCGTTCAGTGATCATGTCGAGTTTTGTGCCTGAAAAAGAACATTTGCGGCACGCATTGCTTTTCTTATTTTATCAAAAGAAAAAGGCTGCTGAAAGTCAACGTTTGCTGGTAAAAACATATGGTGAACACGCTCCATCGATTAGAACATGTGAGACATGGTTTCGACAATTTAAAAGTGATGATTTCAATGTGAAAGACAGTGAGCGCTCTGGTAGACCACAAAAATGCGAAGACGAGCAATTGCAGGAGTTATTGGATGATGACCGAACTCAAACTCAACGGTAATTAGCAGAAACATTACATGTGTCACAAGAAACAATCAGCAGACGTTTACGAGTAATGGGGAAGATCAATAAACTCGGTAAATGGGTCCCACACGATTTGAATGAACGTCAAATAGAAAATCGCAAAGTCACTTGTGAAATGCTGCTTCAACGCCACGAAAGGAAATCATTTTTGCATCGAATTGTGACGGGTGACGAAAAATGGATTTATTTTGAAAACCCGAAGCGGAAAAAATCGTGGCTTTCACCTGGCCAAGCCGGTCCTTCAACACCAAGGCCAAATCGCTTCGGCAAGAAGACCATGCTCTGTGTCTGGTGGGACCAGAGCGGTATTGTGTATTATGAACTCTTGAAGCCCGGCGAAACCGTTGATACACAACGCTATCGCCAACAAATTATTAATTTAAACCACGCATTAATCGAAAGACGACCGGAATGGGCCAGAAGACATGGCAAAGTGATTTTGTTACACGACAATGCGCCGTCTCACACAGCAAAAGCAGTGAAAGACACCTTGAAATCGCTTGGATGGGACATCCTTCCGCACCCGCCGTATTCGCCAGACCGGGCGCCATCTGACTATCACCTCTTCGCATCAATGGGGCACGCGCTCCCAGAGCAGCACTTCAGCAATTTCGAGGAAGTTGGAAAATGGCTCGACGAGTGGTTTGCCGCAAAAGACAAGCAGTTTTTCTGGCATGGTATTCATAAGTTACCTGAAAGATGGGCGAAATGTGTAGAAGCCGATGGCCAATATTTTGAATAAAACAAAAATTAATTTCCCTTGAAAATAACGTGTTTTTTTTTACCAAAAAACCGGAAAAAACTTATGCATACACCTGGTATATACCTCATAAAAAATCGGGTCACCTCTGGCTTATATAAGGGCAGATAATTGCCCGAAAATAGACAGTTGGCCGGTACTTCGTGAAAGTTCATCAGTAGGAACAGTGAGTAACAGTGATCGCATTCTTGGAGAGCTAGAAAGGAGTCCCCCCTCTCAGGGGAATCCCTTACCACCAGGAGTCATTTAAATTTAGTGCGTGAACTTAGAAATGCATTATATTTTGTTTTAATCTCACTCTGCATGTTTCGGAAAGTCAGGCTTTGAAAGATTCAATAATCTCGAGAACTCGGAGTTAAAAAATTCGTGTTATGGGCATCCGGACCGCAAAAATATTTGTATGCTGAGAAGTCAGACTTAGAAACATTCTATCGTCCTGAAAATTCCGACCTGGAGTTAACTTCATTTTTTCTGTTTGATATCGTACTTGGAATCAAATTGGAATTTATCCCAATTTTCTCGGTTGAAAAAAAACTTTAAAAAGATTTAAATTTCATTGCGTGTAACCGTTTTTATACAAGTCCACCTATTTAATTTCGAAATATCAATTATTTATTGAATAGTTAATAATCGTAAATTGTAACTGTTTGAAAATGACCAAGAGGTGAGTCAAAAAAGATTTGTTGAGTTGTGAGAAAAAAACACTTGTTGAGTTTTTCCGTACGCGCACTGAGGAAATTTGTTAAAATTATCAATGCGTTACCTTACCAAATGAACTTGAGTCTAGTTAATCAATCTTGAATCAATTAATTCAAAATCAAACTTGAATCAATTAATGAGTGCGTCGAGTGGTTGACTGGTAAAATTGAGTCAAGATGACTAATGTCGATGAGTTGTAATACTTTGAGCAATGATATAATGTTAATTGAGTAATAATAATATGTCGAATGATTATCTCAACTCAGTGACCGAAGAGCAAAGTGAACAGAGCACGGAATACGCTGGTTTGACAGGTGAGGCTGGTTGGATATAAAGGACCTGGTAACAAGTGTATTGTAATTAAATGCATACGGTTAAACAGTATAAAATCAATCTTTATTGATTGTGTATAACAATAGTGAAAAGAAATACCTGATGAGTAGTGACAATCAACTGATTATTTCTGATCTGTATCTGTTGATGCACTGGTAGTGAGTTGTCTAGCAGGCTGGTAAGTTGACGTGTTGAGTCGTATGGGTGATCCTGTTGATTCGATCCGATGTAGAGCTCGTTCTTCTGGCGACACATCGGGCTGGTGAGTCAACAATTCCTTTTGTCTGGTGCGAGGCTGAGTGGCTGCTACGCTGCAAACGATGAGTAAAATCATTGACAGTTTTGGGAGTATTGCTGAGTGTGTGGTGGATGTACGTGGTTTGCACTTGCACTGATTTGAACTACACGTGATTAGACAATGAGTTTAATACACTACAGGGTGCGCCATCTTTTATGTCGGTATGTAAACTGTAACGGTAATTTTTATCGTTATCAATTATTTTTATTTTTCGTGGGAAATTCGAGCTCGATCACAGGACTAATTAATATGAGACTTTGAGGTAGGTGAAAATAGGGTTTATTAACAAAAACAGTTTCAATAAAAATGTCAGTATTCGGTTTCTTGCCATCGATAGCGTACAATGCATTAACTCGGTAATTCAGACGATTATTTTCACAATTCTTATCTTATATTGCGTTTACATAGATTCTTGGTATACCCGGCTCGAAGATCTATTATTGTTTCGTACGCTGGTATTGGGCTGTACGCTCAATGCACACACACACCGCCAGACCCGCTGGCCTCACTCTTCGAGCCGATATCTCGCTTATATCTATCCCTCTCTATCTCTCACACAGTTCACTTCCTATCGATCTTTTTCCTTCTCATACGCTCATACACTTCTCGACCATCCTACCTGTTTAAATGCTATGTGACCTAATTTTATTTTCTTAAACACTGCTGACCTAATTCTATTTAATCGATTTTCTACACTTAACTCTATTCACCTAATCCTATTTTCTTAAATCTATTCAATTAATTCTATCTAAGTCTAGATCAGTGTCAATGTTTCACTAGTTATTTCTTGTATTATTTAAATACCTCGCCTGTCTATTCTCTTTCTGCTGTCTTCGTTTTCCACTTGCACTCACTCTAATTCCTCCCTCAAAATAACACTCGCATTCCAATGGAAAAAAAATGATTTTGGTTTCATTTCGATCTCAAAACTGCAATACACGTATTATCTCTTTTAGAATATCACTCACCGAGAGCTATCCCCCCCCCCCCCCCGGGCAGGCTCTTTTAGATCCTGCCCCGCGGTCAGATACCCCTCTCCCTCATTATTGCTGCAATTTTTTAATTTACTGAGATTTCCTAATTTCTCGGTTTGCCGTCGCCGCGCTACCCGCCTTCACCTCGCCGCCAAGCGAGGCCAGCTGGTCGCTGACCTGCTGTTTACGGCAGCGAGGGAATTCCGGAGGTGTGACGTAGCTAGTTTTTGTCACATCTCCGGATTCGGTGGCCTAGTGCCCGCAATGTTCTGTGCTTCTGAAATAATACCGTGGGCTCTTATAGTCGTTTGAAATAATATAATCTGCTCGTGATTGTAACTATGTTACATTATCCCCCTGAGATCTTCGAGCGAGTTGTTCTCACATTCACCCGGAGATCTCTCATTTCCGCTTCTGCTCTCACTCTCTTTTTCTTCTTCTTTCTATTTTACTCCGTTTAATTATCTTCTTTTTTTTTAATATATCGGTGTATTCTCTTCTAGCTCCGCTGTTTCCACGCTCTTATAATTATTTTTACTTGACTACTTCGCACGCCGGTGTTACAACTAATTTTTTATTGCTATAATGAATTTACTGAAATAAAACACCAAGACAGTATACTAATATTTTTATTTTATTTATTTCCGTCCTATCTATTCACCGTCGCCGTCGTTGGCCCGGTCATCGTCGCTGTCAGTCTCGTCCGTTTCGTGATGTGTGATTACCCCCCAATACATTAATGTTGTCGCTGTTTCTTCGTCTGGCTCGGGTATATCTAGCCAGGCCACCTCTTCATTGTCTTCTTCCTCTTCCTCGTCGTCCGTCTCCGTCCAACTCTTCTCCGTCAACATTCCCTCTTGGAGACCAATGCTGTGGGCGGTTGGTCCTACTGGCGATGACCCTTCTCCTGCTGTGCTCATGGCTCTTCTCCTTTCTTCCGCTCTCTCCCGGCGGAAATGTTTACCGAGGAATCCCCCGTCGGAACACCATATTCGAACGCGGGATTTCGCGTTAGCCGCAACGCTATCTTTCTTGCCAAGAGTCCCTCAGCCACATCAATGCCCCGGTTTTGGTAGGTCGCGTGCATTGTGCTTCTGCCACCGGATCCAGCTCGTTGATATATATATCGACTGTCCCAGCTGAAATTCAATGCTGGTTAATTCAATGAATATATCCCGGTCTGCCTCCGTCCACTTGTCGCCTGCAGGGCCGAGTTGATCTAACCCACACGCGATGGCGAAAAAAGGCTCCCCCAGATACAGCCTCGGTGTTGTGTATAGGTCCTTCAGGCCCACCGATATTTTCTTGGCCAGATCGCCTAGCCACACATAAATCTTTCCGCTTACCTGTCTTCTCATGATGTTGCCCCGGAAAAACGTATACTTTTCGGTTTCTTCTTCATCCCTCAACATGAAAAGTACCGCTTTGCCGGGGTAAACCTCTTCTTCCAGCAGCCGATGAAGATGTGGGTGCTGTAGTGATGTATCCGCCATTACTTTCAGGAACGTCCTCCTCCGCTTCTCATCCTTATTCGCCCAGATGTAGAACCTTGTTGGGCTCTCCACTCCAATGAGCTCCGCGGTGTATGGTTCGCCGGGAATCATGTATTCCACGGCGTTCTCTATGAAGCGCTGTATCTCTCGTTTTCGTTTTATTCGCGTGATATGTTAAGAACAACAACAAAAATTTCTTTGATTCTCGTTTTTTCGTTTTTTTTCGTTAGAATTGTTTCGATTTGATACTCAAGAATTTTCTGAAGCTCGAGTGTCCGGTGCTCTCCTTTTACAGTATCTTCGGGGCCTCTATTATGACTATAGTTCTTGGCTTCATACTGATGGTCGATTCCCCTTCAGCCATTTGTTTCGGCCAATTAGGTGTCTTACTTGTTTCCTCTCTTCCTCTGCTTTACTCTACTTCCCCAGAATTCAACGCATTATTCCCGGAACAGCCGCTCATCTTGACGTCATGGGCTTTCGTTGGTTAGCCTCAATACCGAGTTCGATGACTGCCTACCCGTGTACTGGTCTTGCACCTGTACAGTCACGCGTGTGTCTCGTTGTTTTCGTTTCGGGTGCTCGTCTCTCGCTGTCTCACTCCTTCTCTCGATCGCTGTGTCATTCGTGCCCTCTTCTTTCTTCTGTGTCTGTTCTGTCTCTGTCCTATACTTCTTAAACATACTTGCGTGGAATCTACCGCGCTCTTTCTTATTCTCTAAATCTATAACTAAATAAGTTGCTAACCCTACGCATCTTTTAATCTTATATGGTCCCTCATACAGCGGCATGAATTTTGAAGTTAATTGTTTTAACGGATCCGACACATTTAATGCTTTTATCAGAACCAGATCGCCTTCTTCATAATTTGTTAACTTATGAGTAGCGTCAATTTTTTCCGCTCGCCGCCTGCCTTTCTTTTCTATCCTCTCTCTAACAATTTCAATCTTCATCCCGTATGTTATTTTATCGTCCTCGCTCCTCCTTATGCCCATCTGTTTATTCCACTCGCGTTGAGGCTTTTTCTTGCACTGTAGTTCCATCGGTGTAAATTCGGTCGTGTCGTGATGACTCTCATTTATACAGTCTTGAATTATTTTTACCCACTTAAACTATCCTGCATGCTTACTAGTGAGGAAAACACGGCCATAATACCCTCGTTCTTGAGCTTTTGTATCCAGTTCTTGGCAGTAAACTGAGTCCCGTGATCAAATTGTATCCTGCGCGGCTTTCCATTTTTCGGGACGTAATCTTCAAATATTGGTTTAATATCTGTGGAGGTGTTTGCTTTCTTCATGGGGTAAAGAATGACGAATTTACTGAAAGCGTCCAAAGTCACCAGAATATGCTTCACTCCACCTACTGATGCGGGCAAGGGTCCATAGAAATCTATGGATACAAAATCCCCTGGTCTCTCCGGTATTATAGTTTGCATCGCGGCGTAGCTTGTATGTATGGCAATCTTGTTTCTTTGACACACGTCACAGGTAGCGAGGATACTCCTAGTTATTTTTGCAAGATGTGGATACGTGAAATCCTCCTCCAGCATCTGTAAACATTTCCTTGCACCGAGATAGCCATACATGGCATGGCACGCCTTTATTATATCCTCAATCATGTTCTTTGGTATTATAACCCGCCAAATTCCGGTCTTCGATTTCTTCTGTAATATTCCTTTCACCAGTCGAAATTTTCGCTCTTCCTCTCCTTCCTTTTCCTCATCAAGGAAATCCATAATAATTCGTAGATCTTCTTGCTCTCTCTGGATATTCTTTATGCCTTTCAGTTTCCTTGCAAGTTCGCGTGGAATTCTTTCGGCCAGCATCCCCGCGACTACCACGATTCCTTCGTTATCGGCCGAACGCGCATCGTCGTCCCCTCTCACCCGGCTTAATGCATCTGCCCCGACATTTGATTTTTCGGCGACATGCTCTACTTCTGAGTCGTAATCCTGGATGGATAATGCCTATCTCATAAGCCTTTCGGCCTTAAACCGACACGTTTTTAAAAACACTAAGGCTTTATGATCGGTTTTAATTTGAATTCGGGCTCCTTTTAAATACGTTCTAAATTTTTTTTGTGCCCATACGATCGCCAATAGCTCTTTCTCGGTTGTCATGTACCCGATCTCAGCCCCTTTAAGCGTTCTATTCGCAAACGACACCACCTTTGCTTCTCGATTCCATCCTCTTGCGAGAGAATCGCTCCGAGCGCATATCCACTGGCATCCGTGGTGAGCGTATATGATTTTTTTGTATCGGGAAATCTCAGCACCACTTCCTCACAGAATGGATCCTTTATTTTTAAAAATGTTTTCTCCATGTCCTCATCCCACTTCCGATGGTTACCTTTTCCCAAAAGATTCAATAACGGAGCGGTCTCATGGGCATGACGATTCGTGAATTTCGTATAGAAATTAATAAATCCCAAAAATCCTATCAGTTGTTTTATGGTGTGAGGTCGAGGATATTCGTGGATCGCTCTTATCTTTTCTAGGTCAGGTTTTAGTCCATCAGTCGTAAGGATATGCCCGAGAAAAATCACTGCTGTTCCCAAAAAATGCGATTTACTGAATTTTAATGTCATCTGGTGCTGTCGAAATCTCTCAAATAATTCTCGCAGGCGATCGAGGTATTCTTCGTGTGAAGTTGACATAACTAATAAATCATCGACGAAATATATGACAAAATCAAGACCCTTCAGGACGACGTCGAGGGCTCTTATCAGACTCGCTGTGCTAGTCTTCAAACCGAACGGTGTAACGGTAAATTCGTAACACTTCCCGTAACGTCGACATTACTGTATTTCCCCCGCACCGTTGGAAAATCTCCTCGATCGGTGGCGCATTGTTGTAATCATTGATTAAATAATTATTCAGCTCACGAGCATCCAGGCAAAGGCGTACGGAATCATCGCTCTTTGTGACTGGCATAAGTGGATTTATATCAATACTTTCAGATTTTTGTATAATTCCCATCCTGAGTATTCTGTTAATCTCTCTCTGCACTCTCTCGCGTTGCGTCAGTGAGACCGGATATGAGCGGTGAAAATACGGCTTCGGATCCTTCAGTAAAAGTTTGTGCTTATATTCTGTCATTTTTCCCGGTAGTTTATCGAAAATCTCTCTTCGACAATCTTTTTGAATTCCTGCTTTATTTCCGGCCTCAAGTCCTGGCATTCCTCCATCTTCTCCTCGAACTCCTCATCTGTTAGGCTAATATTTATTTCACCCTCGGGGTTATCTTTCATTTCCACGGCGGCACACATCTTACTTGGTTTAATTAAACGATAATTCTTGGGATCTATGTGTCGCCACATCCCATCCCTTAATTCCGCAATTACTCTATCCTTGACTGCTAGAATCTTCTGTTGAGCGTCTATCGAGATCTTCAAAGCTAACATACCGTCGATACCAATTAATACTGGTCTTACCAATTTTGCACAACCAGTACCTGCAAAACACCGCTTGCTCCATACGTTTCCATGTCCACCATAATCTGTTTTTTTATCCGTGCCGTCTCCCCACCAAACGCTCCGACCACCTGTGTGGACGTCACCGGTAGCATTGGGCAACTTTTTAATAATTCCTCATTTTTCCGGAAAAATTCTTCCGAGGCACACGACACCTCGCTACCACTATCTACTAGACTCATTTCCGATATTCTAGCAACTGCTATCGGTATTTCCGGGTATCTTGGATGTTTCTCATCGTACCATTTACTTGGTACTTCCTCCACCTCCTCATACAAATATTCCCGAGGATTTTCCATAATTGTTAAACATACCCCCTTCCTTTTTCCGCCTCCATTCACCTTCCTTGGTGCTGGCCCTCCGATATCCGGTACTCTCGGAACTCTGGCAACGATTTCAGAACATATTTTCTTTCTATTTTCATACATGCCTTTATCGTCTTCCTGAACTCGGTTTTCTTCAGATTCAGCCTGCTCTCGCCGTTCGGTGTCCTCCTCTCGATCCTTTCCCTTAGCCTGTCCTCTGCTTCCGTCCTCTTCCATTTTCCTTCGCTGGTTCCTCGCTTTCTTCTTCTCTCTCTTCTTCACATTCATCCGTTGTCTCGTGCTCTTCCTTTCTCCGTGTTTTATCGTTGCGCTCGGCTCAGCTTTATTATTATTTTCTTCTCGTTCTTCTTCGGGCGCAACGACTACTCGTTTCCCGAGTTCGTGTTCCGTGCTTCCGAGCATACCGGTTCTTGCTCCCTAGGAATCGTGTGTGCTACAAATGGGCCCTGGACAGCACGATTTATGTTGTTTACTTGATTATTTGGTCGTTGCTGCTCATGTCTAGGTACCTCAGGTCCTGCTGGTCTATTGTTTCCTGGCACATGCCCCTGTCCTGACCTGTTTTCCTACCAAGATGGCCCATGGTGTTGCCATGGTGGTCCTTCTCCCCTATCACCTTGGCGTCCCGGTGATGATGGAAATCTGTTGCCGCCATTGTTTGCAGCATTTTTCCGATTTTCATACCTAAAGTATGGACGCGCCGTCTGCTCGCGTACAGCTCCTCTATGCACATATCTCTGTGACTCCTGTGACGCATATCCCCCTTTTAATACAGTTCCGATAGTGTGTTGAATTTCAGTATCTTCGATCCCACCGGCGATACGTAACTCTCGAAATTCTTTGAAAAATCTCATGGGTCTTTCCTGTCCGTCACCGTTGTATGTAGGTGGTTTCTGTGCTGTCGTATATAATCGCGTGACATTCAAACCCCCTCCTATGGTCTGACCAAAATTTATTGATGTACTCGTTTTTCGTGTCGTCTCTTCCAATTTTTCAATCCTTTTGGTGTGGTCTTCTGTAATTTCTTGTGTTGACCTGATTTCTGCCATCATTTCTAGCGTTCTTCTTTCCAGTTTTTCTGCTGTCACCCTCTGACTAGCGACCTTGTTTGTTGTTGAATATAATTATTTGTCGTATTCTGCTCTTCCTTCACCCTTTCCTGTGCTTCTTTGATCTTCCGATCCGTCCTGTTCTCTACAGCAGTGATCTCCTCTTCGAGTGTGGCCTTAGACGATTCTCTCAATATTCTTATCCTGCTCAGACAATCCTCTCTCATTTCCTGTTGAGTCCGGATCACCTCGTCGTGTTTCGTATCGATTTTCTCCTCCATCTTCTGGAGAAGTTGCACGATCTGGCCTACCTCTATTGGATTTGGTAAGACGGTCGTAGTCCTATCAGTAGGTGTCGGTGTACTGCCGTTCTCACTATTTATCTGGTTATTCACGAACTCTCCTGCTGCATTTTCGCTCTCTTCAATCGGTGTCATTTCAGAAAAACGCTGTATCTTTCTTCGATCGATTTGTCGCCTCTCATCCAGCAAATTTTCGGCTGTTGTAGATTCTCATACATACGTTGAAACTACTTCAGCACCCCCCTCCTACCGAGAGCTATTCCCCCCGCGCAGGCTCTTTTATACCCTGCCCCGCGGTCAGATACCCCTCTCCCTCATTATTGCTGCAATTTTTTAATTTACTGAGATTTTCTAATTTCTCGGTTTGCCGTCGCCGCGCTACCTGCCTTCCCCTCGCCTCCAAGCGAGGCCAGTTGGTCGCTGACCTGCTGTTCACGGCAGCGAGGAAATTCCGGAGGTGTGACGTAGCTAGTTTTTGTCACATCTCCGGGTTCGGTGGCCTAGTGCCCGCAATGTTCTGTGCTTCTGAAATAATACCGTGGGCTCTTATAGCCGTTTGAAATAATATAATCTGCTCGTGAGTGTAACTATGTTACCAAACATTGAATAACTTTGACAATTATCAACCGATTGACTTGAGTAGATATGTTTTTGAAACGTTAATTCAGTACAATTTTAACCATTAATCGTCCACGTCGCTTGGAATACGGCCAAACAGTCGCTCGAATGGTTGACACTGAATCTGATTTTTGGAAGCAAATTTTGATGAGCGACGAGGCCCATGTCACACTCTCTGGCACCGTTAACAAGCAAAATTGCCGTATTTGGGGAACGGAGAATCCACACGTGATCCATGAAACACTATTGCATGACCAAAAAGTCACTGCTTGAGCCGGCGTTTGCGCCAAACCCATCATTGGGCCATTTTTCTTCAGAGAAGGCAAAAAAGTCGATGGGAATCGATATCGGTGGATGTTGGCTCATTATGTCTGTCCACAAATGTGTGAAAAAGGTCTGGACGGTTACTGGTTTCAACGAGACGGTGCGCCATGCCACACTGCAAATCAAACAATGCAGTTTCTGCAACGAAAATTCCCAGGTCGTGTGATGTCAAAAAATGGTGACATTGACTGGCCACCCAGATCTCCAGATTCGACCCCTCCGGACTTGTTTTTGTGGGGTTATTTAAAAAGCAAAGTGTACGCCAGCAAGCCTCAGACCATTGCCGAGCTCAAGGCAAACATTCGTGCCGAAATCATCGCTATACCGCCCGAGATGCTCGAAAAAGTGATGGAAAACGCAGCAAAAAGGTCACCTTTTGCTTTGGCCAATAAAGGCGGTCACTTGATTGATGTTGTATTAAAAAAATAGTCCAAATAAATCGTGAAGGACCAGATTGAATAAAAATACCTCATATATGGAAATCGGTTTTTTTTATTTAATAAATTAAATTTTTTTATTAAAAGTTATTTAATGTTTACATACCGACATAAAAGATGGCGTACCCTGTACAATACTGTACCACATGACGCGCGGTGTCGTAGCCTTCTGAGCGTAGCGCGTGCATGAGTGGATTGTATGCGTGATAAGTGCGAAAACTGAACACTGGTTGCCGCATTGAATTTTAATGAATGAGTGAGGAAATCAGAGCTGACAAAAATTAATGATTCGATTGTTGAAGCTCTTTCTACCAAAAGACCGATACCACAGGATTACAGGCGGCGCTGACTCATACCCCGAGTCGCTATTTGCCAAAAACTCTATCTTAGAAGAAACAACTGGTCGCAATTGTCGCGTAAATTCATAATTCTGATCAATATTCACGACCGTTTATTGATTATTAATTAATTAATTAAAGAGTTCTAAACTTGAAATCTGCGGAAAATTCTGCAGAGAGATAGAGGCTCGGCTAACAATGGCCAGACCCTGCAGAGTTCTCACGGCAGGCCCACAAACAAAGCTTGGTGGACTCGCACTTTCGAACGGAAACTTCGCCGAGAGACACGAAGACATAATAGACCATCTAATGGAGGTGCACTTCCCTGGATCTTAACTGATTGAGCGGGGAACTACCCAAAAGTTGGAACGCACTGCAATCGGGCCAGGAGATTGGGCAACCGTCGCTCGAGTGGTCACATCTAGCAGGATCCCTTGGGCTCTGAACTCATTTGACGGGTACAAGGGCCCAGGTGCTGGTGGTGTCTTCCTTTTACCGCATGAATCAAGCGAAAAAATCCGTGGAGGCGGCTCTTCATAGTCTCGTTTACGAGATAGGAGGGGCCCTTAGTAAGAAAACAGCTATGCGTATTCCTGGACGTCTAAGGGTCATTTGACAACACCTCATTCGACGCAATATGCGGAGTGGCGAGGGAATTCCAAATCGATGACACAATTATCGAATAGATGCACTTTATGCTCCGGACAAGAATCATCACGGCAGGGGGGGGCGGTAACCTCCTCTCTGATGTGGCTCATGGTCATCAACGGACTTCTGAGCAGGCTCAGAGGACTGAAAGTGGGGGTGGAAGGGTTTGCCGATGACGTGAGCATCGCAGTCATCGGCAATCATCCCACTATTATGGCGAGCAAGATACAGAAATACAAAAAGCACTTGACCATGTCCAGGAATGGTGTCCATCGAAGTCCTTAAGGGTCAACCGGAACAAGTCTGAGATAGTACTTCTTACATGGAAGAAGCGCTTGAACCTGAGGTCCCTTTCCATCTTTGGCGCTGAGCTGGGGTTCTCTTCGGAGGTTCGCTACCTTGGAGTGACATTGGATAGCAAGCTCAGCTGGAAAAACTACAGTACTAAACAGGCTCGGAAGGCGATTGCCACTTTCTGGAACGACGGCAGGATGTTTGGAAGGACCTTGAACAAGGTGTACATGCTGACAGGGCTGGGGATAACAGGAGCGTTGAGCCCAACCCCGACTCTGGTCCTGGGAGCTCTACTTAACATCCTGCTTCCGTATATCACAGCAGAAATAGGGGTAAAAAACGCGGCCATCCGGCTGCTCGTCAGTGACAAGTAGAAAAGTGCCACATACGGGCATGCCTTGGTCCTCCTACAGGCGGGAGATGTCCTCAACGTCCCTCAGCTGAGGGGGAGGGGCATGTTGCCTACAGGAATACGACTTCAACTTTAACTACCAGGTCCTCTTCCCTAACAGGCAGGCTCGTCGAGCGAGGGACAAGGCAGCGTACTTAAGCAGCGCCGGTCTAGTCTATCGTATACTGATGGGTCAAAGTTGGGGACAGGGGCAGGAGCTGGAGTATGGTGTAACGGACAAAGGACGGAGCTATCCTTCGCTCTGGGCCACACCACTTCGGTACTCCAAGCGGAGATGTTTCCAATACGGACTTGCGTCCGTAGTAACCTGAGTAAAAAATACAGGAGCAAACATATCTATATATGCAGCGACAGTCGTGCTGCGCTCAGACGTCTACACAACGTTGTGGTCAAGTCGGGATTGGCAAGGGACTGCATCAACCTATTATCACAGCTTGCTGGGGATAACGGAGTCAAACTACTATGGATGCTAGGTCATCCAAGGCATTGAGAGGGTATTCAACTGCCCAGACTCGGTGCCTCGTGGCACAAGCTGATGGACATTTTCCCCTCAGGCGTCACCATGAGACTCGTGAAAAGAGTGACCGAGATATGGACCGCGGAGCGATTCGCGGACCTCTGGACATAAGGCCTAGGGATGCGGCGCGCAAGGCAATGGGTCTTGCTGAGAAGCCGGTTTGCCAAAGGTGCAAACATAAAGACGATACTTCTCTCGATCTGATAATGCGGTGCAGGAGACTAGAGGTGCCCGGTAAAAATAAAAAATCAAGAGTGATAATGAAAATGAATAAAAAGAAAATTTTTAATGAATAAAAAGCGGAATTTTTTATTTAAAAATGATTTTTTTATTAAGTGATTCGTGAAATGTATATGCGTGGGTGTGAATGAGCGCTAGTGTGAGTGCATGTGCATAAGTGTGTAGCTTAAGTTCAAGAAAGAGAGAGAAACGGGATAGGGGTCACTTAATCGTCGTATTAGGGTAAGTACGTACGATGTTTTTTTTCAAAGTATATGTACGTGTTGCTCTATCCCGTTATCTCTACTCTTCCGATTCACCAGGGTATCCACACCACTCCACTTTAACCTCTCCAAGTTACCGACACTGTTTAATCAAAGTAGGTAGCGTGGCGATGGAGAAGTGTTGGGGTAACCGAATGGTGGGGGAAGGAGTGGGATGGAGCAAATGCGTACACATACAACTTATGCCGGGAATTGAATAACTAATTCTAAATACTGGGATGGATGTTACTCGTCTCCGCCAAAATCACAAACATAATCATTTACTTAACCAAATTAAAAATAATGCACCTGATTTTTTTTCACACGAATTTTGACCTATAAGAGCATGCTATTTAACAATTCGTGATACTAGCAGGACGAAATTATATCGGTCATTTTAAAATAATTTCCCTGCTGTTGCTAGGTAATAAACAAAAAATGTTCAATAGCTTGTATGTAAATGTCAGAAACGTCGAATTCATCGAATCATGAAATATTCAATAAAGCTAATTCTCCCACGAAAATGTTAAATACCAAACTCTTAACGGTTGCAATTCGGGTGAAAAAAGTAATTCACCAAATATCGAAAATATTATAATTGATCATTTCTTAACCTCATTTTCTTCATATTGTTTCATTTTTTCTTGATTGTTGTATTTCACACTTAGATCCGTTACGGTCAAATATAAATAATGAGTATATTTAATCTTATATTTCTCGTGCGAACGTATTTATTGAAACGCCAATAACGAGCCGTAACAATCCTTTAGGATCCAATAAGGATTCTATCAGATCCTACCAGGTGGGCTGAAAAGTTCGTAGGCTGACACATAGATGGCGCTACTAGCATGAAATCCATATGATTTTTAGTTAGCCCTAACCTTCAAAAGACACGTGTATAAATTTGACAGCTGTCGCACTATTAGTTTGTGAGATATAGCATTTTGAGTGAAGCAACTTTTGTTAGTTTGAAAACATGGATAAAAAGGAATTTCGTGTGTTTATAAAGCATTGCTTTTTGGCGAAGAGAAATACTGTTGAAGCCAAGGCTTGGCTTGATAAACATTATTTGGACTCTGCATCAGGAAAATCAACCGTAAAAAATAATAAATAAATAAATAAATTTTTAATAAAAATTTAAATTAAAATTAAAAATTAAAAAATATCAAAAAATCGTTGTATCGCCCTCGAAGGCAACTATATTGAATAATAAAATCAAATTTTATCAAAAAAAGATTTTTTCTATGTTAGCCTACGAACTTTTCAGCCCACCTGTTATATGATATTTTTAGCATCCCATAGTGTTGGGAAGTCAGCGATCGATAATCACCGTGCCTCGACCTGTTGCTACTAGTGTTGTGCTGCGCTCGGCTGTCATGCGAAGAGCCGAGACAGCGCTTCGTAGGTATGCTACTCAAGCGAGAGACCACGATCTATTGCTTGACTTCAGCGTCTCACAACGACGCGTTCATACAGCTCAGCTATCTTGTTCATTTTTACACTCTAGTGAAAACCGCATAGATAGCATCTACCTTTACTCTCACCACGGATATTTTCATTGCTTTTTTTCGGATCTACTCAACCAAGAAGGGCTCAACATGACTTAGAATACTCGGTAAGCGTGCACCTTCATAATTTAACTAAATTCAATGTTAGTGAGGTGAGGAAATCTTAATTTGGGCATCCTCAAAAGTCAAAAAACCTACGTCAAGTTTAAAAAGTAGTAACCATTACAAAGAAAAAAAATGGAAACCCAATATATTAGCCACTTAAAGCAACTCGATCGTGTACCGAAAAGCTTCTAAAAAAACTTGGCGTGCCAATGACTAGCCCCCGTACATAGTCCATTAAAATTAGGACGGGAGTGTTTTCCAACAACTATTACTAAACTTCGGGGAAATATTTGCAAAAATGATTTTATCGAACTGGAGATAGCATATTATAGCTTTTTATCTGATCATAATGATTGACGTTAGGTATTAGGAGATGAATTTCCAATACTGTTTTGCATTGATATATCAATGCAATCAATATAATATAATGCACAACATTTTTATTTCGGTCAACGAATTCATCAATTATTAAGGAACGCTACAACGTCTCAGCACCGAGCATTTTTAAAAAGCCACGATGTTAAAAAGAACCAGTGGCAATGATTACCGGTAGTATCGGAATCCCGAATCCTCTAGAATTTATTATAAAAATGTTATGCAATTGGAAAATATCAAGGCGAAATCATAACAGCTTGGCAATTGTGCAAATTTCAAAATTACTATAGAGAGGCTAAAGATTATATATTATTGAATAAACGTATTGTAACGGAATGGTCTACTCCCGACGTATTTTCGGAATAACTTTTCTGAATTCATAAAAATTTCAGAGTATTGAACAGTTCTCCTACTATCTGCTTCGCGTGGTCTCGAATACTCTCTCGAACCTCTATACTTCCTCTATGAGGGCGAATGAGATAGGCTAGTGTAGTGCTGACGCCAGAGTGACAGAGAAGTAGCACATCTGTGTAAGTATCAGGGGTACAAATTGAAAATGCGGGTTTGATAACAGATGGCGTTACTAACGCTATACGCATCAGGCAGTACTGTGACTATGTTCATGTCAAAGCTACGTCTTATAGCTTTAATTTTCAGTATGTGTCAATTTGTCGCAGTGTCAAATTCATAGTTTTTTTGAGCTCTCAATATGTCGAGTTTCGTGCCAACAAAACAGCATTTGCGGGAAGTTTTAATTTACTTCTTTAATTTGAAGAAAAGTGCTGCTGAAGCACATCGATTGGTCTTCGAGGCTTATCCGAGTCATGTTCCATCGGTTTCAACGTGCGAGAGATGGTTTGTGCGGTTTAGAAGTGGTGATTTTGACGTTGAGGACAAAGAGCGGCCGGGCCAAGTGAAAAAGTTTGAGAATGCTGAATTGGAGGCAATACTCAATGAAGACTCGTGTCAAACTCAACAAGAGCTCGCAGATTCATTGGGAGTGACACAACAAGCCATTTCCCATCGTATAAAAGCCCTCGGAATGATCCAAAAGCAAGGACATTGGGTGCCGTATGAGCTGAAGCCGAGAGACGTCGAGCGCCGTTTTTTTGCATGCGAACTGCTGCTCGAACGGCAAAAACGGAAGGGTTTTTTGCATCGCATTGTCACTGGTGATGAAAAGTGGATCCATTACGATATCCCGAAGCGCAAAAAACCATATGGTTACCCCGGCCATGCATCATCATCGACGGCCAAACCAAATATTCACGGCGCCAAGCTCATGCTCTGTATTTGGTGGGACCAGCTGGGTGTGGTGTATTATGAGCTATTGAAATCGAACGAAACCATCACAGGAGCACTATACCGAACTCAATTGATGCGTTTGAGCCGCGCACTCAAAGAAAAACGGCCACAATACGAGCAAAGACACGACAAAGTAATTTTGCAACATGACAACGCTCGGCCACATGTTGCAGCGCCTGTCAAAACATACCTACAAACGCTGAAATGGGAAGTCTTACCCCACCCGCCGTATAGCCCAGATATTGCTCCTTCCGATTACCACCTTTTCCGATCGATGACACATGGCCTAGCTGACCAGCGCTTCCATTCTTACGAAGAAGCCCAAAAATGGGTCGATGACTGGATAGCAGCCAAGCCGGCCGAATTTTTTCGCGACGGTATCCGTAAATTGCCAGAAAGATGGGAAAAAGTTGTGGCTAGCGATGGACAATACTTTGAATAATTCATTTGTTACCATTTTTTCAGAATAAACGTTCAAAAATAGAAAAAAATCCCGCATTTTCAATTTGTACTCCTGATATGAAGGTTTCGCCTTACCTTAAGAAGAGGCAAAATTGCACGTTTTCAACTGAAATTCGACCGGACGTCAACACTTTTACGTTCATATTACAGTGCCGTAGTAGATAAAGCATATCCGTTCACTATGAAATAATGTATGTTTACCGACCAAAGTCGTTAAAAAAATGTACTCCAGCATCCCCTTAAGATTATGTGATGTACCACAGACGGTGTTAAAACCTGTTTACTTATTGTTTTTAAGGGTTCCAGGAGTTTCTGGATAAAAGCAAATTGGATATATGTTCGTTATTCTTTATGAACATTAATCTAATTTGTTTTTGTCCAAAGGTATCCTGCACCCTTCAAAAAATAGTTCAACAGTTTTTGATATTAACTGGACCTAGGATTGGTGTGAGGGAGGGCATGTCACATTAAGATATTAAGACACTGTAGACATTACGAGAAAAAGCAAAGTGTCAATACCCGTGGAGCTTAATTCTGCGTGGGGTAACACTTTCCTATTTCCCCAAATATCAATTATATCCTTATCTCGTTCTCGAAATTATATATGTAGTACCGTCTACTTCTTGCCAGATGACAAGAATATTCAGAGTTAAGACTACGGAATGACGGACCCGCAGCCCCCGTTTCGTTGTTCCCTGCACCTATACTCATAACGTTTTTCCGTGCTTGATGGCATGGCGTATCAAAGTTAATCCTGCGAGTTCAGCAGCCATTTCTTTCGCTTTCAATTTTAAAAAATGTTGGATTCCAACACCAAAAGAAAGGCCAATGAGTCAATGATCAAAAAAATTTACAAAAAGCTCAGGAGGCTGAAAAACCATCAACACTAGAACTTAAAAACGTTGACGTCGGCATCGAAAAATGCTCAAGATGGCGACGGTTCGAGTCTCGCATTGGGAAGAAGCGAGCTCAGCTATGACCCGACGAGTGCTGGCGCAGTTATGGCAGCCCTCTAGGATTTGTTGTCAAATTTGGGACTGTCAGATAGATAATTTTCATTTTTATTTTATGTATTTCATTTGAACAATGAGACCATGCACGAGGTGGTACGACGTTGTACATGCAGCATTCGGTCAGAGTGTATTCTCGAAAGAGGGCGATAGCTAGACGGTTTAGTTGCATATTTTGGTTCAATTATGGTAGCCTTACCATAACCTAAATCGCTATCCGTACCCAGATGTCGAATAACTTGCATCGATGATTTTACAAATAGTCCGAACGCAAAGTTGGAAAAAGAGAATCGTGAGATCGTGGCTGGTAATCGAGACGAGACAATCGACGAGACAGAGCAGGAAGCTCTACAAATATTAGGCCAGGGTCTCTCGTCAATGGCGGCAAGGGAAGCCTGGATTGTGTCCTGACTGGACAAGCAGGTCTTCTCAAAGATTATCCCAGAATAAGAAATTGTCCGTTGGATGCTCCGAGTTTGAACCCGGAGCCGAGATTCGTAATACTTGATTGGTTCTGTGATGATAGAAGTCGACGCGGGGAAAGAAATAAAGTTATCACGCAGCGCCGGCAGGCATACCAACACTTTACTGGAATGGTAAAAAATCGCAAGCAAATTTGTTTTAGGCTCTATAAGCGGCTATAAGATACCAATTGCATGCCCGATTTTCTAAAGCGGTCCCACAGAGCTCGATTCTCAACCCCCGAGACGAAGAGCTCGAATTTACATTGACGACAATAAAGTGTACTAGATGTCGCATCTACTCAGCTATACTCCCCTGAAGAGAGTCAATTCATTCCAAATTATTTTTATTCCCTAGGCAGATGGAACTCAAAGATTTGTTTAAACTTGAAGAAATTTAATTAATTCATTCAACTAAGTTATTTTAAGATAAAATATTTGAGGATCGCGATAAAGATTGTGGCGACGGGGGATATCGGGATAGTGTCAATTTAAAAGACGCATATTTTTCTGTATCTATTCATAACAATCACAGAAGGTTGCTCAGATAAAATATAAAACATAAAAATCAGTGGTTCGAGGTCACGTGGCAAAGAAATCGATAGTCAGTCCCAAATACGTCCGCGAAATATTCTCAAATGCGTCGTTAACCAGTTGGGGAGCGCGTTGTAATGGTGAAGGAGCTTGCAGTTTTGGAAGGATAGTGAAAAAGCAGTTCAGATGAATTATTTCGAACAACAGTGTTTGCAGCCCTGAAGTGCTTTGCCGCTAATCTCCAGAGAATCTAGTTTTTATTACGAATCGATAACATGATCGCAATCGCATACATCAATTGTATGAGAGGAGATGGGCACCCGGACTTGAACAAATTTTTTTTTAATCGTATTATATAATATATTGTGTCGATACGAGGATATAATTAAACGATTAAACGAACTTTCCTGTTGTGAAGTTCAATCGTAATAATATAAGAAATCTTGTTCGAGGGGTTGCATCGCACCCCAAGAATTGGTATTTCTTTTCTATATGCCTTCCCTAGTATGGTACAATGCTGTAAAGAATATAAGGATTGGCGCAGGGAACAACGGAAAGAGGGTATGTCGTTCCGTTCTGTTAGTCTTGTTATATAATTACGATTGAACTTCACAACAGGTAAGAAAGAGGGTATGTCGTTCCGTTCTGTTAGTCTTGTTATATAATTACGATTGAACTTCACAACAGGTAAGTTCATTCAATCGTTTAATAGTCTCTGAATCGCGCGGTATGGAAAACCAGAAGCTATCTCTCTCGCACTTATCTGATGTCGTAGTAAGAAATGTGTGCCGTGACAACCGACACTCTGTACCAGCAGAATGCCGTCATGTACGTCCGCGCCAGAATGAGCTTGTGACGACGGGACTATTTGACGGCACCGCGTGCCAAGATCGTGCCCACACTGTTTCAGCAAGTCATGAGGCCTTCTAACGTGCTGCAACCGTGCGGACTCAATGTTGGCATGGTGTGCTATCGAAATGTCATGTCGGCACGGAAGCAGTCATGTCCGAATGTACATGACTCCACTGTACCATCATGCTAGGCCGCTCCGTGCCACCACATTTCTATCTGGCGTGGTATTTGTTTCACCTTCACTTAAGGAGATTACCGCTAATGGTTCAAGTAGCAGAAATCTCGGCCGTATTGGAAAATAAAAAGAATTGAAGTTAGAACCTTACACGTTACCTCATTATTGTCCACTTTTGCCAAAGTCACCTCTATGAGGAAGTTCGATGATCGATTTTGGCTTTCGCATAGAGGAATACTTTAAGGACTTAATTAAACAATTTTTCTCGGTGTTTTTAGATCTTTTTGAGTGTCCTTATGTAAATTTCTTGAAAAACGTTTCTTCTATAAGAAAGTAAAAACAAATAATACGATCCAAATTGCGATATCAACTCACGACATGATTTCCATGTCTCAAAAGTGCCTACTTCAGGGTCGAAATACAGTGTCTCGTATAATAGAACTACAAATAAATCATATCTCATAAAATAAGTCCAATCTCGACTTTTAGAACACTTAAACTTGTATTTCTTAATCCGGAGATGCAAAATCCATCGTCAATTCTTGGCGCCTGGGACATAGAATGACGGCGGCAATTTTCCGGAATTAAAAAACAATGAATTTGACACTTATCTCCAAAAGTTGTGACGTTATGTCGTATACGTCAAATTGATATATACGTGACGTTATGTATAAATTCGAAGGATGTTATATAATAATTGAACTAGATCACGCATACGCGTGAGTATGTGAGTTGTACACATGTACTCTAATTGTCTATTTTGACTTCCTTTATTTCTATAGATATTTTTTCCTATATTCCCGCCGTGCGTTCTTGCGAGGAATAAAGTTCAACTCGCCCTCTTGTCTTTCATTGTGATGAGTTATGATTAAAAGAAAAAAATACAAGTGACAACGCTACGTTGACCTCTAGGCACCAATTATTTTTAGTAAGTTTGAAGTTCCTGGCTCGTCGTCATAAGAATCGCTTCGCTCGGCGTTGCGTAACTCGCTAAATCTGAAACAGGAAATGCAACAAGAAAGTAGGAAGGTGTGAGAAAAATCATGAATTCTTATTGTTAAGATAAGTATGGAGTGCAGTATTTTATTAACATTTTTAGGAAGGTTTATAACAATGATATGTTTGAGATTTTTATTGTTGTCACTTACGATTATGCCCCTGGTGGAAGGGATACGCTTTGGCTTTTCTTAATAATAATTGGAGCACCCAATAAATGATCAACCATATGAGAGCTCCAACGGAGAAAATGCGAAACGTTATCACACCTCCGTATGTGTCCATAAGCCTACCGCACGATAGACTGCCACACGCAACACCTGCAATCATATGACAGGTAAATAGACTCAGCTTGTTCACTGATGCAGGCTTATAATAATGAAAATTGTTTTTCTTCTCAAAATTTTAATATCAGGATACTTGAAATAGTCTAAAACAAAATTAGAAGCGCTTAGAAATAAAAATATAGCATAAATTTAAATATGAGGATGAATTTGAGAAATTCAAACCTCTATAATTCGATAATGGAATGAGGTTTTGAACTCACATATACGTAGACTAATCGGTCCTCTTTATAAGCAACGATTTTTGTTGCAATTGGCAAAGGCAAGACTTACGGTGAAACTTTTTGAAAAAAATGCTATTATTGCGTCTGTGAAATTATTTCTATGAATCTAAAACAATGTACTCAAATAAATACGTGATTAAAGATGCTTGGTATTGAACTTAGCAAAAGTGTGTAGGAGGTTTACCTTTATAGATTCGTTAAGGATTCTTTATAGAAAAGATTTTATTTCCACGAAACATTTTTGCCGAGATTTCAATGTCAGGATTATCAAAATGGTCCAGTACGTTAAGATAAATGGTATTAAAAAATGTCCGTATGTCCATATGTGGTGTGTGTGTGTGTGTGTGTGTGTGTGTGTGTGTGTGTGTGTGTGTGTGCGCGTGTGTGTGTGCGTGCGTGCAGGGCTTCGAAAATTCAATCACCCATAACTCAACAGCCTTAAGTTATTAACCTAATGTTGTCAACCCAATAGATTAGAGGTATTGGGTTGGAATTTGGCGCACAAGTAAAGTAGTAATCCTTTTTTGATTGTTGTGATTTTCGAAAAAAACGTATGTCAACATTAAGATTTTGTTGTTTTGAAATTAAAAAAAAAAAAGCATAATTGCGCTCTAATGCACAATACTAATTCCACACACGTTCGAGGTTATTATTTATATTTGCTATTGAATTTAGCCTGAAATCAATATCAAGAGTAAAATTTAATAGGCTAGCTAAAACTTTCTACACGAACGAAGGACTATTCAGCGGTGTTCCGCAGCAGCAATAACAGCTTGCCAATGTTTGTTTACCGCGAGCAGTCTATACATGCGCAGCAGAAAGACCGATGATTCTCAAACACTCATATTTAAAAAAATAAATGGCCTGTAGATTGAAAATGAATTGAATAATCGAGCCCGGATTTGCACAGAAGTAAAGCTGTAGGAGTTTATAATTTTTTTGCTTGCTCATAAAAAGCTTTGTCTTTATGAAAAAAAAATTATTCGAGATTTTTATGTCATGATACTTAAGGTAGTCCTTACGTGAGAATCCGTATTAATAAAGCGCAGTAATAAAGAGCATGTGTACGCAAAAGCAGGTGTGGTAACTGGCGCTTTATAAGAAATAAGTGATCCTAAAAGTCAAGATTTTTAGCGTTGTTCCTTATAGGAATATTGCAATGGTCAAGCTTTCATCAAATAATATTGTGAATACAACCACGGACTTTCATAAAGTAACAAAATTGAATAGCTGACAAGAACAGCTTACCTAACGATCTTATAAATTATGAACAGTCTTGTACGAGACTTAAAAGAAAACAGACGTGTCACAGAAAGAAAACGTATACAAAAGAGAATACATCCACCGCCCTATTTATATTTTACTATGGTGGCTTTGTCCCCTGCGCACTTCGTGCATCAACCCCCCTAGGAGAACCCGTGCGCTCCCTCTGATCCCTCCTGATCCACATTCGGAACCCCATCGCGATTCTCCTACACGGCGACGGCGGCGAGATATTTTTATACTATAGAGAGACAATAAAATTTCGTTATTTAATCTCGTTGAAGAAGTGGGATAATCTCAAGTTATTCGCTAATTGTCAGAAAATTTTTGCGGCTTTCGTGATCGGTCGGGAGTGATTAGTTTTTTTTCTTATCTCGCACGACATTCAATAGAATACAGTGATACGAGGTGTATCAAGATGAATACTGGACAAAGTCGTCAAGATCGAGGCACCGGCGAACTCGATCTCATTCCTGGACAAGCTACGCAGAGCGGTCGAGGAAAATAATCGTCGGATCGACGAAGTCATTGAAGACTCTCGGGTCAACACCATCGAGTCCGCATGAGAGATCGCGTCAACCACAACGAAGGAGATCGCATCCCAAGCAGCTTCCATCGCCGCCAGAGGTCAATCGAGAGGCAGCACGCATGATCATACCAGTGATGTCGTTCCTAATTTTACTACCTCTCAGTGATGCCAGAAGCGGGATTTTTGTTCCCGTTTGGGTACCCTCTCCACTGGGACCAATCGGCAGTCAGGCAGCGTGTGACGTCACACACTACGCCGTGCGCAGACTCGGCTCACCGACCAATCAACAGTATGCAGCGACCTCCACGTGGTAGGACCTGGGACGTGAGTAGAGGATTACAATTCCTTTTTATTCAATAAATTGTAATGAACCTTTCGTGTAAAGGACTACAATTTGGTGTTGGATTTTGTAATGCACTATTCATTTGCTGACGGCTGCAAAATTAGTGAGCGTTTTATATATTTCTTTACTTTCATCATTTATTTATTTATATATATAATATTTATATATATTCATTTAAAAAATCTTCCATAACTTATTTCATAAAAGCCCGCGCAGTGGCTGTTATGAAGTGGGTGGGGCGAGACAACGTAAAGCGCAATCGAGACGAGATTTGTTACGAGCAGCGCAAGCCTTCCCCTGACGCGCCTAGCACGGGCAGCGTGGTGAGGGCAGCGAGATAAGGGCAAAATTCTCTCATCTGGCATCACTGATCCAAGTCACCGAGATCTTACAAATAAAAGAGACCAATGTCGTATGGATAAAAATATATTAAATGCATGCGCCTAAGAAACACCCTGAAATTTAGCTAGAGACGCTCCTGCCGTCGTTTCAATGCGCCGATGCACCGAAGATGCATCTCGCTGACGCCTCCACCAGCGTGTAGATAGCATAGCCAAGAGAGCTCGAGCGAGAGCTCCGTCCCCACCACAGATCCACAAAATATATAGATATAGGATAGGTTAGAACCAAAGGCTAAGAATAACTACAGACCTCACTAACATAGGTAAATTATCGACGGCAAGCCCGGTAGGAGAACACTCTCTTTTGCCTTGTGTAGAAACTACCATACCATTAGAGAAAATATTTCATTAATTTATTATTAAATCTCCTTTTATCGCGGACACGATTATATAGGCATGCGTGAGCCCGGGTCGAGCTTTTTGTACAGTGCATAATCCCCAGAATTATAAAAAAGGAGTCCATTTAAGTAATATTAATAATATTATCTGTATCATTTATTACATTTTGTCAAATAAACCCTACTTTTACCCAATACTGAAGCTTGAATTAATTTCCTCCCTGCTCGAGTCCAAACTAAAACCCTTTCAGGGTAATGATAACGTTAAATACCATGACATTTATATTACTACCGCATATTGAAACACTCTCGAATTACGGATATAGTGCAAAGAGCTCTCATCTTACAAGTGTTCTATGATATAATGATACGGCCGGTAAAATGGATGATGTAGCTGATGCTAATACCGGCCTTAATAACCGTAGTTTCCATCTAATCCCTGGAAAAACGGTTGATCTCCTCGGATCGTATCCTTTTACGTTTCGTTTCAGACTTTAATTTATTAAAGTTGATTGATATGAAAACTTAGACTGATTTTCGTAAATACAGCTGCTGACTGCATCGGTAAGAAATGAACGTGCTTATGTTTACATCTGTAGGAGTGGGGATAACCAGATAATTTTAAACGCTTAACTTTCAACTAAAAGCAAAGTGATAAGCTCTTGACCCCGAGCGGAAGAGGGGAGGTGTCCCCACCGCGGAGGAAACCTTGACGTGGTGATGGGGCTTATCACGAATATCCTCCCACTTCTACTTCCTCCTAGCAAACGATATTAATATGTACTATATGTATGTGTGTGCAGAACATCAGTCTAACTAATGGCTCCGAGGAAGCAACGTCGCGCTCGCAGGCGAACATTCAAGAAGATCTCTCCGAGTGGAACTACACCATTTACCGATGAATTCACAGCAGCAATAGAAAAGAATACTGCGGTCACTTACAAGCACGACAACTGTTTGGAATTTAAGGAACGAAGCTACCGACCTTTACAATTGGATTTCGAGTGTTGTGCTGCGAAGACCGACCACGCTACCATTCAAGTAAAACTTTACGGCGATAACGGCCGAGTTTGTTATAATTCAGGAATTTTCATGGTTTCAACCGTAATTCGTAAATTTTCCATTGTTTGGCCTGCAAAAGTATGGTTTCAAGCAGATAATAACCCGACTCGCTTTGTTTTAAATAATTTGTGCATCGGAGTACTCGATAAAGGAGCAACTCTTTCCTTTGTTGGAAGAATTAAGGTTCTCATTGGACCGGACATAGGTAATAATAAGTGTAGTAAACTTCTACCGATAATGGCAAAGATAAGAAGAGCTCATGACGATGAAGATAACGATGAGGAACCGTCATTAATTAGGAACACATCATTAGTTAATTTCGTTGCGTGATCTGCGTTGCAAGCAGTCACAGTGAGTAACGTTGATCGCTAAGCAGGTCGCCCCATACTTTCTCAGCAAATTCCTGTATGTAGGCGACCAGCCTTGCGATCGTGCAATTGATAACAATAATTTGGCAATTGAAATTCGGGGCGCAACACTTGGAAAAATCTGGTTTCCTTGAAGATCTCAAATATTTAATTATCAAAAAATTAAACCTTAATAAAAAAAAATGAAGACAGTATTAGTACACTGTATTAGAGAAATAAAAAAATGTTATTCGGCATCTATTCCTGATCATTTGACAAATTTCTTCACAAATTCAATACAATTATTAAATACTAATCAGATAATTCGATTTAAAAAATAAAGATTTGGAAAGTTGTGATGATTATATCAAACATAAAAGCGATACAGAAATTTACAAAACCTTTAAACTCACTCGAAGACAAATTCAAATTCAATATCGAGATAAAGCATTCGATTTACTAGAAGAAATGAAACGACATGTCAAAACTAGCTCAGAACCTTATGCATCACCTGCAGCTTTAAAAAAATAGCTCTATTAGATTTTACATCGACTATAAAAATTTTAATAATTTAACAAAATAGAAATTTTATCCTGCCCCTCAAATTGATGAGATTCTAGAAGCTGTGTTGGGTTATCAATGCTTATCAATTATTGATTTAATTGATTTCAATTATTGATTTTATTGATTTAATTGATTTCAATGATTGATTTAATTGATTTCAATTAATGATTTAATTAATTTCAATTATTGATTATACTTTTAAGTGGATATTGGCAAGTTGAGCTCGACCCCGTTGATAAAGAGAATACTGCTTTTACCCCTGGAAATGAATTATGACAATTGCGAGCAGTTCCATTCGGACTGTGCAACGCCCCTCCCACTTTTATTTGATTAAAGAATATCATACTCAACGGATCAAAGTAGAAATTTGGCTTGTGTCAAAGATTAAAATACTAGAAGCTTTTTGGGAAAATGCTCGTATTACCCAAAATTCGTCAAAAACTTCGCATCTGTTGCAAGACCGCTTCCAGTCCTTAGAGATTCTCTCTCAAATACAATCCGGAGAAGAAAAAGTTATTGTCTATTTCAGTAAAGTCTTCAACAGAGCTAAGAAAAACTATTATGTAACCCGGAGAAAACTTCTCGCCGCAATCGATTGGTTGAACATTTTCGCTACTTTCTTTTGGGGCGAAAGTTGCGAAACAGAAAAGTCAGTTTGTCAAACTATCTGCAGAATCAATCAGAATTTAGACTGGATTGCTCTTCAAAATATAGATCCAATATTGAGAACGTTAATCGAATTCAAAAAGGGTAATCTTCAACCAGATCCATCAACCATCTCAAACTTCGACAAATATTTGAAAATTTTTCTTCTGTATTGGGACTCTAGTACTGAAGTACAATCTTCTCTTCAGACGATAGGAAACTCCTAACTGCACTCAAACAATTTGGCAGGTATTGGTTCCAATGAAGATGATCCACCAGGTTCTCTCTGAACCTCATAAATTGTCTTCAGTCAAACATTTTGACATAAATAAAACATTAGTTAAAATTCGTGAACGATATTATAGGGCATTATGTAAACCAAACGTGGAAGAATGGTGCAATAAATGCGCCGTTTGCTGTGCCAAAAAAGAGAAAAATTAGAACTAAAAGTGAACTCCTTATTTACAACGTTGAATGTCCTTTCAAGATGATTGCGGTTGTCATTTTAAGGCCTTTCGAAAGAGGCCTAATCAGGAAACTGATTTATCCTCGTAGTTGTAGACCATTTCGAACGATGGCCCGAAGCATTTTCACTCCTGGATTTCCAAGCTAAAATGGTTGCCGAAACGTTTGTTTAACAAGTTATCGCTCGTTTTAGGGTCCTTCCCGAAGTACATTCCGATCAAGGTAGAAATTTCTAATCTAAACTCTTCAAAGAAGCAATGAATCTGACCGAGACCAGTTGAAAGATTGAATAGAACTATTCTTCACTACCTCTCAAAATTCATGGCAGATAATCAGAAAGATTGAGATAAATGTATCGCTCTCTTCCTAGCATACCGACCGCCGAAATAAACGATTGCGAAACGCTCTCCAGCCATGATGTTATTGGGTAGAAAACTTAAACTTTCGTTAGATCTTCTTTGAAAAATTCTCCTCAATAAAAAGAGAGTGAGACTATTCAAATCCTCCATCACTGCGCCGAACGATTAAAAATTCGTTTAAACTCGGTCCACGTAAAAGTCAGAAATCGTCGAATCATCAAAAGTGAGAAAATGAAATCGAATTTCGTTTTAAGGGGAAGATACATTAACTCAGTAAAAATTGTCGATTTTTTTGGCCTAAATCTATAGTAGAACGTTTGGAGAATATATTCCTAAAGTTGTATTGCTCTTTTCGAAATATTTTGATGCTTTGTACAAAAAAAATGCACGGTAGGATTAAGTACTACATTATAATAGTAAGGTGCGCGTTAGATTCATTATCCGTTTCGAATAGTGCCGGTCATTATCTGTATCGAGTTTTGCATATATCAAAATCTCTCAGGCAGTATCACTGGTCGGGACCATCGATGGGTGCGTAGGTGGGCAGATGTACAACCTGGCGACTTTTTTGCAACATTACAGAAATCGTGGTTAACCGTAGAAAATGTCGGTGTTTGCTGTCACCGATTGCATTTCGACAAAATAATATCCTCCGTTACTGGTTCGTCTGGGCATAGGATATACTTTCTGGACACCGTACTTCGGTTGACCGATCAGGAGTATTATATTTCCAGCACAAGCACTATAGTGTGGCCGAAGCTGTGAGCCGGCCAGGCGCATTAGTATTGACGTTTGTTCTCGGCGACAATACTACCACGCTCACTCTTCCTTCCCTGATATCTGCTATGAGCCATACTGAGCAGGGCCTCCACTACTATACCTATAGCATTCAAACTTTCGTTTAAGTGTTGGCGCCTGTTTATCCAGCGTATGTTGCTGTTTAGCGTCTCGTTGGCTCGGTATATGAGTGCAGCAGCAAAATATTATACCATCGACCGTAATCTTCTATCACGCGTTAACGGCATAACATTTTGGTGGCAGCGGTGGCATCTGCGGAAGCGTTTGTGATACGCAATGCACACGGACAAAATAGTGACTTTGAACAACATAAAGTGCATTCGAACAATGATTGAAGTGAACACTACGACGCGTGCTAAGGACACCAGTGTAGTTTGTGGAAACCCGGCTAATCTGACGCGAAGTCGCGTAGTGTACAGTCGGTGCGGTTGGACATAACTGTCTACCACTGAACGTCCCGATTGACGGTGATACGTCAAGGCGCGAATAACGCACGAATGTGCAAGGCAAGTGCTCACGGGAGTGACCTTGTAGTGAAGCCGTCGCATCAGTTAGCACAGCACCAGAGGATGAGTCCGGAAACCACTGAAGGAACGGATCAACGGCGCGGGAAGGACGTCGACGACCAGCAACAGAGGGGAGCTACAGGACGAAAGGTTAACGGCACCCAGGATCAACGCCATGGAGAGTATTGCTTACAAGATCATCTATCTGTAAGTAGCGGTTACGTACTTTACTATTAAGTATAGCCTAAGAAAAACCAAAGCCAGTTCAACACGCTGCATTGGGAAAAAATATTCCGTCTTAGACTCTGCGGCCGGTTTAGTTGCAGCAGTCGGAGACAACGCATATAGGACGCGCAGGGCGTTGTCAGGGTTTTCGCCGTTTGGACGATTCCTGCTTTGGTAGGAGTATGTGTAGTAACCGTCCGAGATTTTAGCGTCAAAACCATCGGATATTACAGGTCATTCAGGAAAACTATCTTTCCCTATACGATTTGCAACTAACAAAGATAGAAGCCCAGGTGTCCCCAACGCAGACCGAGAACAAAATTCAACTATTAAGCGTACTGCGAGATCCAGAGGAGCTACGAAACTTTGGAGCTCGTGTAGACCAAATAATAAAAGATCTCGACAGCACTGGAGACGAGATACAGCGCACCCACAACCTGAGTTTCTACACGCTGTGTGCAATAGCGCCAATAGCTTTGGTCGGCTTTGCCATGTTTAAATGTTTCAGATATCCGTGAAACAGGACACCAACTAGGACGAGCGAGGCAACGACCCCGGCAGCCGACGAGGTGAACATCAACCTCGAGCCACTCGGACGACAACAGCCGAAGGACCTACTGCAATCCGAGCTGGCTAGAGCATGCGAAACGGGCCCTGTCAACAGAGTACGATTCGCCTACCCGGAACGACAATAAGAAAAGCTATACGAAAAATAATGTAGCGTCGTTAATCAATCCTGTACAGTCCACACGAGAAACGAAAAAACAAATTTTTTAGTAAAATTTTTCCTTTTTAAGGGTGGAGGGATGTTGAGCCACGGAATTTTCCATTTCATTGGATTTCGTTCAAGACAGGAAACCTAGTCCAATGGCCTGTCACGCGATCGCCACCGAGAAAGCCGACACAGCATGAGGCAACCCGCCTGGCGAACGATGATAGGATAATGCAAAAATTGCTAACAAAAGGATTTTTGTAAACGCAGTTAGCAACCGCTTTACGAAAATCAGCCTAAAGGTAGATTCAATCAAGACAGGTTGGTTCCTGGTCGGCAACTCGAGAACACATAAATTGTATTTAAATCCTTTCATGCAACTTAATAGATAACGGAAAGTTGCCGTTATCTATAATAAGCAACCAACTTATACTTTTACTGTAAATTCACGCGTCTGTCTCATTTATTCAAGATCTATCTCCTCATCACCGAATGATCTCAAAATAATAACTTTTATAATATAAATAATAAAATAATAACTAATAATAACTTTATTACGCGTTAACGGCATAAGACTCGGATAATTTAATTTTCCAGCGCATGAGTCTCGATCCAGGGTCTTTTACACCGAACAGGCAGGTAAGCGGCTAATTGTCTGTCACGACTTTAAATCGTGTCTCGTATATGTGCGGCCGACATTGCGATGTAGTCCATACTATCGCGAGCAACTCCTTTTCCGGTGTTGTATAATCTACTTCGGCTTTGGATGATGTGCGGCTCGCATAGCATAGAGACAAATCCGCACCAACTTTGCCCGGTGAGAGGATAGCGCTAATTGTCTTATCCGAGTTGTCGGTTGGGACCACAAATTGTTTTTCGAAGTCCGGATATTGTAATACTGGTGCCATTGTTAAAGCTGTCTTCAGCTCTTCGAAAGCCGCGTCCCTTCCATTCCAGTTGCTGCAATACATCTCGAAGCCTTCCATTGTGTTCTTTAAAACTACTTCCATGCACTACGATATCGTCCGGATATACGTAGTATTTTATACCCAGCTGGCCGACGAGTAGTGCCGGTCGCGACGTCGACCCCTTCGCTGGGCAAAGTCGAATCTAGCGAATTTCCCCTGCGTACCGGTCTCACGTCGCTATCCCTCGGCATGTGGTGACTAGCACGAATGGCGTTACTTTACGTTCCCCCTTTGTCATCGTTATTTCCGCGGTACGAATTTTGCAAGTAATTTCCACTTTTCTTATACTGGTGCGACCTAATTGGCTTTGAATTTACAGGTTGCATGTGTTAGTATTATAATAACGGCCACTTACTGATTGGTGACCTGGTAGACGATCCTAACCATGGTGATCCTATCTGGGGTGCCGCTGAACTGTTGTCGTGCGATTCTCAGCTGCTGGTTGTCGACGTCCTTTCCCTGCCGCTGGCTCTTTGAATCGGTTATCCTTGGTTTCTGTTCTCCGCTGCATCGCCAATATCTGCGCGACGGTTTCTATAATTGCAGTTCTGGCAAATGCTTACACACTAGTGCGTTACTGTCCGCGGCCTGACGTACTCTGTAAGACTGAACTTCTAACAATTCGACAACTGCGTGTCGAACTGCACTGACTGTACACTCTTATGACTGCGTGTCGGGTTTTAACCGGGTTTCCTTCAGTTACACTGGTGGCTTCCACGCGGGTGGTTATTGTCACTTGCGACTGATCCACGTTATTATTGTTGTCAGTAAAAACTTCACGCTTTTCAATATCACTTGTTGTTGCACTACACTCTCGTGGCGTGTCACGTTCACTTAGGCAGTATCCCATCGCTGCCACCAAAATATTAAGCCGGTTGACACGTATTTAAGAATAATACGATCTGTTGGAAGATCAGCTGACGCACGGCAATCGATAATCGCCGTGCGTCGACCTGTTGCTACTCGGTGATGTGCTGCGCTCGCCTGTCGCAAAGATAGCCGCGGCAGCGCTTCGCAGGCATGCTACTCAAGCGAGAGGCCGTCTCTCTCGCTTGACTTCAGCGTCTCACAATGACGCGTTTATACTGCTCAGCCATCTTGAAGCATTTGACACTTCTCGTGAAAACCGCTTGGACAGCTCCAACACACTGCTCTCACCTCGAACAATTTTCACTGATTTCTCAGGATTTACTCAACCCAGAAGTTCTTGACTGAACTCAAAATACACGGTAAGAGTGCACCGTCACAATTTACATAAATTCAATAGCGGTGGGGTGGGGAAATCTCAATTGTGCATCCTCATAAGTCGCCTCTCGTGACGTGCTCTGCAGCGCGGGCTGCACCACTTTTCACCTCACAAATTTTGCACACAATTAATATAATTGTAAGTGCTTCTCACCAAAATTCACTTAAAATTTACTTGTGCATTTTTTTATGTATACAGATGCAAAAAAAGCGGTACACTAAAAATTTGGGAAAAAATTGCCAAATTTCAAATGATTATAACTTGGTAAATAATGAAGATAAAAATATGCGCAAAAATGCAAAATAAAGCTTGAAACGTCCTCTTTAAGAATGAATGGCAATTATGCTCGGCCATTTTTTTCACAATGGCGGATGATAAAGTGAGAGGATGCAAAATTGATAATCAGAGGTCCGTGTTTGTTTCTTCGTTATAGAGCTCAATGCGATCATTTTTCACTGACAAGGGGACCACATGGTCGTCGGATTTTTGTAATTTTTTATACTCATGGTACGTAAAGTTGAGACCCCAAATATGAATATCCCCAAGTAATACGACGCCATATTCAGAAATTCTCGAGAAAATCGACTTTGAAGTTAGAGCGAGCAACTGAAATAGAGAAACAAAAACCGAACTTTCAACTGAGTGAATAGCTCAGTGGGTAGCGCTGGAGTCTGGTAATCACTGGGTAGTGGGATCGAGTCTCGCTTTGGTCACTTTTTTTTTTTTTTTTTTTACCCAATTCAAATACCTACGTATTTTATATTTAAAATGCATTAAATATTTGCTAATTACCATATTATTATTAACAAATTATATCATTTTTTATGAAAATTGCACGTGGAGCGGAAAAATAATATTATCCTCTTTACGAAGAGTTATTTTATATATAAAATTCAGTAAATATTTGCTAATTAACGTATTATTATTAACAAATTATCATTTTTTATGAAAATTGCACGTGGAGCGGAAAAACAATATTATCCTCTTTACGAAGAGTTATTTGACTAGCCTGACGCTTACATTACATTGTAATAGAATGTAGCTACCAAACTAACTGCGGAGGGATCCACACCTGCTCGAGAACAAAAGATTTCGGAATTCCCCAACGGTTTCTTTCGGTAAGGGGCATTTGTGACTGCAGTAGGTAGTAGCTAGTAGCATTTCAACGTTCGCTCTCAAAGCAGCAGGTTGTGTTTTGCGGCGTTGTGAGTGAAAATATTCGAACAGTTTTAAAGAAAAATATTATAATGTCGGACGTGGAAGTAAGCAATTCTCCTGGCCCCTCGGCGACAGAAGACCTTGAAGACTCCTCACAGAGTAAAGATTCAAGAGTATTGATGAGAGATGCGCTTGAATATTACGAGCAAATCCTCGCAGAGAATAATCTTATCGAACCAACACCATCTGCGACAATAAGTGAACAACCAATGCTACTAGCAGAGGACTTGTTCCAGTATACCGTACAAGCTTTACAAGAGAAAAAGTTTGTATCGTTTGATGAGTTGGTTACGTTCGATGAACCTAACGAAGAAAATCTTTTCGAAGAAGTTGTGCCCAGTAGTGAAGAATCTTCGGATAATTATTCGCCACCGATGAAAATATCAAAACCGAACGACAACATTCCACTGGATTACAAGAGAAAAGTTTTGCGTATAGCTGCAGCTCATCCGTCATGGAGCCTAGCAGCTTTGAAAAAAAAACGGGTGCAGTCGCTTCAAACGTATGGAGGAATTGCCAAAATGGTGAAAACATGTAAAAAGTGGTGGTACCACATCGGAAAAATACGCGACAATCGATTCATGGACGTATGATCGCTTTGACGAAGCTCGAAAGAATAATCAGCAAGTCACAACCCGGAACTTGCAGCAGTGGGCTTTATCTGCCGCAAGTCAGTTTGAAGAATTCGATTTCAAAGCTTCGAATAGATGGGCTGAGGAATTTAAACGGAAGCATCGAATTCGTCAAAGAAAAATCACGAAGTTTGTAACGGAAAGAGAGACCGCATCAATGGATGAAATCCTGGCTTCTGCAGAAGATTTTCGAATCCAGGCGCGGAATGCCATACCGAACTTTGAGCCAGACTTCGTCATTAATACGGACCAAACAGGTATTGAAAATATTATTTTATTGTTCGTAATTAATCAAAGTATATTTCTTCGTGTGTAGTATTTTTAATTTATTCATTTTTTGCTAATTTTTTTCAGGGTGTCAATACCAATCGACTTTCGATAGAACTCTCGCGGCCAAAGGATCGAAGGTGGTGCAAGTGACGAGGCAGAATATGAATAAAGTGACTCACTCGTATACTGCACAGTACTCTGTCACCCTATCAGGAAAGTTGCTGCCCCTTGTCTTCATATGTCTACAAGAAACAACTGGTTCATTTGGACCTAGGGTGAAGAAATCAGTAGACGAGTATCTTAAAAAGTACCGAAACGTCACAGTCACTTCGTCGAAATCGGGAAAGTTGACCACAAATTTGTATAAAGATTTTTTAATCAACGCTATGCAACCATATGTAAAAAAAGAAAAGTTTCTTTTGCTTATTGATTCTTGGGGTGGACAAACAAATCCCGTCATATATAATGAAATTTTTCGCGATGATAAGCGCCTGCCGACTTGCACCGTGCAAGTCATTCCTTCGAAATGTACTCCGTTAGTACAGCCATGCGATGTTTATTTTAACCGTCAAGTAAAAAATTTCATCAAGCGTATGCAAAACTGCGCATACCTGATCGAAGAAGGCCGCGAAATCAACGATCGAGAAGATTGTATTAAAATTCATTCAATCGTTCATCATCAGTTATCCTCTCCGATCTTCGGTAAAATGATCGGATATGCGTGGTTCGCTTCAAAACTTTGTGATACTAGAGAAATCTTTGAAAACGTCAATGAAGTTTGTTTTCCGATTGATGTTTTAAAAAAAAAATGCGTCTGTAAAAACGCAGCATTCGTGCGGTGTGCTCGATGCCGTGAAAATATCTGTTTCCCGTGTTTTTACGACGCTTATCACTGTGGCTCGTGCGATCCTGTTGATAAACAAATGGATACGATGTAACTTTAAATAAAAAAACATTATTTTTCTACCCGAGGTTTTTTCATTTTCGTTCCCAAAACTTTACTTGTCATTTTTTTAAATTAATTTTAAATAAATGTAATGACACGTGCAATATTCATAAAAAATTATAATTTGTTAATAATAATATGGTAATTAGCAAATATTTAATGAATTTTTAATATAAAATACGTAGGTATTTGAATTGGAAAAAAAAAAAAAAAAAAAAAAAAAGTGACCAAAGCGAGACTCGATCCCACTACCCAGTGATTACCACACTCCAGCGCTACCCAACGAGCTATTCACTCAGTTGAAAATTCGGTTTTTGTTTCTCTATTTCAGTTGCTCGCTCTAACTTCAAAGTCGATTTTCTCGAGAATTTTTGAATATGGCGTCGTATTACTTGGGGATATTCATATTTGGGGTCTCAACTTTACGTACCATGAGTATAAAAAATTACAAAAATCCGACGACCATGTGGTCCCCTTGTGAGTTATTCTAAATTTTGCTAAAAATGCGGCTTTCTTGTTAAATTTGCATAACTCAGTGAATAATTATCGCATCAAGCTCTATAACGAAGCATTTTAAAGAAAACATTCTATACTTTTAGGTGCTTTTCGTCCCATTGAGCTGCGACACTTACTTTGCTCCATGCGCCGTCGCAAGCTCAAACCTTTTTTTAGCAACTCTTCATGTTTTCCTTTTTATCCCCCGCCATTTTGAAAAAATATCGTCGCGCACAATATCAATATATCTTTCGAAAAGTACGGTTTCAAAGCTTTCGACCCGTTTTTGAAATTTGCTGCTAGGATATTTAGGTGTCGAGATATTCAATTTCGAATTTGCAACAAATGTCGAAATTCCCTGGCGCTCCTAGTCCACGGAGCCGCCGCGACGCGGCGATCTGGGTGGCCACGCGCGCGAGCCTCTCGGCTCCTCGCACGCGAGTTCGAGCTGCCCAGGTCCATATAAGAGTGCCCGCGGAGGCGATCAGAGATTGCCTTCGTACAGCTTTTGGCCTTCGTACGGTCCACCGCCGATAGTGGCACTATCTCTTGTACGCTGCACTTCGCAGTACGCCGGGGTTACGTTCTGGCTTGACTGAGATTCTGTCGGTACGCCGGGCTTTAACGCCTGGCTTGACTGGATTTTTCTTAAATGTATGTGCCAAGACAATAAACAAAGACAATTTTCCTTTTCCGAACGTGTTCACTCCGATAAGCGCTGCCTCGTGCGACTTTTCTTTTTCCGTGATCTTTTCCTTTCGAGGCGCGTTGCTTTGTGCAACTTAATCAATTTGAACCATAATTAATTGCTTCGCATCGAAATTATTGCGTCGATTATGGCGACGATAAATCCTGAAAAGGCTGCTCAAGTTATTCCTTTAATTGAAGATAGCAGAAGTCGAAGGTACGTTGCTCAGGCACTTGATCTGTCAGTGTCAACTGTGCAACGTGCTTATGCCAGGTACTTACAAACTAATTCTTTCCAGAGAAGGCCTGGTTTGGGACGTCCTCAATGTACCGATGCCAATGATGACCAATTTATTGTTTCAAATTCGTTAAGAGACAGACATCGAACATCTGTTCAAATTAGAAACAATTTAAGGGATGTCCGCAACATTAATGTATCTGTCTACACCGTTCGGAGAAGATTAACGGAACAAAATCTGCTTTCGCGCAAGCCAGCAGCTGTACCTTTGCTTACATGTCGCCATCGTGTAGCTCGACTCAATTTTGCAGTTGAGCATAGAGACTGGACTTACGCAGACTGGAGCAAAGTACTCTTTAGCGATGAATCTCGTTTTTGTCTCTATTCTCCAGATGGACGAGAACGAGTTTCTCGTCGCGGTGGAGAACGATTTGCAGGCTGTCCTGTAAGTGAGAGGCATAGCTACAATGGAGGCTCTGTAATGATTTGGGCAGGAATTTCAGCTAATGCTCATACAGATCTGCACTTTTTTGATAAGAATATGAACGCAGATGTATACGTGGAAGACGTACTCATTCCGTATGTTGTTCCGTACGCACCCTTCATCGAAGAGAACTTCTTGTTTATGCAAGACAATGCTCGACCACACACTGCGAGAAGAGTGCTTGATTTCTTCCATAAAGTTGGCATAAATCGACTCGATTGGCCAGCAAATAGTCCAGATTTAAATCCAATCGAACACTTATGGGACCACCTCGGCAGGAAAGTACGGAATCACATACCTGCTCCTCAGTCACTGCGAGAACTTTGAATAATTCTCGAAAACGAATGGAATACAATTTCGCAGGTTGAAATTAAAAGACTAATAAGGAGTATGCCTGGTCGTATGAATGAGGTAATATGCGCACGAGGAGGTCATACCCAATATTAGTACACACACACGCGCGCGCGCGCACGCACTCGCACATCACACAACACACATAGCAGAGAGGGTTTGGAATCATTAATTACTGCGGGATTGACGAACTGCGGGGGCCTTATCTCTGCTGTGACACACACACACACACAAATCGGGGGGACGTCTGAAACCCCTACGTGGCGCGTCCCCAGGTGGCGGATAGGGGGAGGCCCTCTGTATGGATATAGGTATGGATATATGACTATGTATATCCATAGGTATGACTGAATGAAAGACAGCAGGAAAACCGAAAAACCACTTGCGAAATGCTGCTCGCCAGGTACAAAAGAAAGTCATTTCTCGATCGAATTGTGACTGGCGATGAAAAGTGGATATATTTTGAGAATCCGAAGCGTAAATATCATGGGTAACTCCAGGCGAACCATCGACATCGACTGCAACGCCAAATCGCTATGGACGGAAGACAATGCTCTGTGTTTGGTGGGATCAGAAGAGTGTGATCTATTATGAGCTGCTAAAACCTGGCGAAACCGTTAATACTGAACGCTACCGACAACAAATGATCGATTTGAATCAAGCTTTGCGTGAAAAACGACCAGAATATCAAAAAAGGCAACACAAAGTGATTTTGCTTCATGATAATGCACCATCACACACAGCAAAACTGGTCAAGGAAACGATTGAGGCGTTTAGTTGGGAAATACTTTCGCATGCGGCTTACTCACCAGACTTGGCTCCGTCCGATTACTACTTATTTGCATCGATGGGACACGCACTTGCTGAGCAGCGCTTTACTTCTTACGAAAATGTACGAAAATGGCTCGATGACTGGTTTGCCTCAAAAGAGCAACAATTTTTTGGCGTGGCATCCACAAATTGTCAGACAAGTGGGAAAAATGTATAGCTAGAGATGGGCAATACTTCGATTAAAATATGTTTTATCATTTTCATACAATAAAGGTGTATTTTCTATACAAAAATTCCGGTTTCATATTTATAGGCCTGGTACTAACTTAAAACATTCAAGCAGCGTGTTGCGCTATATGGGATTTCATATTAACGGGTGGGAAGTTTTTTGGCACTGAAATATGATTCAATGCAATGTTTAAAATGTACCATGAAATTCATTAACTAGCATTAACCGAGAGTGGGTTATCCATGATCTCGCTATTTATAATATAAATAGGTTATCGTTGTCTGAATATTTACTAATAATACTAATAAATAGTACAATCATAAATTAATTTAAACGAGGCATACGAAAAGTCGAACTCGAAATAATCGGCGCAAATTTTAACTGCTCCTGCAATTGATCTAGCAGTGAATCAAAAATATTGCAGCACAAAATATATAATAATAAAAATTATCGGTATTATAGAACTAAGGATTTATCTGCTGATTAAAAAGTATTTTATAAGTAATTGCTATGATAAAAAAAGGAATTTTAATTAGCGGAACACTAGTTCCGTTAGTTTGCCTCGGGTTGTTTTCTTCATAACCTTCCCCCATTTTATTATTTATAACTCATCTTCTTCTTTGTCCATATCTGTTGATTTTTTCGCAACTCTAGAATATTTTAATGAAAAAAAAGTTGTAGGTTTAAACACGGAACTCTGGGAATGGTAATCTACCATTTAGTTGCTTCGGCTATTCGACAGTTTCTAAAATAATTAAGCTTTTCGCAAACGGTGTGCCAGGTTTGGGATTCGTATCAGTTTATTTGCGTTTTATTGTGTACAGCGCTTGGGATTAATATCGGTTTCCTGCGCTTTTCTTCGGTTGCATGGTCAATTTTATGTTCGCGATTCATAGCTCCAACGCTCGAATGCAAGAGAGATTGCACCATGCTTGTATGACGTCAACAAGTTCCGCTGCGTAGAATCAAATGCATACGCAGTCATGTGACAACTACCGTGGCACCATCGTATGTCGTTTTACTCGCTATAAGTTTGTCATTAAGCAAGGGATAGGGGACACTGTTCTATAGGCGTCTGAATTTGTTGGCATAGCGTTTCAGTTAGGTTCTCCTTCGGCCACAGAGAGAACTTGTGTTGGCCAACTTATGATGAGACTCTATATTTTGGAATGGATCGCAGAGTTGCCACTGCTACTACCATTTTAATGTAGACAGCGCCCTTTCACAGCTTCTTTAATAATTTTTTATTTTATTCTTTTATGTTATGAATTCATGGCGATCATCACTTTATATTGTTTCTGTTATATTTATTCGGCCAGACCTCATTTTGAGTATTGTTTGAAATACACGAAAGAGTATTCCTCGTCACTGTATAGTTTTTGTATTGTTATTCTGATATGAGGCCGCTAGGGCTGGCAAACTGTGCCATCCAATAGTGGATTGTCTGTTTACTTTTATTACTTAAGTCTGGCAATTCGGTTCCAAACCATCAACCACACAAAAACGCGATCCAGTTATGCGTTGTCTATTTTAATCATATATTGCTCCAATAATGCAGATTGTCAATGATATTAAACAAGCTAACAAGTTACGTTGTCGCGCCCATTTTCTATTAGATGGAGTTTTTACTAGTTACCAGTCGGGGTCTCAGTATAGTGCCGCCCAGAAATCTACGTTATCGATCATCCTTTGTAGGAAGATCGCAAACTATCGAATCCCTAATATTTGTCGATTTCGATTGCTTCGCTAATTCGTCAAGAATTAATAAAGCAAACGGACTCGACAATTCATCAATTCAAAAGAAATATCTTCACGATAGGCGTGTTATAATGCGTGTTCCACCCACGAGCGCAAAAGCACTACGCGCTAAAATGAAATTCGAGGGATAGGCTCGATCATTAAAATGGCGAAGTGCGGTGTTCCATCCATATACTTACAGAGCTTATTCAATAGGTTTGACACGTATAGACTGAACGCCCTGTATGCTCACAATACTTTTAGCATGGTTATGATGTTCGAGATTGTGCTCGAAGGACCAATATGTTCGAGAATGTGCTCGATATTCGACGCTGGTTTGATAGTGGACTGTAAATTGTGACGAGTGGGTGAGTCGTGGAACGTGACAGGTGGTTAAATAAAAAAGTGTGCCGCTTACCACAATAACGTTTTCGATTTATTTACACTAACAACGCAGCGCTCTGAGCGCAGAAATTTGTGTAAGCACGATAAGAAGATCCTTGGATTGTCAATTGTATTAGTTGATACTGATATTGTCGATGAACACAGCCCTCATGCATGCGGATGCACGTGAAGCGGCAACCTCCACGTTTTGAGTTCAATATGCTGATGCTGATGCACTTATGAGTAGCACAGATCACATAATAGCCTTTTACTTGATTTCAAATGTCTATTATTTTAAATAGATCCGAATGTACTGAAATTTGAGCATTGAGGATTACACTCACGAAAAATACTTTATGAGACGACTTGGTTGAGACTAATACTTGAGCTGCTTGCGTCCCGGAGGTGCGGTGACACACGATCGCATGCATGGATGTTGTAAGCAGCGTGCCAGCGCCCAAGAGGTGCCACCGCCCAGAGGCCATGAGTAGCAGTTAATACCGAGAATGCGGCATTTCTGGCACTGACAACCCAAATAGAAAAGCCTGCTACGGAAATAGAGTAACGGTACGGTGGTGGTACGCATCAGCCCGTCGTGTCCATACGGTGCCTTTATGTGTCCGAATGTGATGATACCGTATCGATGCGGTTTCATTAAGATTTCCCTAGCCACGCCGTGACATTATATTTCTGTTTGGGAATATTTTATGTTCGTTATAACGCAATTTTGAAAACATTTATATAAATGGGTATCAAACCTGGGCCTATGGGGACGTGTATGCCGAAAAGGATAAGCATTGGATCCGGGATACAGGACATCGACCTGCTCTAACCTCAAGAGAAGCCTGAACAACCTAAAGAGCGGCTGTAAATGCGCGGGAGGAGTTATACGAGCAAACGGAAGGGCTATATACCAGCTGGATCAAAAAGTTTTAGGACTTTATTCATAAAATCGAAAATACAAATTTATTCATAAAAATCAATATGGTCCCCTTCAAAGTACTCCCCATCAACTGCAACGCAATTACGCCAGTGGTTGATCCAATCCTCGAAACACCACTGGTACTCAATTTTCGGTATGTCCATCAGAGCCGTCTTCGATTTTTTCATGACATCCTCTCGGGGGCTGTAACGCGTTCCGCGAAGCGGTTTTTTTAAGTCGGTTAAACAGGAAAAAGTCGCAGGGAACTAGATTAGGTGAATTTGAAAGCTACTGGATAGTATTCCTGTTGTTTTTGGTCAAAAACTCACGGATAAGGATTGCATTGTGCGACAGTGCGTTATCGTGGTGCAAAATCCATGAGTTGTTTTCCCACAAACCCTTTTTTTTTTTGGCGAATTGCTTCACGCAAAAGTATAATAACGTCCAAATAGTTCTCTTTGTTGACTGTCTGTTTTTCTGGCAATAATTCATGATGCACAACACTGTTGTAACCCATGAAAACCGTGAGCATCGCCTTCTTTTTTTACTGAAAACGACGTGGTTTTTTCGGTCTCGGCTCATTCGGTGCACGCCATTCACTCGCTTGATGTCTGGATTGCGTGTGATATTGATAAATCCACGTCTCGTTTCCCATGCTGATCCGTATGATAAATGTTGGGTCGGATTCGGCCTTAGAAATCATGTCTTTCGCGATTTCAACGCGGTCCTTTTTTGCATGAAATTGAGGTCTTACGGAACCAGTTTTGCAGTGACACGTCTGAGTTCACTAACCAAAATGTCTTGAGCAGAACCATAAGCGATGTTTAAGTCCTCTGCCAGCTTTCTGATGGTCAACTTGCGGTTTTCGGCCAAAATTTCATTGACTTTATCGATGTTTTCATAGGTTTTCGACGTCAACGACCTGCCAATGCGTTCGTCATCCTCGACCGACTCACGGCCACTTCTGAAGCGTTCGCGCCACCGAAAAACGTTTGATCTCGAAAAAGTATCGTTGCCGAAGCACTTCTCCAACATTTCCAAGGTCTGCGGACCGTTAAATCCGTTTTTCACACAAAATTTAATGCAAGCTCGTTGATGCACAGTTCATGCCATTTTCAAACTTGTAAAAAATCGAAAGTACGCACAAAGGCAGGTGTACTCAGTACGGCGTAACTTTTACAAATGTCAAGCTATAACGCTAAATTTGGAAGGAAGTGTCAATGAGAGATGTGGTAACCTAATAAGAAAAAGTACCAATCGGGTGACTGACAGCGCTACACGGTGGCCAGTCCTAAAACTTTTTGATCAAGGTAGTATATCCTATATGGTCCTGGAATCGCGGATTAAATGTAAGTCCGAAAAATCCATTTGTTTGAAATAAAAATAATTTCTCCAAATTTAAACATGTTTTTCTCGAAACTACTTGTTTAGAGGCGGTGGGCAGTATATTTCGAGAACAAATTATATGTATATAATTATAATTATATTTCTACTGAGGATGAAACTGCACTCACCCGAAAAAAAAGCGGTACACTTAAAATTTGGAAAAAAATCACTAAATTCCAAATGACGGTAACTTCGTAAATAATGAAGATAGAAAGGTTTTTAAAAAATGAGAATAAAGCTTGGAATCTCTACTTAAAGGATCGATTTATTTCAATGTTGCGAGATAAATTTATTGAAAATGGCGGATGACAAAGCGAGAGCATGCGAAATTGAAAAATATTGGTCCGAGTTTGCGACGACCCATGGCGTGAGTCAGGTGTCGCAATACAATGGGATAAAAAGCATGTGATAGTACAGAGTTTCCTCTTTAAAATGCTTTTTTAATCGTTTCGATGCGATGATTTTTCGCCGAGTTATTCGCATTTGGAGAAAAAGGATGTTTTTTACTTTACAGGAATAAACAGGATTTTACAAGAATTTGAAAAAAATCGCCTGAAAGTATGTTACTAACCAATACCCTCGAAGACAGCACCGACGAAACCCTGCATCGTTGCTCGAGTGCCCGATGGTGCAACTTTGTCGCCGTACGAGACCATCGTTGGCCAGCAGAGTCCCAGCGTCGGACCGTGTAGAAGCTCCACTATAAGAATCATCCACGCATTCGACACGAGACTGTACGCCATAAATCTGACAGCATATATGAGAAGAACCAGACTCATAACATTTATGTGACCCAGTTTTTTCAGAACTCTTCCCGAGAGAAAGTTGAATGGAAGTTCGCCGAGGAAACATTGAACTCCCGTCATTAGGCCTTGAAGAGTCTTGAGCCATACGGCTTCCTTTTCAGTCACTAAGTCCTCCGTGTACCAAAAGAGAAAATTCCAGACAACGCCTGTGCAAATACCAGCACCTACGCACCAGAATCCGAATACCACGACTCGGCCTTCCCTCGCGACTGCGCTTAACTCCCATAGCACGGACGGTTCGTTTTCAGAATAATCCACCGATTTCTGAAATTGAAACATAGTATTTTAGGCGACTTTATAAAACTATAGTTTGAGCGCAATAATTAAGACAATTTCAGAGGTCGATAGGCAACAATGAAGGTTGGTACTGTACTTCAGTGCATGTACGTAACGTAGGAACATGTTTCGATAAGCAAAAGGTTGCATACATTTTTTATTATGTTCAATACTATAGGGGAAAAAATAGTGTACCTTACAATAAACAGAATGATCGTACCAGCATTAAACTCGAGCAAAAAAATACGCATTGTTCTTTGAAGAATGGAAGAAAAAACACCTAGTTCTAATTTGACATATAACAATTTTTTTCATTCATACGTTTTTCATACTTCGAAATTGTCTAAAAGTTTTTCGAGCTTTCCAACAATTATTTGAGGTTTTCATCAGGTAAAATGTCCTTGTTTATTGTTTGATACGAAATGGAGCTGGTGTAAGACGTTACCTTAGATTAAACCTTTATATACAAATTGAATTGCCAGTTTTATGTAGAAGTACTTTTTTCCGTGAGTTGTGCACAAATCTTCGCTATTTAATTTAACTTTAAATGTAAATATCAGCTGTCATTCAGAATTAGACGAAACTTAATTTTGAATTTCAATACAAAAACCATCGAATTCCCTGCCTACTTCCTACTGAAATACCAAATATTCGAAAAGTTAATAAATCTCTCAATCATTATATGAAAGTTTAGAAAACATACTTAAATTTAGTGATAATTTGTCGAATACGCAATAATGTGAATTCGATGGTAAGAACTCCTTCGCACGCACCTTTTTCAACGTCGCCGACACAATCATATCTAATATCATTGCAATCAGCATAATATAAAATATACAAGTATAATTTTTTTCAATCGAACCACGACTGAATACGTCGACGAGATAACCGGCACTTATACCGAATATCCCGAATCCAATCCCACCCCACATCTTTTGCTTGCCGTACTCCTTCCGTCGCTCGTCACCTGGAAAGAGATCATTTTTGAAAATATGCACCAGGAACAGTAGATTTTCGTAAAATAAGAAATAAAGGATTTTCGTTTTTTGTACCGAGAAGATCGAAGCAGATAGCATCGGCTATGCTCACCACGACGGCCATACCAACCCAGCTCACGATTGCTGCCCACAGGAACAAGTGAAACGCATAAGTCGAGGTTAAAGACGGATTCTTAACACCCTCTACCTCTTGCAACATTCTCTTCAACGTGGTTGAGTCGTAGCATTCGACTATACAAGACGTACGAAGCTGGGAGATGCAGATAGGTTTGTGTATAATACCGTCAGCGAACGATACATTTCTCAGCCGAACGTCCACGCATTTTCCTTCATCCAAGTCCTGATTCATACTAAATTCGGCGTTAAAGTCGAAAGTCGAGCGTGGTGTTACACTGATGTTTTCGATCCCGCAGAATTGAAAGACTTTCCAACCGTTGCAGAGTTCCGTGTACGCCTTTGACGTAGCACTGCACGTGAGCTGCAGAAATAGGAAATAATATATTTACAATTAATCGAACATTTAGCAAGCCAATAAACTATTACATCAGATGGGAATGTTTCTAAATAAAATTATTTATTACTGTTGTAAGGAAAATACCAGGTCTACAAATATGAAGTGCGGATTTTTTTTCTAAAAAAACATGTTAATTTCGGAAGAATGATAAAAAGTGCTTTATTCAAAGTATGCTCCATCGCTTGTTATATATTTTTAGGATTTATACATTTCTCCCATCTGTCGGGCAATTTGTGAATACCACGCCAGTAAAAATCTTCCCCTTTTGCTGCGAACCATTCATCGAGCCATTTTTTCACATATTCGTACGAACCAAAGCGCTGCTCAGCAAGTGCGTGACCGATCGATGCAAACAAGTGGTAATCGGAAGGAGCCAAGTCTTGTAAGCCGCATGGGGTAGAACTTCCCAGCTGAGTGCTTCCAATGTGTCGCGAACCGGATTTGCCGTATGTGATGGAGCATTATCATGAAGAAAAATGACTTTGTGTTGCCTCTTTCGGTATTCTGACCTTTTTTCAAACAGCAAACGGTTTCAATCAGTCAATTGTTGTTGGTAACGTTTGGTAGTAACCGTTTTCCTAGGTTTTAACAGCTCATAATAGACCACGCCCCTCTGGTCCCACCAAACACAGAGCATCGTCTTTCTGCCAAAGCGATCCGGTCTTGCGGTCGATGTCGATGTGGTGCGCCTGGGTCTACCCATGATCTTTTACGCTTGGGATTTAAAAAAAATCCACTTTTCATCCCCTGTAACTATATGATGCAAAAACGACTTCCTTTTGTACCGAGCGAGCAAAATTTCATATGTGTTTTGCGCTTTTCCATTTGCCTGTCGTTCAACAAATGTGGTACCCATCTTCCGGTCTTCTCAATCTTTCCCATCTGTCGTAGCCGATTGGAAACAGCTTGTTGACTAACGCCCAATTGCTCAGCGAGTTGTTTTTGTGTTTGCGAATCATCTTCGTCCAACAATGCTTGCAATTCCACTTTTTCGTATTTTTTGGCGGCTTTCCACGTTCCTTGTCTGCAACATCGAAGTCACCACTTTTGAAACGCCGAAACCATCGTTCACACGTGTCTTGCGATGGAGCATATTCACCATAAGCTTCTCGAAGTAATCGGTATGATTCAGCAGCAGTTTTCTTCAAATGAAAACAAAAAAATAATGATGTCCGCGAATGCTCTTTGTTCGGTATAAATTTCGACATATTGAACACAACAACACAATACTATGCACACACTTTTCCAATTTATCACTTGTGCACGTCTGACACTTGTTGATGACACAACAAAATGGCGCAGTGTCAAATCTTTATAGCACAAACTGCATTCGTGCGCCATCTGTTGTCTGAAATCCGCAATTCATACTTGTACACGTGGTATTGTTCTTTCTGTTTGAAAATGGGAAGTGGAAATACCGATTTCCGTAAAAAAACTACTTTATCCATAAAAAAATCGCATCACAAAACCCCTATGACTGATTGATCGTAAGGGGTTCTGATTATATAAAAAAAATTCCGATCCAAATATAAAAAATTGCAGTACATTTTTGTTGAATACAAAATAATTATGAAAAAAAGATGGAACTCCTCCAATTTTTTCTTCTTCACGGATGCCTTGTTGTCATGGTAAAGTTTTTTTTGTTGAGATTTTGATGTTAGAGTACTTAAAATATTTCAAAACGTCGAAAAATCAGATTTAGAAAAAATGACCGTGCGCATGTGTGTTTGTATGTATGCGTGTGATAGGCTTGGACAATTTAAATGGCTATATCTCGATAACGGGTTCATCGATCTTCCTGAAACTTTGCACATGAGTCAGATCGCAGCCCCCGTCGGTTGCTGCAATTTCTGCCCAAATCGTTAGCGGATGTCTTATTTTACGGTAGTTCAATTTTTTGAAAAAGGGTGTTATCTATTGAGACGACGGGTTCGTCTCAGATACGCAAGACATACACAGCGAAGCACCGGTACCACGCGTTACCCATACGACGAAGAACACAAGTACAACAATTACAGTACTAAATGATGTATAGAAAGGATTCAATAAGGGACACGTTAATTACAATAATCTATACTATAATTCTTAAAGTGTGGATTTCCGTCCCTTAAACTCCTCCTAGACGGAGCGTGCTAGGAAGGCGATCTTGGACATTTTGGAAAGGTCTCCTGATTTCTAGGTCAACGCAACTATTTTCAGCTCTTCAAGTTGAGTCCTTAAGGAGTTACGGACATTTGAATTTCTGTCCCTTAAACTCCTAGACGGAGCATGCTAGGACGGTGATCTTGGACATTTTGGAAAGGTCTCCTGATTTCTAGGTCAACGCAACTATTTTCAGCTTTTCAAGTTGAGTCCTTAAGGAGTTACGGACATTTGAATTTTCTAAGAGTATTATTGAATTTTGACGTTTATTTTTAATTTTTAAAAAAGCGAAGTTATTCTTCGTAGTAGGTATAGCTTGCGCTTTTTAAAAAAAGAAAAGATTGCTATGATACGGTGAACGAAAATTTTCTTTTTGTTTGACATGAATTTTCAAATGCAATCCACATTTTAGTGAAGCAGTAAACAGTCAAGTCATTAAAAATAAAATAAGAAAAAACGAAAAATGCCCAGAAAGCGACGTGCCGTGTTTAATCCAACCCGTATTGATACGAAAAAGAAAAAAGTATGAAGCGAAAATGCTTCAGAAGTTCTAAAAGAAAAAGAGCTTGAAGCAGACAGACGTAGAAAACAAACCTCATTTCAAAACGAAACTATTGAAGAAAAGTCCGACCGTCTTAAAGCAAATAGACAAAGGAAGATAAAGTCACGGCAAATCGAAACACCTGATGTAACTCATGTCCGCCTACAAATGAAATGGGAGCGACAAAGAAAATTGAGAGCTAACAACTGGCTTAACCTGAAAGAAGAAGCATTTAATTATGATCCGTCATTGGAATACATGAATTTTCCGCAATTTCTTATTGGTAAGATGGACAATAAGTGTAATTTCTGTGGAGCACTCAAATTTAAAGGAGAAACATCCGGTTTATGTTGTTCCAACGGAAAAGTCAAGTTGCCCAACTACGACAAGTTACCAGAGCCATTAAACAGTTTGATGAATGGTGACCATAAAAAATCAAAGGAGTTTCTCAATCTTATACGGAAATACAATTCAAGCTTTCAAATGACTTCTTTTGGTACATCCGTGCTGTTTGAGAAATCCATCCGGTGTAACTTAACAGATCTTGAACCTGCGAATATATTGGAAAAATATAAGACTTCACTCACAACAGGGTGGAAATAAAACCAGACTAGTGGATGGAATTTGGAGAAAGTGGTTTATTACTTTCCGCACACACAATGTAATAATACATTTTAAAACAGTTATTTTAAATATGAAAAGAAACACAAAATATACTAAATTTGGAAAAATACAAAATAATGAAAATAAATACACCAAAAATTTGAGAATTAGAAAACTGAATTTAATTAAATAGGCTAAATTTGATTTTACTATTTGGACTGAGAACCAGCACACAATTATATTAATTGTGTGCTGTAGGTAATGAGAGCGGTGTGCGTGCTGCAGCCAGTGCTGCGGAGCACGCCACGCTATGAAAAAAATGAGTGCTTTAAATGTGTCAATTATTTACTGCAAGCTCTCAGCAGATTTATCTGAGAGAAGTTGCAGCAAATAGGTGAGAGCACTTGCAATTGAATTGCTTGAGTGCTCTACATGTATGAAACAAGCTACGCAGGCAGCACTGCGTAGCACAATACAACACATAATGAGGATGCACAAAATGAGCAGTGTACAGGGTGTCCCAGCTACATACACCTCATTACGACGGGTTGCATACTCCTAGGAGCGCGCCCAAGCGCGCATCGAGCCGGTAATACAGAGCGTGTCGGTATAATCACTCGCGTATCTTTACAAGAGTTTCAGTACAGCGAGTCGTCACGCTTTCAACCGCTTCGCATAATAACCCGAAAAAACGTCATATTTATAAAATATTTTTATTTTTGAATGTGTGTTTAAATGCTTGAAGATTTAAATGTTTATTTGGGTGTTTAAATGTTACAGAACGTTTAAATCTTTAAATATTTTAATGTGTTTAAATTATTGAAGGTTTAAATGTTGAAACGTTGCAGAAACGCAGTACGGGTACGTTCTTTTAGTTGTTCTTTCTATCAAAATTATGAATCGACTGCAAATTGTAGTCTGCTATGTTTAAAATTCAGTTTCGGCGAAACGCACGCGATCGCGACGTGCGCACGAGTCTAAATTGAATCTTGAAGTTCGAATTTGCATAATTAATGTAAAAACACAGTTTTAACATGAATAAAATGTAGCATTTTAAGCAAAGGACACAAACAACTCATTACTAGTGTGCGGCTTATTTTCTAGTGTCGTCTTCACCACATCAATTAATTTTTGCTCTTGCTGGTACACGCTGTCGTTTTGTTGAGGCATGCAACATGCCATGCTCGTATAATATTGTGTATAAAATGCAAAAAAGCCGTTTCCCGATTGTCTCCTATCAGGGAAACGTTTCGCGTATAGGGCTGCGGCTCGTCTTTGGTTTTTTTGACACTCGCCAACAATTAATATAGTATATCTACCAGTTCTTCATTTTCATATTTCTGCACATGCTCTATTTTTAAATATTGCACAAATGATGGAATGATATATTAGAACTGCAGCTCTACATTATCGTCGTACTGCGCGTAACGCTGGTGAACAGCGATTGTCGTTTGTTAAATCGCAGCGATTGTCTTTTGTTTCTCGCTCACCAGTGTTACGAAGTACGACGATATTACAGAGCTGTGGTTCAGACGCGTCATTTTATCGTGCAATATTTGAAAATGGAACATGTGCAACGATATGAAAAAGAAGAACTGGTAGATATGCTATTAATTTTTGGCGAGTGTCGAAAAAACCAAAGACAAGCCGCAGCCCTATACGCGGAACGTTTCCCTGATAGGAGACAACCGGGACATAGCTTTTTTCGCAGTTTATATGTAAGATTATGCCAGCATGGTGTGTTGCATGCCTCAACACGACGACAGCATGTGCCAAGCAGACCTGAAGCGTTAATTGATGTGGTGACAACGGCATTAGAAAATAATCCGCATAATAGTACACGAGCTATTGGGCGTGACTTACAAATGAATCATAGGAAGGTCCACCGAATTATTAAAAAAGACCTTCGTTGGCACCCATTCAAAAGGCACACAAGTCAACGATTATTTCCTGCCGATTTTCCTCGACGTGAAGTATTCTGCAATTGGATATTAGGCATGGTAAGTGTATGAGTGATTAGGATAAAACATGCAATAAACATGCAATGAACGTGTTATGTTATTTATGCCATTTATCTTTCAGATTGATCTGGCGAACATAGAAAACGATTTCTTTTTACGGAGAATTTTGTGGACAGATGAGTGTGTCTTCCATAGTGACGGAAGCATAAACAGACATAATGAACATCATTATGCAGAAGAGAACCCTCATTGCCAAAAAATTATTCATGTCCAGAGAAAATATTCTGTCAATGTTTGGGCAGGCATATTGGATAATATGATTATTGGACCATACTTCTTCCCGGAAAATTTAAATATTAACGGCCAAATATATGCAAATTTTCTGGAGTATATATTACCTGACCTACTGGAAGACGTGCCGTTAATTGTGAGGGCTGATATGATTTTCCAGCAGGACGGTCATCCTGCCCATTCATCAATCGTCGCTCGTACTGTCCTAAATCGCAAATATTCAAACAGATGGATTGGGCTTTATAGCGATTTCCAGGAGTGGCCGGCGCGATCACCGGATCTTACTCCATTAGATTTTTTTCTGTGGGGTTATCTGAAAGATCAAATGTACCAAACCTTGCCAGAAAGTAGGGACGATATAATCAATCGCATACGAGCAGCATGTTTGAGGATAAGACCCGAAACATTAAGCAAAGTAAGAGAAAGTTTTGTGCGACGTGCTGTTTTATGTGAAGAAAACGGTGGAGGATATTTCGAACACATCTTATAAATAAATATATTATATATATATAAATTTTCAATTTTATTATTTGTTTGTCTCCTATACCAACAATCCTACATTCTATTAATGTTAAATTTGCGTTTTTACATTAATTATGCAAATTCGAACTTCAAGATTCAATTTATAGACTCGTGCGCACGTCGCGATTGCGTGCGTTTCGCCGAAACTGAATTTAAACATAGCAGACTACAGTTTGCAGTCGATTCATAATTTTGATAGAAAGAACAACTAAAAGAACGTACCCGTACTGCGTTTCTGCAACGTTTCAACATTTAAATCTTCAATAATTTAAACACATTAAAATATTTAAAGATTTAAACGTTCTGTAACTTTTAAACACCCAAATAAACATTTAAAACTTCAAGCATTTAAAAACACATTTAAAAATTAAAATATTTTATAAATATGACGTTTTTTCGGGTTATTATGCGAAGCGGTTAACAGCGTGACGACTCGCTGTACTGAAACTCTTGTAAAGATACGCGAGTGATTATACCGACACGCTCTGTATTACCGGCTCGATGCGCGCTTGGGCGCGCTCCTAGGAGTATGCAACCCGTCGTAATGAGGTGTATGTAGCTGGGACACGCTGTATAGTCGCTGTACTCTTCCAGCAGATGTCCTGCGGAAAAGTACAGTGACTATAGTACACCTGCATAATTATATTAATTATACCGGCAAATTATGGTGAGAGAAAATGTGGCCCGACATGTGCTGCAATGCCGCCAAAAAGTGAGACCAAAATGCTGATGTACCGATGAGCATCCAACTCCTCGTTGCCATTGAATTTACGGTAAATTATAACAACGTACTCGTACCTGATTTTGAGTCCTGTTGAGCAAACGAAGGTTGAGATAATCCGGTTGAGAGATGTGAAAATTGTCCGAGCCTTCCAAATGCGTGCGCTGTTCCGTGCGGGTTTTCACGTAAGTGTCAAAGTATCCAACATGGCTGCGGGATATGAAAGCGTCGTTGGGCGCTGAAGTCAATTGAGAGAGATAACCGGTGAGCGAAGCCGAAGTCAAGCGAGAGAGACATCCTCTCGCTCGACGCGGCATGCCTACGAGGCACAACCTCGCCTCCGCGAAGCCCTGTCTCGGCTATCTCCGCCCAACCGAACGCTGCGTGCTCGAGCACAGCAACAGGTCGACGCACGGCGAATATCGATCGCCGTGCGCCAGCTGATTATCCAACATTTCCGCCCGCCATCAGCAACGGGGTTGATGATTAATTACTGATCTGAGTTGGATGAAGCAGGCAGGACAGCTAGTTTTGAGATCGGCCTGGTGAGCGTAGTGGCAGCAGTTCGAAGTGAAACCACCCTGGTGAGCCCATCTTTGCCTGGATGCAACGCCGTGACTCGTACAAGTGACCACTTGCACGGTGGAAAGCGCTCATCCGTGAGCAGAACCAAAGAGCCAACTTTTATGTTATTATTGGGGTGATGCCACTTTGATATAGACTGCTGCCGTTGTAGATAATGAGTCGACCATTGTCGCCACAATTGTTGTAATTTTTGCTGCAACAATTGTCACCTTGAGAGCCGTGAGTGTGATACGTCCTCAGCGTAGGCTCTGGGACCGTTGTAAGCGCTTTACCAATGAGAAAGTATCCAGGCGTAAGAGCTGATGAGTCATCAGGATCATCGCTGAGTGGTTCCAGAGGTCTTGAGTTGAGTATAGCCTCGATTTGGGCCAGCAGCGTTGCGAGTTCTTCGAATGTGAGTGCTGTATCACCCACCGTTCGCCGCAGATGAAATTTAACAGATTTTACAGCTGCTTCCCATTTGCCACCCATGTGTGGAGTTGCAGGTGGATTGAACCTCCACGCAATTTGTTGATTTGCGAGAAAAGAAGCGATGATTTGATGTTCTTGAGAGGCCTTCCTGAACAGCTGACGTATGGATTTATGAGCACCAACAAAGTTCGTGCCACAGTCAGAATATAGCGTGTGAGGAATGCCGCGAGATGAGTAGTGTGACTCGTGCCAGAGGAAGCTGACCCATCAATTGTTGAGCCCGAATTCCTCTTTGCCGAGCACACACAACGCAATGTAAAATGTGAGATTTTACAGAAGCTCTTCCGCAGATGATCCAATGAGCTAGCCTTATTTGGGCTAATGTGAGCTAAGTGCCTCCGTGAAGAGTCCGCACGTGAGCTTGATCACTAATGAGAGTTGAGAATCGAGAGTGACGAGGTAGAACGGCAGGATGTCTTCCTTCATATGTGAGTGCTGATTGAGCAAGGCGACCTCCTACTCTGAGTACACCCTCTTGGTCGATGAAAGCTGTTAGTCGACTGAAGGGGTGAGAGGAAGGAAGAGAAGAGCCTAACTGCAGTACTTGTAACTCGTGTTTGAAGAATACGGCGGGTGTTGCTCGTGTCCAAAAACATTTGCTGCAGCTATCTCTTCTGCTGTGAGAGGAGCACTTCCTGCTGACTCTAACCTCTTCCTTATTCTGGCCACTACTCTGACACAAAACGAGGTGAGACGACACAATTTTGTGAGTGAGGAACAACGATAAATGAGTTCCCAATGGTACTCTGGCGTCACAGTTGCCGCGAGCAGAGCTAACCCCGGCCGGGCTTCCATATTGTGCAAATCCTCAGAATCAGTTGAGGTTTTCGGCCAAAATTCAATAGGTTTCACCATCCACGGTGGACCCGACCACCACAACTGATGAGAGGCCAATTGAGCTGTAGAGATACCCCGCGAAACCCAATCTGCAGGATTGCTTGAGCCTGAGACGTGACGCCACTGAGCATTGGGTGTGAGTCCTTGTATCTGAGATACTCGGTTTCGGACGTAGTCTTTCCACCGAGCAGGATGCGCTATGATCCAGGTGAGAGTTACCGATGAGTCCGTCCACAGGTGAGCAGATGAGACTTTGATCTTGAGCGTGGCTTGAACGTATGCAACCAGTTTTGCTTGTAACAGTGCAGCTGTCAGTTCAAGCCGTGGTATGGTAAGCTTCTTGAGTGGTGCGACGCGCGTTTTTGAGCAGATAAGTGAAGCCACCTTTCCTGTGGACATTGAGTCGTCAGTGATGTAGATCACTGCGGCCACGGCTAGTTGAGATGCATCAGAGAAACCATGCAATTCCACTGTTGAGTTGTTCCATGTGTTGAACCTCCGTGGAATTGAGATTCCGGCCGGATAAGTGAGATTTTCTCTGATTGCAATTCTTCGTGTTGAGACCTGTGATGGCAGTGGACCATCCCAGTTGAGCTTGTGACGCCAAGGCTCTTACAAGAGTCTCCTGGCTCTTATCACAACTGATGAGACGAAACCAAGTGGATCAAAGGGTTGAGCCACCTCGGAAAAAACGAGGTGTTTTGTGAAAATTTCCTGAGTTGAGTTGAACCGTGATGAGAATGTGCACTTGTCTTCATGAGGAAGCCAAGTCAAGCCAAGAATTTTGTCTCGCAGTCGTCCGTTGAGATAGCTGAACTTGACAGTGATGATGAGATATTAGCAAGTACCTTGAGGTCCGACGAGTGTCACTTGGCGAGTGGAAAACCGCCCGCCATGCACAAGTCCTTAAGTTGTTGAGCTATTTCAATGAGTTGATGAGTTGAATCCGCCTGTTGATGCTGTTGTACCATGTGTCACGGTTGTTAATTTGTACGGCACAGGGTTGAGTTGAGCATCAATCCACAAAATTCGCTGAAGATTCCAATCGTCAGGATGAACTTGAATTTGACGATACATCTTGGTAACGTCCGTGGCAAAGATGTGTCTGTGATGACGGATCCAGATGAGAACGTCCGAAATATTAAGCAACAAATTAGGTCCAGTGTGCATGATGTCATTCAGAGACTTTCCAGAAGATGTTGAGCTAGAATCATTTAATACCACCCTTAATTTGGTGGAAATACTGTCTGGTCTCAGCACACCGTGGTGAGGCAGATAGTATTGAATTTCACTTGTAGATGATTTCGAAGCCTTCACCATGTGACCAAGTTGTTCGTATTCGACCATGAATTGTGAGTAGAGCTGACAGTATTCAGCATCCTTTGAGATTTTGCGTATAATGTGCTGCAGACACCGATGTGCCTTTGAGTCTGAGTTTCCAGGTTTACAGGCAAAAATGTGAGAGAAAGCCGAATGATGTATCAGCCTGTAGTAACACACTGATGCGTGTTGCGAAACTGATCCTCGCATGCCTGCACCTCTGGTGTGAGTTGATCAACTGTGTCCTTTGGTGGCTCTTCGTGAATCCAAAATTTCGTTAGCACGTTCTGTAATTTCTGATCATCATGTTGCATGGCAGCATGAAGAACAGTGAGTGCGTCAGATTGACATGAGTTAGATGGTCCAATGATGAGCCACCCGAATATCGATAATTGTGCAACAGGCGCAGATGATGTGCCCTTAAGAATATTGGGTTTGATAACCAGTCCATAAATATCTGCTCCAACTATGATATCGATTGGTTGTGGTGTGAGAAAGTCAGGGTCCGCCAGCTTCAGCTACACTATGTGAGGCCATGTACGAGCTGGTGACTCAAAAGATGGCAAGTGAGTAGTAACCGTTTTGAGAATGTGAGCCAGTACCGTGACTTTCTCCCTGGAGTATGTAAACACAGTGTGAGTTGAACCGAGCCATGTGTCTGCGTTGAGTGCTTTCGACCGATCCCTGTGATCGAAATTGATGAGTGCTTGCGTGTGGTGTTGAGTTTATGGAAGAGTTCTTCCGTAATAAATGTCAATTCCGATCCAGGATCGATGAGAAATCGTGCCTGGTGCGTTAATACCGATGTGTGAATGTGTGAGAGTGCACTTGCTAATAATGTTGAGCTTGTGTCTGTGAGTTGAATCTATGAGAGAACGACTGCGTCAACACCCTAGTGTGTTGACGACTGTGTATTGTGTGGTTGTGCGTCGGCAGTCGTTGTAGGGGACTCTGCTGGATGCAGCGTGGTGTTATGCCGCCCTGCCCACTCCTTGCACGTCCGGGTAGATTGGCAAGCCAATGTGTTGTGTCGACCGAGGCAGTTATAGCAGAGCCGCGCTTTCTCCGCCATCTTGCGCCGATCAGCCACAGTGAGCCAACGGAACTCAGGGCACATCACGATGAAGTACCCCCAAGCCCGACAGCAATCACAGGGTCACGTGGACGCGTTGGTATGTGGTGTCGGAGCGCCGCGGATCCTCAATTGTGGTTAAAATAGGCCGCAGAGCTGACACCCGTCACTGCTGCGATTGGACCTTGAGCCCCAGACGCCTGGTAGGCGAACCGGTGGCCGGGCCTTCTTCGCAGCCACGACGGGGTCCAGAGCCAACAATGTCTTTTATCCTCAGGGTCACCAGGTGCCACCCTGATGCCTGAAGAATTAGACTCGGACATTGTGAGCCCCGTGAGCCTAGCAAGTGTAAAGGAACGAAGATGCTCCGCAGAGTGAGTACTTTACCAAATTGAAGCGCTGTTGCTGCGCCGATGACAAGCGGTGGAAACTGCGTTGTGGGTTCGCAGAGTCCAAGTTGTGATGAGCCGAAGAGCAGATGATTGCGGAAGGTAGAAAACCCTGGTTCTACCCTGTGCGAGTCGAAGATCCGGCTCGAAGGACCAAATGTTTGAGAAATCCATCCGGTGTAACTTAACAGATCTTGAACCTGCGAATATATTGGAAAAATATAAGACTTCACTCACAACAGGGTGGAAATAAAACCAGACTAGTGGATGGAATTTGGAGAAAGTGGTTTATTACTTTCCGCACACACAATGTAATAATACATTTTAAAACAGTTATTTTAAATATGAAAAGAAACACAAAATATACTAAATTTGGAAAAATACAAAATAATGAAAATAAATACACCAAAAATTTGAGAATTAGAAAACTGAATTTAATTAAATAGGCTAAATTTGATTTTACTATTTGGACTGAGAACCAGCACACAATTATATTAATTGTGTGCTATAGGTAATGAGAGCGGTGTGCGTGCTGCAGCCAGTGCTGCGGAGCACGCCACGCTATGAAAAAAATGAGTGCTTAAAATGTGTTAATTATTTACTGCAAGCTCTCAGCAGATTTATCTGAAAGAAGTTGCAGCAAATAGGTGAGAGCACTTGCAATTGAATTGCTTGAGTGCTCTACATGTATGAGACAAGCTACGCAGGCAGCACTGCGTAGCACAATACAACACATAATGAGGATGCACAAAATAAGCAGTGTATAGTCGCTGTACTCTTCCAGCAGATGTCCTGCGGAAAAGTACAGTGACTATAGTACACCTGCATAATTATATTAATTATACCGGCAAATTATGGTGAGAGAAAATGTGGCCCGACATGTGCTGCAATGCCGCCAAAAAGTGAGACCAAAATGCTGATGTACCGATGAGCATCCAACTCCTCGTTGCCATTGAATTTACGGTAAATTATAACAACGTACTCGTACCTGATTTTGAGTCCTGTTGAGCAAACGAAGGTTGAGATAATCCGGTTGAGAGATGTGAAAATTGTCCGAGCCTTCCAAATGCGTGCGCTGTTCCGTGCGGGTTTTCACGTAAGTGTCAAAATATCCAACATGGCTGCGGGATATGAAAGCGTCGTTGGGCGCTGAAGTCAATTGAGAGAGATAGCCGGTGAGCGAAGCCGAAGTCAAGCGAGAGAGACATCCTCTCGCTCGACGCGGCATGCCTACGAGGCACAACCTCGGCTACGCGAAGCCCTGCCTCGGCTATCTCCGCCCAACCGAACGCTGCGTGCTCGAGCACAGCAACAGGTCGACGCACGGCGAATATCGATCGCCGTGCGCCAGCTGATTATCCAACACGTGCCAATGCATAAAAACAAAGGGTTCATGCCAACTTTCTCCATACAAGGCCAAGTGTATCACAAAGGCGGTTCACTTCTTCCGCTGCCTCACGAAGATGCGAAATTCCTACAGATTTACTTTTTGGGTGATGAAGAAGCAGAAGCTCAACGTCGTTGCTCCATTATACCTGGGATCGATAAAAAATTAATCATATCACTTCAGAAGATGTTACATGAACACAATCACTACGTGAGGACATTCAAAACTGCATTAGACGAAAATATACAAGATGACATGAAAATAGTGATCAAAGATGATAAAAAACCACACGCAGGACATGCCAGAGTTTTCAATGAACCAACAGTTAATGAAGTTGCCATTATCATTGCTGGAAATGACTTCGAAAACAGAGATATTGTCTTGAAGATGAGAAGCAATGAGCTTAAGAGAATCAGCGAAACGCACATATCTTATGATGCACTGCAATATCCGCTCATGTTTCCAAGAGGAGAAGACGGTTATGCAATAAATATTAGCCAAGTTATTCCCGGAACAAATAATACTGTCAGCAAAACTATATCAGCCATGTCTTACTACTCTTACCGTTTAATGGTGAGGCAAAATCAAATAAATCATCTTCTACTCTACCAGCAACTACTTCATCAGTATCTGGTGGATATGTATGCGAAAATGGAACATGAACGGCTGGTCTACATTCGCCTCAACCAAAAGAAACTTCGTGTCGATGAGTATATTCCCTTAAAGGATGCAGTAGCAAATGATGGAGTTGCTACAAATCACGGAAAGCTGATGATACTTCCTTCAACATACACTGGGGGACCACGAAATATGCACGAATATGCCCAAGACGCAATTACATACGTTCGACATGAAGGTAAGCCATCTATTTTATTACTTACACATTCAATCCGAATTGCCAGGAAATGCAGGAAAATTTAATTAACGGCCAATTAACAACGGACCGTCACGATTTGGTTGCAAGAATTTTCCGACAAAAGGTAATTAAATTTGTAGATACACTTATTAAAGGTGAAGTCTTCGGACCGTCAAGTACTGGCTTTACTCAATTGAATGGCAAAAGAGAGGTCTGCCACACGCTCATATTTTAATATGGTTATTGAAAGAATTAAATCCAAATCAAATCGATCAACTTATCTCAGCTGAAATCCCCAACCCACTTACCGATAAAAACCTATACGATATCGTTATGAAAAACATGGTGCAAGGTCCGTGCGGTTCGTTGAATCCAAAGTCACCATGCATGAAGGATGGAAAGTGCACAAAGATGTTTCCGCGACCACTGATAAGCGAAACGCAAACAGCGACTGATGGTTATCCGCTCTACCGTCGCCGTAAGCCTGAAGATGGTGGATTTACAGCATACGTTAAATTAATATCGGGGCGTGAAACTCAAGAAGTTGAGCTTGACAATAGATGGATTGTCTCCTACAGTCCATTACTTTTGAAGATGTTTGATGCCCATATTAACGTTGAGTGTTGCAACTCAGTCAAATCGATTAAGTACATTCTCAAATATGTACACAAGGGCTCTGATCAAGGTGTATTTGCCGCTCAATCGTGTAACAATGGTGTGGATGAAATTGCTGAATATCAAGCAGGCCGGTATATAAGTAGTAATGAAGCTGCGTGGCGTATTTTTGAATTTCCAATTCACGAACGCTACCCAACTGTGATGCACCTTAATGTACATTTGGAGAATGGCCAGAGAGTTTACTTTAATGAAAGCAATCTAGAAGACCGCCTAGCAAATCCACCAAAAACTACTTTAACAGAATTTTTTGAACTGTGCAAAAGAGACGACTTTGCAAAGACATTGCTATATTTTGAAGTGCCGAAATATTTTACGTGGGACAAATCGAAGAAAGTCTTCAATCGTCGCAAACAAGGCTCAATTGTAGAAGGACATGGCGGCGTCCGTTCTGGTGACGCACTTGGTCGCGTCTATACAGTCCATTTGAGGAACTTAGAATGTTACTACATACGAATGCTTCTTCATAAGATCAAGGGACCTACAAGTTTTAATGATTTACGGGCCGTAAATGGAGATTTATGTGAGACATATCACGCTGCATGTTTGGCTATGGGGCTCTTAGAGAATGACAACCAGTGGGATGAGTCATTGAACGAAGCGAAAGAATCAGATTCACCTTCAAAAATTCGAACTCTTTTTGCTATCTTACTGTCATGCTGCGAGGTGTCCAATCCAAAAGCTCTGTGGGAAAAATACAAAAACTGCATGTCTGAAGATATTCTGCGACGTCTGCAACGAGAAAATCCCAATCTGAACTTAGATTTCACAGATGAAATCTACAACGAATCACTGATAATGATCGAAGACAAAGTTATTGATATGTCAGGAAAACTTTTATCATTATTTGGAATTCCAAGCCCATCGCGTAAAACAACAGACAGCTTGAATAGAGAGATGTTGCGTGAGCTTTCATATGACACTGACAAAATGAACAGATACGTCGAAATAAATGAACCACTTATGAATGCAGAGCAACGAGAAATTTATAATGAAATCTTTCAGCGTTTGGTTGAAAAAAAAGGTGGCATAATTTTCATAGATGCACCTGGCGGAACTGGCAAAACTTTCCTTATCAACTTAATACTTGCTAGAATCAGAGGAGAAAACAAAATTGCACTCGCAATGGCCTCTTCAGGCATCGCTTCTACCCTGATGGCTGGCGGTCGGACAGCTCATGCTACACTATCGCTTCCAATTGACCTCATACACAACGAGACGCCAGTATGCGGAATTAAGAAAGAAACTGGAAAAGCGGAGGTATTAAAAGAATGTAAGGCGATTTTATGGGATGAAGTAGCAATGATACATAAACATGGGTTGGAAGCTTTAAATCGATCACTGCAAGACATTCGCCAAAATAATAACATTATGGGTGGATTGTTAGTAATCCTTGCTGGAGATTTCCGTCAAACACTGCCAGTCATTCCTAGAGGTAACATGTACGACGAGATAAAAGCCTGTATCAAATCATCGCAACTGTGGAGATTTGTAAAAAACATAAAGCTCCAAGCAAACATGCGGGTAAAACAATCAAATAGATTCGACTCACTGCAATTTTCCAGGTGTCTGCTGAGTGTTGGCAACGGAAAAGAAGAATTGGATGTGGAAACTGGAAAAATCAAATTGAATAAAGATTTTTGCAACACATGTCAAAACATTAAAATTCTGATTGACCACGTGTATCCAAATCCAACACAACACATTGTAGATCACGGTTGGCTTCAAGAACGAGCAATACTTGCACCAATTAATGCTAAAGTCGACGAAATCAATTTCACCATTCAAGAAATGATTCCGGTTGAATCGAAGTCATTTTACTCAATTGACAAGATGGTAGACGAAGAAGAGGCCACCAGTTATCCAGTTGAGTTCTTAAATACGCTCAATCCAAGTGGCATACCACAACATAAAATCACACTCAAGATTGGAAGCCCTATTATGTTGTTAAGGAATTTGGATCCTCCAAAATTATGCAATGGAACGCGTTTGGTTGTGAAGGTGATGAACACGTATATAATTGAGGCAACAATTTTGGTTGGACAATTTAAAAGGGAAAATGTTTTCATTCCCAGAATTCCAATTATTCCCAATGATCTACCTTTTCAATTCAAATGCCTTCAGTTCCCGATTCGTCTTGCGTTCGCTATAACGATCAATAAATCCCAAGGGCAGTCACTCAATGTAGTAGGAATTGATTTAAGGGATGAATGCTTCAGTCATGGACAATTATACGTAGCAATGTCACGGGCGGAGACACCTAAAAACTTATATGTGCTGGCAGATGAAAATAAGTCAACAAAAAATATTGTTTATACACAGGTGTTGAAGGATTGACTTTGGTAAACTATACTTCAATGATAATGTTCAAACGTTTATTAAATACAAATTCTATTTGAAAATCATAGCTTTTGGTTTTATTTAAGGTAACGATACTAAAAATAAATCTGGGCGAAGCCGGGTACGATACTAGTCAGATATAAGAATGTTTGAGAATGCTTGAGCATTCTGCTACGCGTTGCTGGACTACGCACTGCAGGCTAGTGTGGGCAACTGCTTGCTGTTGCTGCTTAGCGGCAGCACCTCACAGGAGCAGTAAACTCTCACTGGGTCAGCGTGCCAAGCAACAGATCGCTGCTCGCACGTGCTCCACGACTGCTTGGCGAGACAACGGCTGCTTCGTATATCGCAGCCATCTTGCGTTTTGCTCTTGCACGGTTTTCACTGACTCGTGTGCTCACGACTTAGTTCAGTGCATCTTAATAATTCTCATCGTTCCACTCTGCCGACCTACAGTCACTACAAAACTCATCCATCATTTCAGCATTGATATATTTACGTCGGCCTACTAGCACATCAACATATTGGCTCATCATGTCGTGCACCCGGCTTCAGCTTCACCGCGAGGCCCGATCGTGACAGCACATCTCATTACTTACACCGATTAATATAATCGTGTGTGGTTACAAGCTCACCTCAATTTATCAACTCCTTTTTTACGCTTATTTTAATATATAATTTACTATATTTCACTTGTTTTATTTGTATGTTTTCGACCACGACATTTGACAGGCGGAGCAATAGATGCAGTTTATAGTGGTGTAAGCCACATCTGTGTAGTGCTTGTTAATTCACCTGCTACAATTTTACAGTCCACTTCTCTACAACTGAATTCTCGAACAGAGAAATTAAGGGAATCGATGGGCTACAGGACGACTATCAAATATAGTTATACCCTTTTATACAGTCAGAGGGGAAGCCAGTATAAAAGGGCACCAAATGTAACAATCGAGAGCATTTGTTCACAGATACTCGCCGATGACCAGGATCAGGTAGCCAATCAACAGGAAGACCAGATAACCAACCAGAAGAAGGACCAGCTAGGCACCCGAAGGAGGAGCATACCACCAACACCACTCCAAGGACCAGACCTGATACCAAGGAGGCAGCAAAGAGGAACATCTCCGAAGGCATCAAAGTCCAGCCACTGAGTCGCAGGAACATCCGAACCAGCAGCATAGACGATCTATTCGACGATACTCACGGTCTAAGGATACCAAGGTGTATGAATAAACCAAATACTGGGGACTAAAAACACCCATAAAAAATATAACTAGGGACGCCCCGGTCGTCATCGCGATGCACCGATACATCGAGAATGCATCTCGCTGACGCCTCCACCGCAGCGGCGGCCGGACAAGTGAGTAGCATAGCCAGGGGAGTTCAAGAGAGAGTTCTATCCCCACTACAGGGCCACGGGACAGGCTCCAGATCCACAATCGATGAGTGGTAATAGACCACGTCTACGTATTGGTTGATTATCGACGGGCTATCTAAGACACGTTGATAAATTATCGATGGCGAGGCCGGTATAACAACGCTCACTCTTACCTTCCGTAGCAACTCGATTTTCATATCATAGGAGAAACTATTCTATTAATTTACATTGTCATTTTTGCGGACATGATTATATAGGCGTGTGTGATCCCCGGAAAAACTTTCTGTGAGGTATACGGTTGCCCAAAACCATAAAAAAGGGATAGAGAATTATAATCTTTAAACGATTTTCTATTTTTTCATTGTACCACTATGTTATTCATTATATATGTGTATATCTGGTGACAGTAGTGAACTCAATTGCGCATGAAGTTTTAATACTAATTATTTATTAAACAACGATATAAACTCACGGTTCGCTTATTGCCTGTGGCACTAACAATAAATAATGTTTATAAAACAGAAGACTGAGTGATGAGCTGACCTGTCACTGTGACTGTGTACATGAGCACATGAATAGAGTGCACTAATATATTGAGTTGAGTCACATACACATGTACTGATGAATGACACTAATCGAGCGAAAGCAATTGTAATGAGTACTTGAGTGAAGTGTGATGACGAATATGCAAGCACGACTAAGAGGCGCGGCATGGCACGCCGATGAGTAGTTCAATTTTCTCTGATTGGAGACACTGAAGTATTATTGAGTTGCGCTAAGTAGAGTTAAACGATCGGGTGAACACATGAACACGATAGTAATCGAGCGGGAAGTTTTTTACCACGTTCACGTACGCTTGCCGGTGAGTCGAGTCGAGCGACATGAACTGTGACGGGTTATTTTTGCAAACCCGTCACAAAGTCGGGCAGAGCGGGGCTGATCGGTGTTGACCTGCTCGTTCAGCCGAGTTCTCTCTGAGGCGATCCAACAGGGCCGAAATATGAGCGTGCGTTACGTTAGATATTAACTTCGTGTTTTTTTGTCTTTATTTTGGTATAATACTCGCGAGCGAGCGACGGCCCGAGCACTGGGTTGCCCGCATCGACAGGAAGAACAGACGCGGGAGCTTGAAGGACACTGATGTATCGGCGAGAGGAGAGATCTCGAGTCTCCGTAGTCGTCATGCAAGAAGGCCGTAGCCCTGTCTGTGACGTCAGCGCTCTCGTAGAAGAGAACTCCGCGAAGACCATCCCCACAGCATCTCATGGGGACCGGAAGATGCAACGATCTCGGGCGGCCTTTGAATTTTCGCTGCGCTGCGGAGTCTTTTTCGTTACGTTCACTTCATGCTACTGCTATGTACGAGGCATCGAAGCTCTCCTTAGAGCCGTTGCTCGCTCGGATATTAACCCCAGTCGCAAGTACCGTTACAATACTTTAAATTTTATTGGTGGTTACGATTTGGAGGGAGGGAGTTTATCGGCTCAAGCAACGAGAGCCAACGTATTCCAGAGCCAACGTAGTCCACTGCCGTGTCTGATCGACGAGAACCGACGCCTGCCCCCGCGATTCTGGACCACTGCGGGATTATTTCTCGAGAGGCTCTCGGGACTGCAACCTTCCGGTAAGGCCGTCGTTCGTCTCTGATTTGAGTGTGGGAGTGAGCTCCAATATTTTCGGTGAGAAAATCCGAGTGATATTGTCGTGACGGCGCGCTGTCGTGCCGGAGATTTAACGCCTCTTCCGTCTGTAAGCGGTCAAACAGCTACCACTCGGCATGTCAAATTTACAAATACTTCGCTTCCCGAAAGTTAAAGGATCACCGAAGGGGTTCTTTTCATTTCTCTGTTAATGTTAAATCTTTACTTATTGTAAATTTGAGCGCGATAGGAGTTCGGAAATTTGAGAGCGATAAGAGTTCTTGTGTGTCTTTTGCCTGTATTTGAAAGATCGAGAGCAACCTTGTATGGAAGAGCTGTGCATCGATGACTTGTACCGTATGATTCTTAAGAATTTATCTGTTATTCCGTTTGAATTCTTTCGTATCAATTCTTCGAATTAATGTCTTTCGTGCCGTTTATTCCGTTTTATTTATTTAGTTTGATTAATCCGGAGACCTGTCTATCTTGCTTTACTTGTTCTGTTTTACTTAATTAGTCTAATTTTCTTTCACCGAGTTGTTTCGTTTTATTCCGCCCAATGTATTGATTCCGCGCTATTTATCTGGTGGAATTCGTGTAATACTATTTATTCGAACCAATTGATTTTATTTCTCGGAGTTAGTTTATTTATCGTCGTTATTTTATGTATCTTACTTCTTTCATTTATCCTCTTTACTTTATTTATCTCATTCCTTGTATTTATCTTATTTATTTTACTTATTTTACTTCTGGTATTTATGTCATTTATTTATTTATTTGCTCTATTTTATGTTACGACGGGTTTTATCTTCATTTCCGGACATTATTTCTTCGATCTCTTTTCCACTGTGCCTTACTGTATTGCAATTACCGTCGTGAACCCGGCAGACCAGCTAGGGCGAGTGAGTGTAGTGTGGAAGGATGTATGGTGGTCACCAATCCGAGAGCTTTTGTTAAATATTTCAAGGAAAATTGAATTGACGAGAATCAAGCACGTTACTATTTGTCGCTTCACGACCGTGCCTCCGAGAGTACCACCTTGGCTCTCGGCTAATCATTTTGTTCATTAAATGCAATAAATTGTTCACTCTATTTTTTTTATTCTCAAACTGCAGTGTTGAGATTTTTTTCGCGAAACACCTCTGACTGACCCATCCCATCGTGTGAATTCAATTTGTCTCGGGAAATAATTTATTTCCCGCGAATGGCGCCCAGCACGCAGGAGTACGAGCTTTTGTAACCATTCGCAGGAGCTGGACGTGGTTAAGTTGGGGAAAAATTGGTTACAAAACGCCGCGTCGTCTCGCTTCACACGTAACGAAGCGGACGGATGTGTGCGTGACAGATTGGTTGCGCACAGGCCCAGTGCCCGCACGCATGAGCACATGGTACAAAAATGAGTACGAACTGCGATGGTTGGGTGACTGAGTGGTTCAACGTTGCACCGAGTCATTTACGTAACGGATGAATAATGCCTTGACCGGAGAAGTGCTGCCGCCGTTAACTTTGGTTGATTTTTATACATTTCGCCCGCTATCAGCAATAGTTTTGCCGATTATTGTTGATCTGATCTTCCAGGACTGGTGCTGGTAGAATGGCGAGTTTTCTGACGGGTCGGACTAGCGTGGCTGTTGCTGTCTTGAGTGATACTACCTGCGTGAGTCCATCCTACCCTGAGTGAAGTTGAGTAACTCTTGCGAGAAGTCATTTCGATGGTCAAAATCTCTCCTCAGTGATTAGAACTATGTAGTCGATATTTCACGAGTCGTTGCTAAATGAGCTGCCAACGTGGAAATCTTGTTTGAGCAGTTTCTATGAGTGATGGCTCTGGTTTGATTGTAATTGGTTCTCCGATTACACAATATGCTGGTGTTTTAATGCTGATACGTCTTCAGAGTCATCTGACAGTGGTTCTAGCGGCTTCGAATTGAAAACTGCTTCGATTTGTGAGTAACGTGATGAGCTCTTTATATGTGAGTGCAGTTCCTCCAATTATTTGAATGAGATGGTATTTGACTGATTTGACTCCTGCTTCTCACTTTTTACATATGTTTAGAGCCGCTGGGGGTTGAATTTCCGAGTAGTTCTTTCATTGGCTAATGATCAAAACAAGACCTTTCATCCTTGCATGAATAATCTATTACACTCGACAGATCTTCGACATTCGCTCCTACAAAATTAGTGCCGCAATCACTTTGAAGTGAGCAAATGCCTCTGCATCCAGTGGACCTTCTGATTGCAGCTATGAATGAGTTAGGGGAATAGTCACTTACTGCCTTCAGATATACAGCAAAAGTGACGAAACACACAAAAATATACAGCCATCCCTTTTGTTTCTTGGCGCCTCTTTCTTTCCAGGTTTTGCTTGTCAGTGGACTAGCGTAGTCCACGTCTGAGATGAAGAATGGTTGAGATAGTGTGACTCTTGTAGATGGTAATCGATTCATTATGTTCAATCCATTATACATTGTGCTCGGAGGCCTTCTTGTCGACCACATTTGACGTAGCGGAATATGTGCGATCGTGGGAACATTGCTGAATGGTCTCAAGTTCCAACTGTGAATGTTCTAATCGTGTTCCGACGCGAATGATGTCTTGAGAGTCGACCAAGGCAGTCAGTCGATTGAAGGGATGATCAAGTGGTACTTGAGCTGATTAAATGAGTTTGAGAAGTACGTTGTTTGTGTTGCTTTGATCCAAAGCACTCTTGATTTGTCGCTGGTGGCGTGAGTGGATTTGAGAATGTTGAATGTAGCATTTTCTTGATAAGTTGACTAACTCGAACGAAAATTGCGGTTAATTAAAAATATATTCTTGCTGAGTTTGTGCCACAATGAGTGACGGCCCCAGTTGCTATTCTTGATGAGTTTGTGAATCTTGTTGAATTGTTTTATTTGGCCATGAGCATTAATCTTTGAGTAGCTACTGTGGGCCCGTCCACCACAGTTGGTGCTTCTGGAGTTGGGAGACGCTGAGCCCCGTTGAAGCATAGTCGTCTGGATTTATATTGCCAGGATCAAACCTCCATACGCTGCTTGAATGAAATCTTGATTCGCTGACACTCTGATCCTGACAAAGTCTTTCTACCTTGATGAGTGTGATTTGATTCTGGTGAATGTTGCGGATAAGTCGGTCCACAGAGAACTTTGAGCATTAGTGAGTTCCAACGTTTCTTGTTCATACCTCATGAGTTTAGTTAGGAGCAATGGTGCTCTGAGTCAAAGTCGAGGTATGGACAGTCTCTTCAGCGGTACGACCTTGGATTTTGCACAGATGAAGGTGATCATAGATGTGTTAGTTTGCTGTAGATAGCAGCAGCCATTGCGAGTTGCAATGCATCTGAAAATCCAAGCGATTCCACTGTTAATAATTTGGTGATTTGAATCCAGCATGAAATTGTGATTTCTGATCCGTCAGTGAGTTTTTGTCGGATTGAGTTCTTCAAATGAGTCTTCTTCAATCGAATTGACCATCTGGACTTTTAATATTGATATATCTTGTGACGGAGTCACGTACAATAGGGAAATAATTAGAAATAGAATAAGAAAAAGAGAACATTTTACTAAGAAAATTAACAAAATAGCACTTTATCTTCGGAACCAGAACCGTGCTCTAGACACACAGGACGTCAAGACTTCGGAATGTTTCCTCGCTGCCGAAAAACAGCGAGTCAGCGACCAGCTGACCTCGCTTAAATAGTGAGGGGAACGCCACGGAACGGTGGCGGGAACCTGAAACAAGACCAAAATTAACGAAAATGGAGATTTTTCATAGAACGTTAGGAATTAGGGTATAAAAGGGTGTGAATTAGCCCATTAATGTGTTAAAACAATTACAAAAAGTCAAAGAAATTCAGTTAGACTGAGTGGAAATACTAGCATAAAAAATTAGCACTAAGATGAGATAGAGATCGGACGCTAGAAAGTAAGGAAAATAATTCTAAAAGCCGAACAGAAAACAGAAAACAGGAATTATCAATTGTCGGAATAGAGTTAGTTTAGGAGGACTAAGGAAAAATCTCAAAGGAAAATTTTAGTAGAATAATTGTAAATAAGTAGGATCATAGTAAATAAGGAAAATTGTTGGCGTATCGGCCAATGCATTAGACCATCTACTAGAACCCAGGGGGTACGTATCAGAATTTGGCGAAAGGAAACAGCAGTGGATTGCAGAAAAAAAAGGAATGGAGGTCTGCAACATCCAAGAAAACTACAGCAACAATTGAAGGTACGGTGGACCCCAAAATACAAAAATAAGTCTCCGCACCAAGGGAAGAGAGACTTTTAGAGTAAACCCTGGAAAAAGATTAAGGAAAATCAGTAAGTAGGGAAAATTTGAGGCTCACCATCAAACAGAAGCCAAGGAAAAGAAATTAGGAAATTAGAAGCCAAAAGAACATCCAGAGGGAGGAAAACAAATCTACGAGCTCTGTCAAGCGGATCGGACCGGAGCGACACCGTTTCCTAGGACAATACGAAGAGAGCAGCGAAACCAAGATAACAACTCACCTAATTAGAAGTCCAACGGGAACCATCCAGAAAGTCGCGCCATCTCAGCTGCCATGGATTTTGAGAGAATGCCCAAGTGAATAAACAAAATCACTGTAAAACATAATCCAGAGTGGACGCATCACGGCCCAAAAGAAACATCACTCGCAACTCGTAGAGATTATTGCCACGAAAAAACACACGAAAGATCCACGGAGACCGCACAAACATTACAAACAAAAGACCCGGACAAAAAATAGCATGCAGACCGAAATGTTCCAATTATTTCAAAAACCGAGATGACGCGAGTACGGCTTCTACGTCTTCAACAGCTGACCGGCGCGCCAGCAACAGATCTCCAAGCACGGCAGACGGCACATTTCAGCAGCCAGGGGGGCGCATATCAAGACGTACGAGCTCGATTCCGCCTAGTTGTGGAATATTTCTATGGTTAGCATGGCAATTATTTTCATGAGTTAGGAGCCATTCTGCGTATTCCTCGGTATGTTCTAATTTATTCCAATACTAGTATCGTACCCGGCTTCGCCCAGGTTTATTTTTAGTATCGTTACCTTAAATAAAACCAAATCCTATGATTTTCAAATAGAATTTGTGTTTACTGCTTTACTAAAATGTGAATTGCATTTAAAAATTCATGTCAAACAAAAACAGACATTTCCGTTCACCGTATCATAGTAACCTTTTCTTTTTTAAAAAAGCGCAAGCTATACCGACTACGAAGAATAACTTTGCTTTTTTAAAAATTAAAATTAAACGTCAAAATTCAATAATACTCTTAGAAAATTCAAATGTCCGTAACTCCTTAAGGACTCAACTTGAAGAGCTAATAATAGTTGCGTTGACCTAGAAATCAGGAGACCTTTCCAAAATGTCCAAGATCACCTTCCTAGCACACTCCGTCTAGGAGGAGTTTAAGGGACGGAAATCCACACTTTAAGAATTATAGTATAGATTCACAAGGTTTGCAATCCGAAGATTTTGTCATAAAATCTAATACTTTCGACAAATAATGCCCAATGAAACTACCCACACCATAAAGTGAATAAAAACCATATTTTTGCTTTTAAGTATATATAAGCTTATAAGTTGCACCCCCAGAAACAATGAGACCTGCTGGATTTCCATTTTCTCCATGCAACATTTTTTTCTTCCTTTGCAGCATTTTTCATTGTAAAATCGCAAACAGATTTCGTAGCCAGCTGAATGTTTTTACTAATCTCATCATAAGAATGTTTGAAAATAGGCTTCAGCAAATTAATTATTGCGCTAAATTTTTCAATTCCAAGTAGTCGAAAAGCGAGAAATATTCGCGGTTTAGATCGTTAGCTTGGTCAATTTTAGGACACGCCGCCATTTTTCTAGGCTTGTACTTGTTACATGAAATTACTATTTGAAATCCAAATCCAGCAATGTTTACTTTTGTATATTTCACTTCTCCATTACATGTTTTACATTTCACCATTTTAGAAATAGCAGAAAAAACTGTGAAAAAACTCAAGATTCGGTAGTCAAACGACGCGTCTACTTGTACATCCAACTGACTTATTTCTAATTTTTTCGCGGCAGTACTCGTGACATTACTCTTTCATGCCCAGCGTTTCGGTGGAATCTGATTAATTTTTTTATTGATGTCAGAATGTCCAGCAGGATCTCTAGATCTTTTGCGCTCAGAATGCGCGCGTTTCATTTTCACTGCAGTTTAATACACATTACACGTCGATCTGTACTGTAGCACTAGCTACGAATAATTGAATAAACCGGCCGAGAAACCTCTGTTTATTTATTTCTTTTCTATTTAGTTCTTTTATTTAGTAGTGAGCAGCTACAACATTTTACCTCCAAAGAAACGTATCATTGGATTTAATATGTATACCGTTAGGTATCATTCGGAGACGGTTACCACGCACGCCTGTATCGCAGCGAGGCTGTTCGCCGTAGCGCAGTGAGCGACCTGACCCTTCACAAAAATTTTCATAAATGGTCAATTTTTGTAATTTCTACAAAATCTTTGCTGCAAATTAAAGTTAAGACCCTAGACTTTAGAACTAAGCTATTTAAAAAGCTCGATTTTTAAAAAGTACAAGTAATGCAGACCCCTTAAGTTAGTAGATTAGCCATTTTTCTAAAATAGTAAGTTTTATAACATCGTATGGCCATTGTCAATACCAATTATACTCATTGCCAAGCAGCCTGGGTCACAGATACACCGGTGCAGAAAGTGCACGCGCACAAACAACTAAACAATCATCAGACATTTTTCTTTGAGTATGACAGTGTTTGAGAATTCCTTCTGGTGTTGTATGGAACCTGCAATATATTGAAAATTATGAAACTTCACTTCACAACAGGGAAAATAAAACCAGACACAAAGATGGTATATAGAGAAAGTGGTTTTATTCTCCTTCCACTCTCTAATTACAAAATATGTCCAAAATAGAAAATTCATAAAGATATAAAAATAAAATAAAAAAAAATAAACTGAATTGAATTTGGTTTGAGAGACCAGCACACAATTATATTAATTGTGCGCTGTTTTTTATTACATGAGGACCAGCAAACAATTAATATAATTGTGTGCTATGTGCGCTTGAGAGTGAGCATGACGCAGCCAGTGCTGCGGAGCATGCCACGGAGTGAGAAATGTGAGAGTGTAAAAGATATTACTTATTCCCAGTAAATTTTCTATAAAGCTATATGAGAAAATACAGGGAATAAGTGAGAGCACTTGCAATTGTACTCCTTGAGTGCTGGAACGTGATATGAGACACCTAGACACAGTCAGCGCTGCAGAGCACGACAAGTAAAATGATGAGGATGCACAACTGAGTAGAAAATATTCACAGTATTTTCCCAGCCGGTTTATTGGAGGAAAATACAGTGATCAGTAAGCACATGCGCAATTATATTAATCGAGCAGGCAAAATTTAGTGAGGAAACGTGGTACAGCCCGTGCTGCAGCGCACGCCACAAAGTGAGACAATTATGTGGATGCATCGATGAGATTATCACTCCTCATCGTCATTAAATTTGTTAGAAATTATAACGATGTACTTGTACCTGATTTTGAGTCCTGTTGAGCACGATAGCTGAGTAGATCCGGTGAAAAGTGGCGAAGAAAGTCCAAGAGATGCAGAGATGAGTGCGCTGTTCCCGTGGGTTGTTCAGAAAGTGTCTAATTTTGCAATATGGCTGCGTGATACGAAAGCGTCGTTGAGCGCTGGAGTCAAATGAGTGAGATAGCCGGAGAGCGAAGCCGAAGTCAAGCGAGAGAGATAACCTCTCAGTTAACGTGGCACAGCCTCGCAGAGCCGAGGCTGTGCCTCGGCTATCTCCGGCATAGCCGAGCGCAGCATGCTACATAGCAGCAACAGGTCGACGCACGGCGAATATCGATCGCCGTGCGGCAGCTGATTATCCAACAGACAGGCTATTAATTTTTTAAGTACGCTAACATTAAAAACACGAACAAAATGTTCTTGTTGAAAACAAAGCTCGCTTATACAGAAAGCTTTGTCGAAGGTGGAAAATAATCAAATTAAATAAAGTACAAATTTAGTAACATGAACATTTAATAAAATTTAATCCACTTGATCAATTCTCATCAAATTTAAGACCAAATATCCTTGTACCCTAGCCAATATACCATATTTACGTATACCAAGTATCGGTTTGGTTGATGAAAAATTACGAAAGATAGAGCGAAAATAGTTTTTTGATAAATTACGAAAACTTATCTTTATCTTCTTTATATATATAATCGTTGGTGCGTTTGTTAGTGATCGTGTAACTTCTGAACGACTTGACCGATTAAGGTCATATTCAAACAATATATTTGTTTCGTCGAAACGATAGTTCATAGTTATGCTAGGATTCGATAGGTAGCGCTGTTGTCAAGTTATTAACAAATTCTATATTTCGGACCAAAATGACATATTTAAAATGTGTTGGTGTAGTGCCAAAAAAAATTCACAAAATTTGTGGCCGATAGGTGGCGCTGTGATCGAGTTATTAAGAAATTTTATATTTATAAACCAAAATGATTCACATTTACACAATATGTTCGTGTGGTCAACAAAATAGTACGCTACATCATGAACAATACTTTTTGTTAGTCTATCAGGTGCATAAATAAAAAGGTTTGATGGTTTTCCAAACGTGAACGCGTAACGTATAATTGTCCGTGAGAAAATCATGGATTTTCTAGATCCAATCCACATACGGTCATTGTTTGTCCTTGCGACTTATTTATGGTCATCGTAAATGCCAAACGTATGGGCAATTGTAAGCGTTTGAATTGAAGACATGTGCATACTCATCTCGAATGTACCAGTCATAAATTTAGGAATGCCTTCACCAAATCGACCAGCAAGCGACTTAGTTAATAATGACATGCAACGTGAACAACAATTTAATACTAACGATTTGGCTTTGTTTCTTACTACAAACGAACAAAAGGCCATTTATGATAGAGTTATGTTTGCGATTGTAGCAAAAGAAGGCGGTAAAATGTTTTTAATTTCACTCATCCTTGTCAAAGTTAGATCTCAAGGTAACATCGCATTAGCAATTGCTTCATTTGGCATCGCTGCAACTTTGTTAGATGGTGAAAAAACAGCCCATTCTGCTCTAAAGCTACCATTAAACATACAGACCAATGAAAATGCAGTATGTAACATCCAGAAACACTCAGGCCTGGCTAAAGTACTGCAAAAATGTGACATTATTGTCTGGAATGAATGTACAATGGCCTATAAACATTGATTGGAAGGATTAAATCGAACTATAAAAAAATTTAATGGCAACGAAAGACTTTTTGGTGACACTATAATTTTATTATCATGTGATTTCAGACAAACATTACCAGTTATTCAACGTTCAACGTATGCGGATAAAATCAACGCATGTTTAAAATCATCTATTTTGCGGCGAAGTATCCATACATTGTAACTCACAATAAACATGCGTGTTAAACTACAAAATGATTTATGCGCTGAAGTATTTTCCAAACAATTACTGGATATTGGTAATGGCAAAATTGGTTTTCATGAAAATACATAATTCATTAAATTGCCTGAAAATTTCTGCAACATTGTTGATTCTAAACATGCCTTATTAGAAAGTGTATTTCCAAATATACGCGACAATTATTGTAATCATCAATGGCTCAGTGAACGAGCGATTCGGGCCACTAAAAATGGCGATGTTCACGAAATCAACTTCAAATTCCAAGATACATTGCCTGGCGAATAAATTTCATTTAAATCAATTGACACAGTGGTAAATGAAAATGAAAGCGTAAATTAACCCACTGAATTCTTGAATTTACTCGATTTACCAGGTGTTGGATAATCAGCTGGCGCTGTGCTGCGCTCGGCTATGCTGGAGATGGCCGAGGCAGTGCCTCACAGAGCCGCGGCCGTACCTTGCAGGCATGCCGCTTGAAGCGAGAGGCTATCTCTCTCCCTTGACTTCAGCGCTCAACGACGCTTTCGTAAAGTGCAGCCATATTGAAAAATTAGACACTTACGTGAAAACCCGCAAGAACAGCGCACACATTTCTGCCTTGCTCGGACAATTTTCACTGCTTTTACCGGATCAACTCAGCTTTTCGTGCACAGGAGGACTCAAAATCAGATACGAGCATACCGTTATAATTTTTATTAATTCAATGACGGTGAGGAGTGGAAAACTCATCGGTGCATACTCATAAACTGTGGCTCGCTCTGCAGCACGGACTGTACCACGTTTTTCACATTACCTGTTGCTCACCCAATTAAAACAATTGCGTGTGTTTCTATTAATTCACTGTACTTTCCTCTAACTAAACGTGCTGGGAAAGTACTGTGAATTTATTCTATTCATTTGTGCCTCTTCAAGCTCAGTCTGCCGTGCTCTGCAGCGGTGACTGCATCACGGTCTGTCACATCGAATTTCCAGCACTCGAGCAATATATTTGCAAGTGCTTTCACTCAGTCCTTGTAAATTCTCTTACATAAATCTACTAAGCATTTACTGGGAATAAGTGACCTATTCCAAGGTCTCACGCTTCTCATTCCGTGGCGTGCTATGCAGCGCTGGCTGTACCACGTACAATACACTCAATAAAAGTCAGCATACAATTATATTAATTGTGTGCTGGTCACTCAAACCAAAAATTCAATTTAGTTTATTTTTTTGTATCTATTTTTATATCTGTTATTTGCGTTTTTGACATATTTTGTAAATGTAGAGCGGATGGTGCAATAAAACCACTTTCTCTATAAAACATCTTTCAGTCTGGTTTCTTTTTCCCTGTCGTGAGTAAACTCATAATTTTCAATACATTTCAGATTCGCTTAACCACCACAGGAAGGAATTTTCAACACCAGGACTTCCACCACATAACTTACGTTTTAAAATTGGTTAACCCATAATTTAGCTTAGAAACTTAAATGCACCCACACTTTGTAGTGGAACGAAATTAGTTATTTAAAAAATGATGGAAAATGTCATTGAATCGACCATACTTAACGGAAAGTTCGGAGGAGACAATGTTTTACTGCCACGCATTCCAATGATACCCACCGACTCACCAATTCAGTTCAAACGTTTACAATTTCCCATACGTTTGACATTTGCGATGACCCTAAATACGTCGGAAGGACAAACAATGACTATATGCGGATTGGATCTAGAAAAACCATGTTTTTCTCACGGACAATTTATGTTGCGTGTTCACGTGTTGGAAAACCATCAAACCATCTTGTTTATGCACCTGATGGTCTAACAAAGAATATTGTTTATGATGTAGCATTAAGATAAACACAAAATAAATAATATATCATTAATCAACATTTATTACATTATAATGTACTTAAAGTTGCGTGCTTAAATAAAAATGTTTATAATATGAAATATATGTATTTATTATTAACATATAATATTTTTAACCGCATCAAACGCATCGCGCCACATACCGGAAAGGGCAGAACAACGTCTGCCGGGCCAGCTAGTAATTCTATAAAATCTGAACGCCTTGTTCGATTCTTGCCAAATTCAATGCTGAATAACCTTGTCCCCTGGAATATTCTTATTGAAAATTTTAGCTCGATAGAACAAAGTTCACGAAAGTGAGAGGGATCACATCCCTTCTTCCAAAAATATAAACAACAATAAAATAAAATACCTGTTAGCGATTTTGTCTTTTTTTCTTTTAATCTTGAAAGCTCATCATATACACACACACAGGCGCACGTACGCACGCACGGATATTTTTCTAAATATGATTTCTCGACGTTTTGGAACATTTTAGAGGAAACAAGATGAAAGAAAGGTGCTCAAACACCACACTTATAACCCACTATGCTTTTAAGTGCAAACATAAATCACTTAATTATTTTATTGCTGATTTCAAACATGCTCTCATTCATGTTCAGCTCAGTCTGATCTCAAGAGGAGTTTAAACTCTAACTTTATTGCATGCAAACAAGTAAAACCCAGGATGTATTAGGTGTACAACTTTTTTTCCGCCGTTTTTTCCCGAAATTCGTGGCTTTATTATAAAAAACTGGTTATACATTTATGATTCAAAGTATTGTCCATCGCTGGCCACTACTTTCGCTCATCTTTCGGTCAGCGTACAAATCCCGCGTTTAAAAAACTGATAATTTTTTAAAGCGATCCATGAATCCAATTTTTTACTTCTTCAGAAGACCGGAAGTGCTGGTCAGCCAGGTCGTGTGCCATTAATCGAAACAAGTGATAGTCAGAGAGAGCAACGTCTGGAGAATACGGCGGGTGTGGTAGGATTTCCCATTTCAACGTTTCCAAGTATGTCTCGACCACTTTCGCAACATGGGGTCGAACATTGTCATGCTGCAAAATCACTTTATCATATCTCTCGTTGTATTGCGGCCGTTTGACTTTCAATGCTCGGCTCAAACGCATTAATTGCGTTCGATAACGATCGTCTGTGATTGTTTAAGTCGGTTTCAACAGTTCATAATACACTACGCCGAGCTGGTCTCACCAAATACAGTGCATGACCTTGAAGTCGTGAATATTCGGTTTGGCCGTCGACGTGATAGCATGGCCGAGAAATCCCCATGATTTTCTGTGCTTGGTGTTATCGTAATGAACCCATTTTTCGTCCCCAGTCACAATGCGATGCAGAAATCCCTTCCGCCTTTGCCTTCCAAGCAACTGTTTACAAGCAAACAAACGCCGTTCAACATCTCTGGGTTTCAACTCGCACGGCACCCAATTTATTGGCTTCTGAATCATTCCCATGGCTTTGAGGCGTTTTGAAATTGCTTGTCGAGTCATTCACAATGATCGTGCCAATTCTTCTTGATTTTGACACGAATCGTGATGAAGTAATGCCTACGATTCTGCATCTTCAAAAACCTTCACTCTTCCACCGCTATGCCGGTCTTCGACGTCAAAATCACCGTTTTTGAAGCATTGAAACCACTCACGACATACTCTTTCACTAATAGCGACCCCACCATAAATATCGAGAGCATTCGATGAGCCTCAGCCACAGATTTCTTCGTATTGAAGCAGAAAATTAGAACCTCCGTCAAATGACGAGAATTTGACTCGTAAACTGACATTTTCAATCGAGAATAACTGAATGATGCAGACACACATCGACTAATGTTTCTATGGGGTTATGTTGACAGATGCCTAAGTTTATTGCATGTCGTCTATGATCTATTTACTTCGACCACTTGTGGCCACCATCAGCAACTTTGGCGTTTCACCTACTGTCACGCCTCTACCTATGGACAGACCAAGTAGTTTACACCCCATATTCAGGTGACACTCTGGGGATTAGTTTCTTATCGATTCTCCGTTCGCTACCGGACGAGACTGCTACTCGTGGTTCGTGGCATCTTGCCTGGCAATAACCTACGTTACAACCACATTTTTCTGTACTCAATTGGTTACCGTGTTCGCTTGTACTTAAATTGAATAAATATACGCTTCATCAAATCCACTGAACAATTTAACATTTGTTAGTGTAGTTTAATCCACTATAATTGGTAACCTCGACGTGATTTCAATGGATTTTAAAAACTCGATTCAATCCTTCCACGCGGTAACATTCGTTTCAAGTTTAGTGACCGGCGATAGCGCAAGATCGGCAAAAAGAAACATAGTGACACAATGCCGACCGAACATTTTTCACCACGCTATACTCCGAATGCTACTCCACCCAATTTGAACACAGACTTGTTAACTGGACAGTCCACGTGTTTCGGAGCCACACCGTCACATATCCAGCAGCTGATGCAACCTCAGCAGCTCTTTACGATGAATGCAGATCATCTTGCTGCAATCAGCAAACCACAGCTGCCGGTCTTCATGAAGGAGAGACCAGACATCTGGTTTCATTTAATTGAAGCAGAACTTGCAGCATTAAGGACTCGTAGCGACGTCAAATTCACTGCAACACTGCGAGCTTTAGACCCAGAGACTGTGCACCAGATAACTGATGTCATCGCAGCACCTCCAGCTGCCAACAAGTACGAAGCACTGAAACAAGCGATAATTAAACGAGTTGTAGATTCTCGGCAGAAACAAATGCATCGATTAATCAACGACCTTGTCCTTGGGGATAAGAAACCATCTCAATTGCTAAGGGAGATGAGGGACTTAGCGGCTGGCAGCATCAATGACGAGATGTTGCACAATCTCTGGGTGTCGCTTACCTACTACACTAAGACACCTTTGTTGTAGATTAATTAATTAATCCTTTTGTACGCGGTCATATGTTTCTTAAGAGTGATAAATCTAAGCGACAAATAATTTTTACCAAATTTTTTGATGGAAATTTTCTGGCAGTTCGCAACCCGTTTAGAGTCAGCGCCACCTTAGATCCCTGTGTTATCGATCTCAGAAAGATCTCTAACAATCGAATCATTAATTATTTTTGTCACCTCTGATTGCCTCACTCATTCATTAAGAATTAATGAGGCAACCAGACCTGACGATTTTTAACTTCTAAAGAAATCGTGAAAAAATATTGCCACAGCCCGGGTTCGAACCGGGAACTCCAGAATTCTAGCCTGGTACGTTACCAATTACACCACCGCGGCTCTAGCAACATCAATTCACGATCTCTATTTTTAATGTCAAATAATACACCTTTGTTGTAGATTAATTAATTAATCCTTTTGTACGCGGTCATATGTTTCTTAAGAGTGATAAATCTAAGCGACAAATAATTTTGACCAAATTTTTTGATGGAAATTTTCTGGCAGTTCGCAACCCGGTTAGAGTCAGCGCCACTTTAGATCCCTGTGTTATCGATCTCAGAAAGATCTCTAACAATCGAATCATTAATTATTTTTGTCACCTCTCTTTCTTTAGAAGTTAAAAATCGTCAGGTCTGGTTGCCTCATTAATTCTTAATGAATGAGTGAGGCAATCAGAGGTGACAAAAATAATTACAGAATTAAGGCAATTCACTCCGAATCCAAACAGCGAATTCAGTCACACGTTCGCCACTACCGGACCACCAGTTACTGAACGCTCTCGCAATCTGTTTGGTGAAAAAGCAACAGCAGCCAAGGTAGATATACAATGACTCCTGGACAATGGGGTAATTCACCCGTCCAACAGTCCATGGGCAAGCCCAATTCATCTCACCAAAAAGAAGGATGACACCTACCGTCTTTGTTGTGATTATCGCAAGCTGAACAGTATAACTGTTCCAGATAAATACGCATCACCACTGATTCAAAGCCTCTTTTTGGTCATCCGCGGAAACAACATCTTTTCAACAATTGATCTGGAGAGAGCCTACAAGCAGATTCCAGTAAACACAGACAGCATTTAAAAAACTGCAATAACAACCCCTTAGGGATTATACGAGAACATTGGAATGCCATTCGGCTTGAAAAACGCTACTCAGACATTCCAGAAGTATATGGACCACATGTTTCGAGGTTTGGATTTCGTCTTCGTTTACATAGACGATGTCATCGTTATGTCAGAAAGTGATAAACAGCATAACGACCATCTGCAGCAAGTTTTCCAGCGACTAGCTGATCACAAACTGTCCAGTAACGTCAACAAGTGTTATTTCGGTCAGAGACAAGTTCCATTCCTCGGGTACGAGATCAACAGCAAAGGATCTCACCCACTCACTGAGAGAATCAAAGCCATTGACGATTTTCCACTTCCTGCGACGGTTATGGAATTACGGAAGTTCTTGGGGATGTACAATTATTATCGTCCGTGCATTAAAAATGCAGCGCAGCTTCAACTACCTGTCACCGTCTACCTGAAGAATGCAAAGAAGAAGGACAAGACGCCCAAAAGGGCTCTTTCATCCGTGGCACTTAGCACCTATCCGGCAACAAACTTACGGCTACGATTGACCACGGACGCTTCCACCAACGCCATCCGGGCAACGATCGAACAAGAAGAGAAAAAGAAATGGAAACCAATAGGTTTTTTCTCCAGGAAGTTGTCGGAAACCGAGACTCGATACAGTACATACGACAGGGAACTACTTGGAATCTTCACCAGCGTCAAACACTTCAAACATCTCTTAGAAGGACGACAATTTGTCATCAGAACAGATCACAAGCCACTCACTTACTCGGTCGTTCAAAAACTCGACAAGGCATCAGAACGGCAACTCAGGCAATTAGACTACATCTCACAATTTACTACTGACATAGTAAAGGGACGTAAAGGGAGAGGACAATGTAGGACAATGATATTGGACTCACAGCTGATACAACATCAACAGGACGACGATGAATTGCAACAACTTTTCGAGAACAACACTTCATCCTTAAAATTTGACGAACTCAAACTGGACAATGCAGACATTTACTGCGAAATCTCAACAGAAATAGTTCGACCATACTTACCACAGTCACTTCGCAAGGCAGCTTTTGACGTCATCCACGGGCTCTCACACCCAAGCAGCAAAGTAACGTCACTTAAAGTTCGAGAGAAATTTGTTTGGCCAGGAAATAAAAAGGACATTATCACATGGGTTCGACAATGCATACCATGTCAACGGCCAAAAATTCATCGACACACCCGTGTTCAGCCTAGACACATAGACATTCGAGATGATCGTTTCAAACATATACATATAGACATCATCATGGTTCCAGAATACAAAGGGCATAAATATTGCCTAACCATCATCGATCGCTTATCAAGATGGCCCATTGCCGTGCCTCTTAGAGACATTACTGCTGACACAGTCACTACTGCTTTGTTTGACCACTGGATCGCACATTATGGAACGCCAACAACCATCACTTCGGATCAAGGTTCGCAATTTAAGTCATCCTTGTTTCAGGCATTTGTTACATTTTTAGGTTGTAGCAAGCAAAGAGCGACTCCATATCACCCACAATCAAATGGTATCATCGAACGTTGGCATCGAACTTTAAAAGCAGCACTGATGTGCTCACCAAAGCCTTGGACAGAAATTTTATCCATGGTACTACTAAGACTGCGGACGTGTCTGAAAGAGGACATTCAAGCTTCCCCGGCAGAAATGCTTTACGGAACGACACTACGTGTTCGCGGTGAATTCTTCATCAACTCTGACTTCACAGCGGATCCACAAATCTTTTTGGAGAAACATCGTGAGTACATGAGAGGTTTGAGACCAATACCAACAGCGCACCACGTGAAATCGAGAGTATTCATTTCCAAGGATTTTCACACCTGCAGTCACGCATTCCTTAGATCTGATCATGTTAAAGCACCGTTGGAACATCCATACAGAGAACCGTATGAAATTACAAACAGGCACTTAGACATCATGTTCGAATTAAATGTTAATAGCACACGAAGAAGCATAAACATCGATAGGCTAAAACCCGCATACATCTCTAAGACAGACGCAGACATCAGCATTGAACCCTCACCAACTGATCGAGTACAAGAATACAAATGGGACTCAATTACAAACTTACCGACAAGTACATATAAAAACAAAAAAGTGTCGTTCAAACTCCCGCTCGACAAGACTTAGGGGGAGTACTGTGGCCACCATCAGCAACTTTGGCGTTTCACCTACTGTCACGCCTCTACTTATGGACAGACCAACTAGTTTACACCCCATATTCAGGTGACCACTCTGGGGACTAGTTTCTTTTCGCTTCTCCGTTCGTTACCGGACGAGACTGCTACTCGTGGTTCGTGGCATCTTGCCTGGCAATAACCTACGTTACAACCACGTTTTTCTGTACTTAATTGGTTACCGTGTTCGCTTGTACTTAAATTGAATAAATATACGCTTCATCAAATCCACTGAACAATTGAACATTAATTAGTATAGTTTAAATAACTATACACTACTTACCGCTAAAGCCATCTATAGGAAAACGGAGGAAGCAAACTTGTACACCTAATATTAATAATTTCAATTAAAATTGATTAGTTATTAATCCTTAAATTCAATTAAAATATATTTCTCGAACTTCGTTAATTAATTTGGTTTACATTCTTATCAATAAGATGAAAACTCAAACTACTAATAGTATTCTGATGCAATAGTCATCAGCAAAATATTAACCAATGTAGACTCACGTGACATCTGGAATTCGAAGCATTCGTTGTTATCACGCTATTGAGGACGCTCGGTGAAAATCCGTGGGACGAACAAACTTCCATAAACGCCGCGGCGTTTTCGCACGTTATAGTCACCGGTGCGGTAACATGTACTTTGGGAATGAAATTTATGAGAAAAAACGATATAGCTAGTACCGCCTGAAATACGAGAAAGATTGTTTTGTGCAGCCTGTATTTATCGGCCAAGCCACCGAATAGAGGTTTGGCTATTAGGCCTGAAACCGGTAATATTGTGTAAATGGAGCCGACTAGAAAACCAGAAAAACCCAATTGTTTGGCTATGGTGGGTAGAAAAGATACGATGGGTCCTGTAGCTGTTGAGAAGAAAAAATTATTTTATTAAATGAACTATTTTGAAAATTTAATTACCGAACCATTAAGCCAATAAACGATCATTTTAAACTCAATAAATTTTTCATTTACTTGCCAATTTACAGAGTGGAATCCAGGTGTGACTTTGATTACGTTTTCTAATACAATCGCTTCATTATTTCTGTGATATTTAATAATTTCAGTTCTAAGTGTTTACAGATCAGACAAAGAGCAGGCAAAAAGCCTAAATATGTCGATTTTTATCTCAAAATTGTGAAAACTTAAACATTACTTTTTTCAGTTATTACACAAGTTGTATAACTTTCCTCATAATTTAGAATAAATTGAACTTTTTTTTGCACATATTAGTAGTTATGAACATTAAACTACAGAGCACTGAAAAATCTGAGGGTATAATAAAAAGTTAAGGAAGAAAATTACTCAGGAAGGCAATAATTGTTTTTCTCAATGAGTTTAATTATTATATTTTATTCTTTATCTTTTGAAATAAAATATATTACTGTATTCGAGGAGTGAGAACAAGTTAGTTTTAAACTAATAGGGCACAAAAAAAAGATAATGAGAAAACTATTGCACGAATAATCAAACTGATTCCAAATGTAATTAAAGACTGGCAACTCTGCTAAGTAATTTGATCTCTTGTACTAATTGCAATTATGCAGATGCATTTTAGTTCCTGATTAGAAAAACATCTTTTTTTCTTTCTCAATTGATCCGTCAGAGGGCTTGAAATAGTTTAGAAATGTTCATTATTTTGTGTGTTAGTCCTATATTCTTTGCAGGCACACCTGAATTGTAGAGGAAGTAATGCGTCTTGATAGGCACGAGTTCCCTATTAATGTCGTCCAACATGATTATACCTCAATTCCTATTCTTATTTTACAGAATGCCAGTAGTGCTTAAGAATACTATGGTGCTTCCATATTTTAGTATTCCAATAGTAGTTTTTTTCAAATTGTTATCCAAGATATTAGAAACCCAGGAAACTTGATCTTTGTTCTCTAGAATGATACAAAACAGAATAATTAAGAGAGTATCTAGCGTTAATTAGATAAAAGTTAAACAATTGACATACAGCTCATTGTCTAGTTGAGAAACAAGGATATAAAGTAGAACCTTGCACATTGTTTTCTCATTATTTTCTATCTTTCACAAAGCTATCTTTATCAGGAGGTATGGTAATCAATTTTGGTTTTCTCATACGGTAAAGCTTGTCAAGAAAGTGGAAAATATGGAGCAAGCACATGAGCTACCATGTTCTATCAGGAACTATATAAACCAAAGTTTGACAAAATTGCAATGATAAACAAATTTTTTAATATGCAATACTGTAAAATCTCATGGTTTAAATATATCTTAATGGAAATTGTAGCCAATAACAACTTTTTGCATAACTAGTGTGTCAAATTGTAGATGAATTGCTAAAGTGATTCTCAAATTTCAGGCCTTTCATTCTGCCTGCTATAACTTGCTTTTTCATTGAATGTTCTATTAAGTTTGAACGCCTCCATCAATTTTGATCAAATTTTAATTCAAGCATGCCTTAACATTCTTACATATTGATTCAAAGTTTTATGTTGATGTTCTTATATTGTTTGAAATTTATAGCAGACAAAATTGGAAATTTAAAACTTGGACAAAAACTATACCCTTCAACTGATCTTGTCCAAACTAAATATCGAGCACTGCTGAACGTTACTTCAGCTGCGTAAAATTGAATTCTATTACATCGATCACCGATTACAGAAATTAGAATAATCACGTTTTTTAAAAATTCAGAACTTCATAAAACCTACAGCTTTTTACAGATTCGGCTCAAATTCAATACCTTTTGTCCTTGAACATAAGTTTATTTGTAAGGAACTATTTAGCCAGACATATTAAAATTTGCGACAGCTAGAATATTCACATTTTACCAAAAATACAAAAATGCCATGAAATTTGAACCACAGTATGACTTGATACAAAAATTGCTTAAATAAAGATGTCATATTGCTTTACTTGTTTGTGAAATTTGAGCGCTGAAGTTCAAGCGTTATACACACACACATACGCGCGCGCGCGCGACTACGTTTGGTGATTTGGACTGTTTTCCGCACGTTTTGGCACATTTAAAACATTTTGACAAGAAAATCCCGAAGGAAATAATGTTCATCAGCATATAGCTTCCTGCATGAGTAAGATAATTAAAGTCGATAGATAAACCGCCCACTGCAACTCACTACGAACAGTAACCTAAGTATTTCGCTTTTACAATGAGGAATCGTGATCAGAGAACAGAGATGCACACTTCGTTCTCTATCGTGACCGATCTTGTCTCCGCAATAAAGTTATGATGCAGCAAAGTTTACGTACAATCACTTATTTCATTTACGCTCCTCGTTGTCCCCAAACTGATTTACTGGGAATGGTTGTTAGATCTGATTAGAGAACATGTTAAACTGTACACTGCGCCGAGGAGGCTTTCGCGGCATGACACATACAAGCTTGCAAGTTTCTTAAACGCGAAGTAACGATAATCGCAAAAGGCAATCACAGAAACACTATATAGCATACCGGAAGATTTCAAATTGAATGTTTTTTATAAACCGTAGCGAATTCAGAAAACTGTATGTACAAATGAACGTGTAAAAGAATTTTCACACAAGTTGTTAGAAGCAAGAGGTAATTTATTTATTTTCTTTGTTACAATGCTTTCTATTTTCTTGTTACAATGCGACACCGTGTATATGAATGTGCATCTCCTAGGGCTCGATCTGCTACATCGGTGCTGCTACATTAATGCAATTATTAGCTGTACTATCATTTCTGTGTACTCTTAATCCATGAATAAAATGTTTCTTTTTATTAATTATTGAAATTGTCGATCTTTTTATGTGTTTTTCATTAGTATTTGTAAGAAATTCATAACGTTGTAGCGGGTTTTCAGTAAGAATCGGGAAAATAAATCTTGTAGTGTCAATGACATGGATACTTAGTAGGTCGTATAACGATATTTTTCGATTTTGTCTTTTTGTCGCAACAATTCTCTTTTTAAAAGTGAATCGTCGCGAGAAAAAAAAATTTCAAATTGACTAGCTGAGATTCAAATCTGCTATTTTCGGTTTATCAGTCTGGAACGTTACCACTATGTTACTCAGCTTCTCTGGTATTCGATATGGCACTATTAATATCACTTATCCGTGCTGACGTTAATGTCGTTAATTATGTGCATTTTCCCACATCAGCGCATAACTGCTTTATGGCAGTACAGCCCGTCATTTTATAGATTCTGCTTTGCAGGGAAAGAGCTTCCAGTATAGTAACGGCACAAAAAAAGAGAAATATATTTATTAATTATTTATTAATTTAGAAAGATATAATATAATACCGTTGATTATATATAGTAATTTATTTTTTTCCAAATTTGTAACTTGGCTTTTATTAACTTTTCATGACGCATTCCAATAACCTAAGACAAAAACAGATATTTATTTGTTTTTTTATTTGAAAACATTATTTATTATTTACTTGAAAAGAAAATACTGTTCTTGCCAAATCATATTTTATTTGTTGCTCTTAGCTTAATAAAGAAATGAGAAGTTTAATATTTGGAAGGATGTAGAGGGGTCTTTCCTGTGTCCGTATTTGATTGGCTATACAAACACAGCAACGGCCCCACGGGTGGATCCTTATGCAGCGACCTCCACGTAGAGCATAACAATTTTTTTTATTCAACAAATTGTACTGAACCTTTCGTGTAAAGGACTAAAATTTGGTGTTGGATATTGTAATGCACTATTCATTTGCTGGCGGCTGCAAAATTAGTCAACGTTTTATATATTTCTTCAATTTCATAATTTATTTATTTATATAATATTTATATATATTCATTAAAAAATCTTCGTAACTCATTTCATAAAAACCCGCGCAGTGGCTGTTGTGAAGTGGGTGGGGCGAGACAGCGTAAAGCGTAATCAAGACGAGATTGGTTACGAGCGGCGCAAGCCTTCCGCTGACGCACCTAGCACGGGCAGCGAGATAGGAAAAAAATTCTCTCATCTGGCATCTCTGTCTAGAACGCGCCGGCACGCACTGGTCCATTTTGTCAGGACGGGGCTGGAAATTTGAAGATTTCCGGGGATTAAATCCCATATACAGGAGCATGTCACTATAAACCACAAGCATTGGCGATATTTTAACATGGTTTTCTTTTATGTATGTTATTATATTATCTACACCCACGATTGTAATATTTTATAAGCGATAAACAATTTTAAGAAAAAACACTGCGGCTATGGTCCGAATTGCGTCACAGCGATTACAATGCAGAAGCTGCTAACGTGCGGTCCGATTTAGTAAGCGCACTAACGTCTGTTTACAGTACTAATAATTCGGACCACTTGTGACCAGTAAAAGTTAGGTGCTACGAACACGGTGCTGACGATCCGACCCATGAGGATCGTGAACGCTCGAAAATCACGTCATAACGTTCGCAGCGCAAACGGTGAGCGCTGAACGCACGAATCGGGCCATGCGTTAGTATCCTATGTGGGCTGTGAGCGCGATTCGGACCGTAACCTAGGGTGATCGGGCCTAGCAAGCACCCCAGTATTGAGGGGGCACTAGTGTCGCCTCTACTTGCTAGTGTTGCCTCTACGTGCCCTCACTGACAGTATTCTCGTCCATGCAATTGCGTCGGTGAGTTGGCTCCGGCTCAGCGACCAATAATGAATTGGGATGATTATTTTGCCATCTTTTTCGCAGTCGTCTGAAATGATGGTGCATTCTCTCTTGCACCCGATCGAAAACAGACGAAAAGTGGGGATCTCATATGCCAGCATGTGAAATCTGGTACTTGTATATTTCGGTTGTTTTCGTCATGATGCCTAATAAATGCTGATCGGATCCCCTTGTTATCTATACATTTAAAAATTCAGACAATTATAGGGAAAATGAAACTATTAATCGACCAAGCAAACTAAATCGAATTAAAATCCGATATAATATAATTACATTAATTATAATTACATTTGTTAATTTTCTGTTTTTATTATTTTTTTCAAATTAATGTAAACATTGAAGTACTTGCTTTTGTTATTTGTATGCAGTATATATTTTTTTAGATAGACGTTTTAGCCCAGAATATTTGATTGTTTTGCCTGTTCAGAGATCCACCATCTTCACGTGATTACCACCGAGTAATCTTAGTTCACGTTTTCCAGTTTGTCCTACTAAACATATTAATACTCGCACCAATGCTATTATAGTATCTAATAATAGCTTGCAATAATCACTGTCATCTCGTCTTTAGTAATGTGTACATGTCTTATAGCATTAAACAATATTTCACGTTACGGTAAACTAAGTTTAGCTAAAAGTGGGCATACATATGTGTGTTTACCGACTGTATTGGTCTCAACTGCAATAAAAATTTCTTTTACTTTTCTACATGAATTTTATTTATTGAACTCTGTTAGATAATCAGCGGGTGCACGGCGAATATCGATCGCCTGTCGTCCTGTTGCTGTTGTGTAGCATGCTACGCTCGGCTATGCCGGAGATAGCCGAGGCACGGGCCTCGCAGAGCCGAGGCTGTGCCTCGCAGGCGTGCCGCGTTAAGCGAGAGGCTATCTCTCTCGCTTGACTTCGGCATCGCTCACCGGTTATCTCACTCATTTGACTTCAGCGCACAACGACGCTTTCGTGAAGCGTCGCCATATTGTAAAATCTGGCACTTTCGTGAAAATCCGCTTGAGCAGCGCACATCTTTCTCTGGACATCTCGGACCTTTCACTGCTTTCACCGGACCTTCTCAAGATTTTGTGCTCACCAGGACTCAAATCAACGGTAAGCGTTTACCGGCACAATTTAATAAAATTCAATAACGGTGAAGAGTGTAGATCTCAATAGTGCATCCTCATAAAGGTTTCACTGTGTGGCGTGCTCTGCAGCGCGGGCTGCACCACGTTTTTCCTCATTACATTTTGCCTGCTCGATTAATGTAATTGCGCGTGTGCCTATTATTCACTGTACTTTCCCCCAACTAAACTTGTTGGGAAAGTACTGTAAATATTTTCAACTCATTTGTGCATCATCAATTTTTCACTCTGCCATGCTCTGCAGCGTTGACTGCATCACAGGTTTCTAACGTGCCATTTAGCACGCAAATAATACTTGAGTAAGTGCTGCTGATTATCCACAGTACTTTCCCCCAACCAAACTTGCTGGGACAGTACTGTGAATATTTTCTTCTCATCGGCATATCCTCAAATTCTCATTCCGTGGCGTGCGACGCAGCGCTGGCTGCACCACGTACACTTTATTCATTAAAAGACAGCACACAATTATATTAATTCATAAAGAAAATTCATAAAGATATCAAAATAAAATACAAAAAAATAAACTGAATTGAATTTTGGTTTGAGTGATCAGCACACAATTACCAGGACTATAAATACGAAACCGGAATTTTTGTATAGAAAATACACGTTTATTGTATGAAAATGATAAAAAATATTTTATTCAAAGTATTGCCCATCGCTAGTTATACATTTTTCCCACCTGTCTGACAATTTGTGGATGCCGTGCCAAAAAAACTGTTGCTCTTTTGAGGCAAACCAGTCATCGAGCCATTTTCGTACATTTTCGTAAGAAGTAAAGCGTTGCTCAGCAAGTGCATGTCCCATCGATGCAAATAAGTAGTAATTGGACGGAGCCAAGTCTGGTGAGTAAGCCGCATGCGAAAGTATTTCCCAACTAAACGCCTCAATCGTTTCCTTGACCAGTTTTGCTGTGTGTGATGGTGCATTATCATGAAGCAAAATCACTTTGTGTTGCCTTTTTTGATATTCTGGTCGTTTTTCACGCAAAGCTTGATTCAAATCGATCATTTGTTGTCGGTAGCGTTAAGTATTAACGGTTTCGCCAGGTTTTAGCAGCTCATAATAGATCACACCCTTCTGATTCCACCAAACACAGCGCATTGTCTTCCGTCCATAGCGATTTGGCCTTGCAGTCGATGTCGATGGTTCGCCTGGAGTTACCCATGATCTTTTACGCTTAGGATTCTCAAAATATATCCACTTTTTATCGCCAGTCACAATTCGATGGAGAAATGACTTTCTTTTGTACCTGGCGAGCAGCATTTCGCAAGTGGTTTTTCGGTTTTCCTGCTGTCTTTCATTCAGTTCATGTGGAACTCATTTTCCCATCTTCTGGATCTTTCCCGTGGCTTTCAAACGTATTGTAACACAACTTTTAATATATTCGGTCAGAGAATAAACATCTTCTGTGTATTATAGGGATCTCCTTATACACCCTCCATCGATAAGGTAGGATCCGTTTTATTTTTATTAAACATGAGGATCTACAAGTATTTATCACGGGTCGTTAGTAACGTAGATCGGATGGTAACAGACTAGCTTCAGTAGTATAGTGGTTTTTTCGTGACCGATATGTTATACTCACTACGGTAATAGAATCATTTAAAACAACTCAGACATTTTCCATAGCTTCAGTAGTATAGTGGCATTTACACAAACTCAAATATCAACTACCACTTGTAGTGCGACATACTGGCTAACTTATAACGCGCGGTGCACACAGCAAGGCATCGGTACTGCGCGTTACACACACCAAGTTAGACCGGCCTATACTCGGCAACTCATGACGCTCGGTACGCACACAACGAAGGACCGGTACCGAGCGTCACTCACACCATTAGGCCGGTACGTCGGAGACCAAGTCCCGCTACACGTTTGAAAAGTAGCAGTAGAAAATTAAAAACCAACGACCAATTTCAAAAAGACCAAGGCTACCAGTGGGCTACAGGAAGATGGGCTACAGGACCGCCACCAGCTATAGTTATACCAAGAGCATGGGCCAGCCGGAGGGGAGACTGGTATAAAAAGACCAGAATTTCGGCATCCGGGGAACAGTTTTGTTCGCAGGTCCCGCCAACGCAGAAGTCCAGGAAGGAAGAGCAGCCAACCCTCGCTAGGTCCAGCCGCACTGGTACCAAGAGAGCCCAGCTGTGGTACCTGACACACATATTTGACGGGAAGCAGCTGAGTCGGTGCTGCGTTCGAGGCCAACGCACCGCAGACCCAAACATCAACAAAGCGGTCTATCTCTGTCTCTCTTTCTCACTCTGGTAGCCGAGGACAGCCTAATACACGGGCTAGACTTTCGAGAACGAAAACTAATGATCTCCACTCATTAAAATACTGGATATAAATATCATTACGTTAAAGACCCATAAGTAATATTAGCGTAGGCAATTCAACAGGGATACAAGTTAAATATAGATCGAAGTAGCTCAGGAAAAATGTAAAAAGGCGATAACTGAACAGGGTACGGCCCTCGTATATCAAGTAGCTGCGCATGCACCCAAAGTGCATCCCACTGACGCCTGATCGCAGCGGCGGTCGGGTGGACGCGTGAGTCAGCCTTTAAAAAATACCAGCCGGGAACTCTACTCCCACCAACGGGCCTGTAGCGTTAGAAGCGGGTATTGAACAACTCAGCGGTAAATTCGAGGCTAGTCAGGATACCGCAAGCAACGGCCGGCCAGTTACCGACGGTACGCATGCTAAACCTCTGACCTAGGGAACGCAACGAATAGATAAAATTTATCAAGTGACGTTTATTTTTCTTTTATAAATTCAATATCAGTTAACGAATATCTTCACATTAGGAATTATATTATTTATCAACATCTCTTTTCACGTCATAGTGCATATTGTTAACCGAATATTACATCTCTATTATCATAAATTCTTTGAATTCACCCGCGTACACGATTATAAATGCACTCGAGTGCCCGGGAATTTTCTATTTATTTTTTATGTATCACAAAATTCTGTCTCTGTTTTTCTTTGAATAAACCCTACTTTTACCTACTACAAAAGCCTAAAATTACTTTCCTCCCTGCTCGAGTCCGAACAAACCCTTTAAGGGTAATGTTAACGTTTAATACCGTTACAGTAGTATAGTGGCATTTCGATGCCGTTAGTAAGAATTGATAACAACTGCGGTAGTATATCAACCCCGCGCCTCTGATATTCTACTAATACAAACCGTTTGAATTTGATACACCGATATTCACAAATAGACCATAGTCGACATACTACGGCAATCAATATTATACCCAAATATTCACGAATAACCCTCCGCCGGCATACCACGGCACGCAATGTTATATACATACGATAATGCAATGACATTCATTATAAGAAATATACTTCGACATTCAATATAAGAAATATAAATCGACTTTCAATATAAGAAACATAAATCGACATTCAATATTAGAAATACAAGATCGCACACTACCTCGCAAGACAATAGTTTCAATAACAATCGTTTAACGCTTGAACCAACAGCTCTCATTGACGGGGTTAAACCGAACCTATATTCTCTCCTCGGACAAAGTTATTATGATCGCTAATATTCAAAGGAATACACATTTAATTGTAGCACAACGGGCTAGGCCAGCAAGTAAATTCAGAGTTTAGAAGAACTGGCTCAATATACAAAAACACTGTTTATGTCTCGCCCTGCGAGAGACGGTACTTGCGACCTTCACTTGTTATTGTTCTTGGCGTGGCATGATTCCGAGTATTTCGGTTCCGATAAATATGCACAGGACTCGTTACCTTGATTAATGTAGACTTCGAGAATGTTCGATACGATGACAGATTTTATCTATCACATCCGGAAAACTCCGTATGAAGGAACTTCCAGGAATGACGAGGTTGAATCTCAGGTCTCAGGCAGCTCCAAGATGTTAATTCGAGTCTACCTCGGTCGCATAGCCCATCGTCCGTCTTCGGAATGTCGCGATTACAGATCTGGCGTCACAACCGCCGTTCAATGCACCGTAGATGCGTGCAATGCTTCCCGCACCAAGGGAAAAAGCGCAACAAGCCAAGTGAAGTAGAAAAGCGTAAACCGCCTTACGCAGTAGAAAAGCGCGATTCGCCGTGCGCCGAGCGCCCAGTCGTCCGACTATTCTATTAATCGAGACAATGGTATCAGTACCCAGATACTAATAATATAAACGAGCGCAGACACATACCTGTATAATTATCGAAGAACACTTTTCACACAAGGCAATTTGATATTACTTAGGTAAATACTTATTAGGTTTAATCACACTTGTGGTCGTCGAACGACTGGGACGAACCCATGGGGAATCTCGTCGTTCACGCGGCAAACTTCGGAGATTTAGTTCGACCACGAGGATAGCCGAAGGGGCGCCAGCATCGTTCGGCGAAACATAGTGGATATACGCGCGAGATTTAAACATAGATTAAATTCCTTACAGTATGGAGACGGCTTCTTGTGTCACATTTAATTGATCCGCGAGTTGTTTGCGTTTGAGCGTCATCCTCATCCAACAATGCTTGCAATTCGCTGTCTTCAAACTTTTTCAGTGGTCTTCCACGTTCTTCGTTTCTCACGTCAAAATCGCCACTTTTGAATTTTTTAAACCACTCAAAGCACTGTGATTTACCAAGAGCATGCTCACCGTAAGCTTCGACAAGCATTCGATGCGATTCTGCAGCAGTTTTCTTCAATTGGTAATAGAAAATCAATGCTGTCCGCAAATCGTAGTTTCCAGGCACAACATTCGACATGTTCAGTTGAATAAAATTATGGATATGAGTATGTTGCGGAATCATTCCTGATGTTGTATGGAACCGACCTGGGAATATATTGAAAATTATGAGGCTTCACTTCACAACAGGAAAAATAAAAACCACACACAAGGATGGTATACAGAGAAAGCGGTGTATTGCACCATCCGCTCTTTCACTACAAATTACATCCAAAATAGAAAATTCATAAATATATAAAAATAAAATACAAAAAAATTAACTGAATTGAATTTTGGTGTGAGTGACCAGCACACAATTATATCAATTATAATTATATTAATTATAATTATTAATTATTTTAATTATAATTAATTATATTAATTATAATGCGTGGCAACTTTTCGAAGGGACCCAGCAACAGTGTTCTCGTGTGTCGTATCTCCGGTCCCTATGCCGAAAGTTCCGCAAATCAATGTACCTTAGTACCTGTCAACCAGCCTTTCCAGCGTTTTCAGCAGGAAGGATGTCAGGCTGATGGGCCTGAAGGATTTCACCCGGTCATAGCTAGTCTTCCCTGGTTTAGGGATGAAGACTAGCCTGACGTATCTCCAGGCTCACGGAACATATCTCAGTGCTAGGCAGGATCGGAACGTGTAGTGTAACGGTATTTACCGTTAACATTAAATTTTATTACCCTGAAGGGGTTTAGTTCGTGCTCGAGCAAGAAGGAAATTAATGCACGCTTCAATAATAGGTAAAAGTAGGGTTTATTCAGAAAAACAGAAGATAATTATCGTTATATAATAAGATAAATGTTTAAGATATTAAGAATAACGTTGTTACTACTCGGTTACCCTTTTCTGGTATTTTTAGCTACCACACGCCTTACGAACCTTCACTCGGTCTTTCACTGTGGCCCTCGTGACGGCTTCGCCACTCGCCCACCTGACCGCTGCTGCAATCCGGCATCAGTGTGATGCACTCGACGTGCATTCGCATTGGACGTGCATATCAGGGCTGGGCCTATTATTATTTTATATTGCTCCGATCCTTCTCCCCGGTTGCCGCAACTTCTTTCTGCCACTTCTAATTCTACAGGGTGCGCTTATTTAATTTGGTCCTTTACAATTTATTTGAACTAGTTTTTGAATACAACATCAATCAAGTGGCCGCCTTTATTGGCCAAAGCAAAATCTGCCCTTTTTGCTGCGTTTTCCATCACTTTTTCAATCATCTTGGGCGGTATAGCGATGATTTCGGAATGAATATTTGCCTTGAGCTCGTCAATGGTATGAGGCTTGTTGGCGTATACTTTGCTTTCCAAATAACCCCACAAAAGAAGTCCGGAGGGGTCAGATCTGGAGATCTAGGTGGCCAGTCAATGTCGCCATTTTTTGACATCACACGTCCAGGAAATTTTCGTTGCAGAAACTGCATTGTTTGATTTGCAGTGTGGCATGGCGCACCGTCTGGTTGAAACCAGTAACCGTCCAGACCTTTTCCATACGTTTGTAGGCAGACGTAATGAGCCAACATACACCGATATCGATTCCCATCGACTGTTTTGCCTTCTCTGAAGAAAAATGGTCCAATGATGGTTTTGGCGCAAACGCCGGCCCAAACAGTCACTTTTTGTTCATGCAATGGTGTTTCATGGATCTCGTGTAGATTCTCCATTCCCCAAATGCGGCAATTTTGCTTGTTAACGGCGCCAGAGAGTGTGAAAGGGGCTTCGACGATATGCACGTTGTGTTAACACAACTGAACGACTATTTTCAATGTACAGCGTCACTATTTCGGCAGGTTGTTTCGGTGTGAAGCGATTCATGGTTAAAATTGTACTGAATTGACTTTTCAAAAAGATGTCTACTCAAGTCAATCGGTTGATAAATGTCAAAGTTATTCAATGTTTACATACCGACATAAAAGATGGTGCACCCTGTGTATTATTCTATATTCCTACGCTAGCCTGGTATATATCTAGTTATATACATATATTTTAAATGCTCGAGCTGCTATATATATTTGATGTCGTTGTAGTAATAGCTAGCCGGCTCGTCTATCCACAGCTACCGGTGTGAGTCTGCTTTGTTGTTGTTTGGACTACGCAGCTGTCTGGCCTGGACGGAGCGTAGACTCAGCTGCTAGACGACTTGTGTGGGGGCTGACGACACAGCTCAGTCCCGTGTATCCCAGTGCGGCTACAGGCTATCGATGGCTCATCCGGTCTTCTTTCCTGGTAGCTGGACTTCTGCATCTGCGGGATCTGAGAACAAAAGTGTTCCTCGATTGCCAAATTTCCTGCGGTTTTATAGGAGCATCCCCTCTGCTTGACCCATAATTCTGGTATCACTATATTTAGTGGTGGTTCTTTCGCCGATCTCCTTTAGCCCATCTCCTGTAGCCCATCGATAGCCTTGGTCCTCTTTAAAATTCGTCGTTTGTCTTAACGATAGTTTTTAATTCCTAACTGGTCCCAGATGGCGCTCCCCTAGTCGTGCTTTTCTGACCAGCGAATAACGGGACTCGGCCCTCGACGTGTCGGCCTGCATGGTGTGAGTGACGCGCGGTAGCGGTGCCTAGCTGTGTGCACCGCGCGTCAGGAGGTGACCCTTACGTTATAGTAGTTTAGATGTTTTATCAGGTTCTCCCCGCCCTCTTGTAGGAGGGCGGAAAAAATCACGTCGGTTCCTGGGCTCTTGTACTTGTCAAAGGAGTCCAGAGCCCATTTATCCTACCTGGCGTTATTACTTTGTTTGCTGTCTCCCAGTCTCCAGGTCTGAACGTGTATTGCTCATCAAAAGCACTCTGCCTTATCAGCCTCGAGTCCGGGAAATGCACCTCGATTAAGTGGACCAGAATTTTTTTCTGTTTCTCAGCCATTTGTCCGTTCTGGAGCACTGGTCTCCGGGTTTGAAACTTTGCCCTGACGTAAAAACTCTGCGGAGTCTAGCCAGTGTACGCAGAGCCTCGATCTCCTTGCAGAATTTCCTCCAAGCTTCCGTTTCGAATTTCTTGATGAGCCTTTTATAGACCCGCTGGGTGGACTTGTAAATGACCCAGATCTCGTCTGCCTTTGCTTTTGCTCGTCGTGGGGGTTTGGGGTGGAGGACAATGCCACTGGTTATTGCGCACCATTTGCTTTTTTTTCGTGCGCCTTAGGAGCCGTTTCCATCCTGGTCCCCTGAGTTGTCCCGGACGGGCTCCGCAGAGCCGCCGCGATTGTCCTTTGGACACCTTGCTGAGTCCTGACGGGGCCCGACTTTGACGTCACCTGGGCCCTGATTGGTCTCCCTCTTCCCCTCGCCGCGCGTTTCTCCGGGCGATTCGCCCGCTTACCCGATTCTACGGTTCTAGGGTCTCTGACCGCTGGTTCCGCTGGTTTAGTGGGTTCTACTTCCATTTCTGCCCCAGCAGAGGCGATCCCATCGGCTTGGAGAGATACCATTGCCGTTTCCGGTGCGGGAGTCCTCTCTTGCTGTTGTCTAAACCCCCCCCCCCCCCCCCCCCCCCTCACCGTGCTTTCCTGGGTTTTCTGGTGAGCGCTATCCCGCCGTCCCGCTCTAGAACCGTGATGGGCCTCGTAAAAACGGGTCCTTCTGATTCCGAAGTGGGGAGCGAGCCTGCACTTCTTCAGCTTCTCGAGAGACGCTTCATCTACTCCCAGGACAGTGTGGACAGCAACCTGCCGAAGCCTTCGGTCCCACACCCTCCACATGGAGGTTGGCAGCTGGACAATATATCCATGGTGTTCACGATACGGTCCTTCGATCGACCAATAGCCAGCGTGCTATTTCAAGAAGGGATCTTGGATACAGGTTTCGAGGCGTTTTCTCAAAAACCTTGGTATGACTGAGATTCAAAAGCTGATGTAAAAAATGTATACAGTGTAACGGTAATTTTTATCGTTAACATTAATTTTTATCTTCCGAGGGGAAGAATTCAGGCTCGAACACAGGGTTAGTTAATTTAGACTTTTGGATAGGCAGAAGTAGAGTTTATTTAACAAGTTAATCTGGTAAATATAAGTGTTCAGTTTATTGGTACCGTTTGCCAGTACAATGCATTTCCAATCCGCTGTTACCTGCGGTTATTCTATGATTTTCTTTCATTTCTCGTTACGCGTAGCTCCTCGATACACTGAGCTGCGTCGTCTGCTATTTGTGTTATTCGTCGCTAGCGTGCCTGTGACCCGGCTCGCACGCTCGATCCTCGCACGTGAATTTGATTTTAAAGGAGATGTGTCTCGGTTATGCTGATAATTCTCTCTATCACTTATTGTTTCGTTTATTTCCTATACGCTATAAAACTACTCGCTTACATACGACTCGTTTAAATTCTACTCGCTTAAATACTACCCACTTAAATTTTACTCTTTTACTTACACTCGTAGGTCCTAACTTCGATCGTGTCAACAGTATATCTCGTCTTTAACTTCACTTGCTGTCGTTCACTTGGCTGGTGCGAGCATAAGAAATGCTAACGTAAAAAAATGTAAGAGTGAGAAATGTAATTTTTGCAGACTGATGAGTAAGAGAACGTTTTTCTCTTCTCAAATTTCTCCATGGTCACCCTCTGACAAGCAACCCGTTGTTGAATGTAATTATTCGTGACATTCTGATCCTCTTGCACGCTTTCTTGTACCTCCTTAATTTTCCGATCTGTCCGGCCCTCTACAGCAGCAATCTCTCCTTCTAGTACATCTTTAACTGACTCTTGCAATATTCCGATTTTACTCAGACAATCGTCTCTCATCTCCTGTTGAGACTTTATCACTTCCATGAATTTTCCGGTGCTCTTCTCCCGATTTTCTGCAAAAACTGCATTATCTCGCCTGCACCAATTGGGTCTGGTGAAATAGTCGCAGTCCTGTTTGAGGTTCTCGGTGTACTGCCATCTTCGCCGATTAGTCAATTATTTGCAAACTCTTCCAGTATGTCTCCACTTTCTTCTATTAGAGTAATTTCAGATAATCCGTTTATATTTCTCCGATCTCTCTGCCGTCGGTCGTCCAAAAAGTGCTCAGCTGTCGTCGATTCCCATAGATACGTCGGGCCTCCTCCTCTGGTAGCACTTTCCTCCCTACGGTGCTCCTCCATGCTTTCCATCATGCGCATTTCTTCGATCTCGAGAGAAATATTCTGTTCTCCGCTTGTAGCCATGCTTTACGCCTGACAACAGATTTATTTTCCTTGCGCGTGCCCTACCTTACCTCCGCAGTCTTTCTTATCTGTGTTCGAGTCCCTGTTCGGGCGCCAAATGTAACGGTAATTTTTATCGTTCACATTAATTTTTATCTTCCGAGGGGAAAAATTCGGGCTCGAACACGGGGATAATTAATTTAGACTTCTGAGTAGGTAAAAATAGGGTTCAGTTCACAAGGTTGTGAGAATGTTTCGTTTTTCGGCTTTGTGGTGCCGTTTATCGGTACAATTAATTTCTGATACGCTGATACATGCAGTAGTCCTACGATCTTCTTTATATTCCGTGATGGTGGACCTTTCCCTCTGTCGCTCTCTCGACCGGTGGCGAATTCGAGAACTTGATGAAAATCTGATGCCTCCGTCTTACTTGTTATCCTCACGGGCAGCTGAACGCGCCTTCTGCTACGCCCTGGAGACTGCTGGCTCGGCTGTCAACTGTCGTCCATGCTGGATCCACGCTCGCATCACTTCGGTTTCGGGAAAAATGGAAATTTCGGTGTTTCCACGTAGGTTTTTTTGTATGTGTTCTTGTTCCAACGTGGCCGTGCTGTCCTCGTTTTCCGTCTGTTCGCGTTTTCTTGGACGGTGTGCGCGTTTCCTCTTGAAAGGATTTGGATTACTTGGCCCGCGGCAGTTCAAACAATCAAAGAGATTATTCATTCTAGTATAAAAATTCGCGGTCTTTGCACATGCGAGATATTTTAATTCGCCGGTAAAAAGTCCTGTTTGCAACGCAGCAGAGACAGACGCATTGAAGATATGCGTCGTGAGGCTAACTGTCATTCGTTGAAAATTATTTGGTGCAATGTGTCGATGGGTTATTTTTGGAGCTGCTTTACTAACGCTATTCCGCATGAGTTCTAATAACTCGATGAAGACCTGCCACGACATTTTTTCGCCATTGATCACGATGTCTTTGGCAAGCAAATTGGTCCTCATACTTTTCCACAAGTGAGGAATGTCGAACGTGAAGAATATTTTTCGTTTCCCGCGATGAAAAAAAGGTTCCTCGACAGACACACCTAGCGCGGTTATGGCAGCCTGATTTACAGATCCCTGGGCGCAGATCGCTACTTCAATTATTAACTTGATTTGATGGAGTTTATCTACGCTTGGACGCTTTCAATCAGTGATTTTAAGTTTTCATTGCACACGTTCCCACGCGAGGTAACGGAAGCTATCAGCTGCTCCCACGGGTACTTTAAGCCTCCCAGCATAAACACTAGAGCATAATTAGCTATATTATTGGTTCTGCCAAGAGCGCTATGGTCTAGAAATCCTTCTACCAAGTCGGCTTCAGGATTGTACTCCAAGAGCCGCTTTATGCTCGTCCCACATCAAAACGCATTGTCGTTAGTTGTCTATTATCGTCTTGATATTCATCGATAGTCGCTTAAATATTCCGGAATTTATGCCAGAAGTTAAATTTAATTGATTCATCCACAGCCCTATCAAATAAATGCACGGCAAAGCAAACTGCTTTTTGTCTCGGAGATAGACGTATGCGTTAGGCGATAGGTAATACAGAAATAATGCAAATTCTTGTTCGTGCTTGGACCAGCGTACTTTTTTTATGCGTTTCATTCGCAACTTAAAAAGGGCTTACTCGTCACTTAATGAATCTATGGATTTTCTAGCAGTAACAAAACTCGAATAATTTTTAGCTGCAGCTTGAAGCCGCTTAATCTTTTAAAAAGATATAAAATCTTTTAATTTCTTCCCGGTGTGATTTTATTACGCGGCCTAGCCGAACTTTATTACGCATGACCGTTCTGAAACCTTTCGCTTGCGGAGGATTTACCGTTGAACTTTCGCAATTCTCGATTAGAGGGTCGTAAAGCGAAGACTTATCAATAATAGCGGGGTCATTAACGACCGAGTCATTATGGGAAGGCGATTGAGAGCATACAGGAAGTACATGATTGCTGCAGTGAATCATCGATGCCGGTGGTCGGAGAAGTAATCTTAGAGCTGCTAATAGGGATTAAAATTTTTTTAGTATCCGCTTACTTTTTATACCATACTTTCAAAATCATGCAGAGACAAATGATTGCTGCAAGCTCGTCGATTGTCGAGCTGCGCTCGTGATAAAATTTCCAATTTTTTATTCTTACATCATTCAATTCACTTACGCCGTCTGTAAGTGGATATAAAAAAACCAAGATTCCACTGAGTCAGAAAACTATAATCCTCATCATGCCCTTGTTTAGAGAATCCAATTTAAACCAAGTTAGTAGATAAAAAAATTCGAATGATTTTGATAAAAACTGATACTATTTCAATGACATCTCAGCCCACTAAATGGGCTTTTGAATCGGTGTTAACAGAATTTTCTGAACTGATCGTAAATCAATATAATAATTTGGGTAAGGCTTAACACGTGACACTCAGTGCAAATACAATAAATAATCTCCATGAACCATATGAGTAGTATGTGTACACCTTTACTCCTCCTATCCCCACGCCTTCCCCTACCATACAGCTACCACCACCACCCCACTTTTCCACCGCCGCGCTACCCCCTCTGCTTAACCAGTGTCGGTAACGTGGAGATGGTAAAAGGAGGTGTGTGGGGACTCTGGTGAACAAGGAAGAGTAGAGGTAAGAGCAAGATCGAGCATAAGTGTACACATACTCGGAAAAATGAATAAAATTATGTACTCACCACCCCATCTGTTGTTGACGTCCACGATAGATTTTAAACTCCTGTCTCTGGAATGTACTCTCTCTCTCTCACACACACTTACACACACGCACACACACTCAGAGCATGGTGACTTTAATTTCTTACTACGTCCACGTCCGATAGGGTCACCTCGTCAAACCCCTTGTCCACAGCATCGATATCGTTGCCGATGTCTATCTCATGACCGAGGGCCTCTTTAATACCCGCTGCCACATCCACACATTCCCCGTTCGTTAAGTGAACGCGCGGAGCGTTATCGCCGGCAAGAAATCGCCTCATAACAGCGATGAAGGCATCGCTACCGCATGCTTCTTCGATGAGTTGCTTAATACCTACAACATCCACGCGCTCGAGCCTGTACTCGTATATTGAGCATTCCATGACAAGAGCCGGCAGCATACTTGCTAGAGGTTCCGGATGAAATAGGTGAGACCAGTCGATGTAAATAGTATCGCTGAAATCGACGAACAATACGTAGAAGTTTATCCAGTTCGTCGTACGCATCGTACATTTCCTGGGTACGCAGAAACACGCTCATCACACTTTCGACTGAAATGACCAGGCAGCAAAACGCGTCGCTTAAAATCTCCTTGTCGTATCGCGGATACATATTGCGTTTTATTGTTTGCGTGTAGGATGCCAAATACTGAATGCTCGAGATGCTTCTAGAGAGTAACACGGGAATAAAGATAACAACCTCCTGTGAATCATAACTAGGTATACAACGCTATGAATGCAATGAAAGCGGTTTTCGAGCATGTGTTCCCGTGCGCAGTGCTCCTCGTCGAACGCTTGCTCTGCAGTAATAGACATAGAATATGATCCATCACAGAGGCAATTAAGTATGGTCGAAAATCCGACAGTTGGCACGGGGGTAAGGGCAGCAATCACAATACTGGGACAGGTGCTCAAGGAGTGGGGGCTGCTGGAGGAACAATCAGGAATGGGCGTGGCGTGGTGGGTGATATAGAGAACCAATGAGAAATCTGAGTGAGGTGGTGGAGGAGACACGCCCTTTTCGGACTACAGGGCTTCTTCTACTAATTTTTGCGCGTGTCAGAGATGGAAAGGAAGATTAAAGAAAAACTTGTGTTAAAACATACGACGGTCATGTTCGTTATTGTGTATGGATCTTCCTCAATTTCCTCGCATGCGGTTCCCTGACTGGTCTGCTATAGGAATGACGATTCGGGGAAAGAACGTCAGCCAGTTGACATGTAGTTTTTTTATTTTTGTTTGGTCTACCGTGGAAGGAACGGGGAAAACTGAGAAGCCAGAATGATATTGTATATGACGACTGTTATTACAACTTCCTTGTTTTCATTCTGGTCATTATTATTGCGTTTTTTTTGTTTTTATCTATCATTATTTATGGTTTTTAATGATCCCGTGCGCGCCTGCGATACCGGGGGATGCAGGAGTGGCACGTGCGACTGGAAATCGGGCTAAGGGAAAGACCGGCGAGGTATAAGGGAAGGGCGTAACATTGTAACGTTGCAAAACAGAAGGCTCTCAAATGCTACGCCCTTCTCGCTTGGCAACCTCAAGCACGATCTCGCAGGGCCCGAGTATAATGGTGTAGGACCTTATTTAATTATTTTTCTGTTTGTATTTCAATTTTATTCGTACGATCGAATGCACCGAGGGAGAAGGAGAGAGACGGAACGCATCGCACTCACTGATCTGGTCGGCTTCGGGATCCAGTAACTTTACTTGAATCGAGAGAATACAATCATCTTTCGCTTCTCACTGGTACGATGTAGAGCTGTTCCGCTCGACAATCATCTACAGCAACTATCATGGGTATTTTACCTGCCGGACTGGGCTACGCATCTCTATCATCTGCTTTTAATTTATGCGTCGTCCAGCCGAGGCGTTAGTCGCGGTCATCTAGCTACAACGATTCACCCAATTAGCACGATTTTGGATCGTTAGGAGGGAATCATAGTCATTTTATCGTGAATTTATCTGACTGATGAAATTAGCGCTTGGTCGCACCTGCAATTGTTGTGTACCACGCACAGATCATTATTCGGATCGAGACAGATTGCGTTTGATAGACTGTAACATCGAGATTGCTTGAGGTCCAGAGCCGGGAATAAGTCACTTCGTATTTTCTATGTTACGTCCTGACGTAACGTCGCATTTCTACTTTGATTTCAATTACGTTAAAGTTCTTCTACTTTAGTTTTACTACAGTAACAGTAATTTTTAACATTTTTCTTCAATTTTCAAATTTTTTAAGAGAAAAAGAGAGCGGTTTTAACGACAGAGAGAGGAGCAAAGTGGATGTGCGGCTGTACCAACCATCTCCCAGGAATACTAATCTTGTAAAGATGGAATTTTTCAGCGCCCTCGGTCAAACGGCAAATTTTCAAAGCATGGGGTCTACTGCGTAGACCCGGTTATCGACCGCCATTTATGGATCTATGATTCAGCGCAGCCTTACCATTAATCCTCGACCAGGGGTTGAGCTAATCGCCGCCGGAGCGTTGTTGGTCATAAGGTAACGGTTGGAGTGAACGATATCACGTGACCTAGCAGCCGTACCCTTTCTTCTCGCTTTTGCCTGAAAGCTTTTGTCTCTCTCTCCCTCCTAACAAAGATGGTGACATTACGAACAATTATTATATGAGCGAAACAATTAACAAAAGTGGAGGAACTATTGATTTAAACGAAAGATTTATGACTATGAAAATGTTCACACGAATACTTTATGTAAATTATCAGCGGCAAGGAGAACAATTATGCTTCCATATGGAAACTACCCATGGCTGTCACTCGAAAACGAGTACAATCCACATTGAATTGACGATCTTCCCAGTTATAACCGGGTAATAGAAGAAAGATCATTATGTCAGGATTAGTTTCCTTTTCCTTCTGAAATTATATTGATAAGTCTCTCGTAAAATATTGGGATCTATAGCAAAAATACCATCATAAATATATATATTGTAACATAGTTACAGGTGCTAGTCTACTTTATTATTTCGGACGGCTATAAGAGCCGAGATTTCGTGCGAACGCACCGAGCACCGCGGGCACTAGGGAATCGAACCCGGACGAAATTTAACAAAAACGGGCGACGTCACAGCTAAGCAATTCCCTCACTGCCGTAAACAGCAGGTCAGCGACCAGCTGGCCTCGCTTGTCGGCGACCTGCTAGCCTCGCTTGGCGGCGAGGGGTAGACGGGTAGCGCGACAGCGGCAACTCGCAAAATTATTAATGCTCGGCAAATAAAAAATTGAAGCCAATAATGACGTAGAGGGGTACCATACTGAGGGGCAGGATATAAAAGAGCCTGCAGGAGGGAAAATGGTCTCGGAATCGAAGGCGCTCTTCTTCTATCATACGTGCATTTATACTTTGCTCTTAGCTCTCAGCTTTTAAATCTGAGCTCTTCTAGAACTAAGTTTCTTTTACGTGCATACCGGCGGAAAGTTAACCGTGCGTGCATTATAAAACTTCATTCTAAATGTCGAGATTTCAATAAGTCTACAACGACGTTTTCAAAATAATTACGAAAATCGAGGTTGTGTAGTGAACAACGAAGACAGCGGAAAGAGGAAAGACAGGCGAGTGATTTGAACGATAAGAAAAATAATCAGTGGAATTTAGAAGAAATTTATAGTAATACGAGATTGAATAGAACTAATTGAATAGAATTGAGCGGATAAGATTTAAGTGAATAGCATTTCAGCGCATAGCATTTAAACAGGTAGAATAAGCAAGCAGTGTATAAGCGAGTAGGTTTAAAGTGGATAGAAAGGAAGTAAAACGAGTGGTAAACAGAAGGGACTATAGGCATAATAGAGATATCGCCTTTAAGAGCAAGTTTGACGCGCTTGTTTTGGGTGTGTATGTAGGTGACAGGCTCACTACTAACAAAGTACATAGCTCTGTGTCTCGAGGAACTACGTGAACGAGAAACATGGTAAGAGTTGTAAAATAATTGCCGAAATTAACGGATGGAAATTGTAATGTAATGGCCAAAGGTGCCAGTATCTAAACATCGATATTTTTTTTATTGTCTATATAAATAAACCCTACTTTTGCCTACATCGAAGTCTAAATTAATTATCGCTGTGTTCGAGTCCGAATTCTTCCCCTTGGAAAACAAAATTAATGCTAACGATAAGAAATAACCGTTACAATATATATAGATTATGTTATGCATATATAGAAAGGATAAAGGAAATATTAGGATTATTTTACAGTAAAATAGCAAAAAATAGACGAAACGTGAAAGAGATGAGACTGTATCGAGTTTCAATAAAGCTTATCCTGCAGGAAAGCGCGGTTGGTCGACTCTCCACGTAACGATAAACGCCTTTGCGCGAGGGCTGAACAGCGATCTAACTGACTTGCGTACGGACGAAATATACAAGTAACCGAGTCGGGCGAATCGCTCTCTCTCTCTCTCTCTCTCTCTCTCTCTTAACGTGAATTGAAGCGCGCGCGCGTTTCTATGACACGAGAATAATTGTTTTACTAGCAGGTTATTTAAGAAGAAGGGCGTTACGATAAGTAGAGTAATTACTAATTAAACGAACAACCAATAACGATGAGGATAAGCCATAATTCAACAAAAATATTCATACTAATAAGAGATTAACGCAAAAATGATCTTGCGTACGATAACGCAAGTTAACTATAAAACCTGTAACAAAAATATTACTATTGGTTCGATCCGAATCATTTAATTAATCTCCGTACAAATGCCGAAATCTGTAGACACAACCACAGACACATCCACATAGAAGTACTCATAAGGATATTACATACACTAAGAAACTCTGTCGAAAGTAGGCCAAGAAACGGGGTGGTAAGAATCTCACTTAACCCCTTGCACTATGCTGAAATTCGGAACAAGCCGTGCCTAACTTCAGACGTTCTTGTTTAGCCCGAGATTAAGACTACGAGTACGGCTCGTGATATTCATGTTTGGACCGAAATATCAATTACGAACCATACTCGAGATATTCACGTTTGGCATGAAATTAAACAACGAGCCTGACTCGTGATATCCAAGTTTGGCCTAAAATTTTCATCACGAGTCAGACTCGTGAAAATAGTGCAAGGGGTTAATCGCGTGATCCTCTGTGTCTCACATCGCGCGGACAAATCAGAGCGCGACATACCGATGCATTTCCATAGAACTACTGCTCTGCATCTCGGGAAGCTATTCTGTGGGGTAAGGGGAATGAATACGTGTGTGGTTAAGATAGAGCACAGGGAAATTCTTAGAATCAGGATAGGGTTTTATAACTTCTTTTCTTTTAACGCGCTTGACGACAGGAATCTTGACGCTCAGGAGCCCTATAAAAGGCCGCGAAAATCGGCCGGCGACACAGTTTCACGGGGGGACACGAATATAGTTTTTCGAGACAGTTTCACGGAGTTTCACAGAGTATGGTATAAAGAATACAGAGCACGGGACAAGGAGTACAGAGTACGGGAGAAAGAGTACAAGGTACTGGACAAAGAGTACAGAATACAGAGATCGACAATACTCATTATTATTAACGTGTGCGAAATCGAAAATATCGAACGTGCAACACACGATTAGTGAATTCATATAGTTTTATTTCAATAAACAATTATTAATACGCATCAACGTACACGTACTATCTTGAGTTTGTCCGACTTCACCAGTCTACATCCAACCAACATTCAACAGGAATAACTACAGCACCAAGAACCGTAAGTACAATTTTCTTATACGAAATAAAGTGAAATCTTGCTCCACGCGAAACTGTCATTCAAGTCCACCCTATTATTCGTGGAGTGATTGTCCCCAACAAAAAACAAAACGCACTTCAGCCCTATCCCGAGTAATTTTCCGCAAGGTTAGACTCAAAAACGGGCTTGCATCTTTGGTATTTTCTCGTCGGGTGTGGTAGTGGGAGAATTTATCCTCCTTGACCAGAGCACGGAAAATATACACCGAAACGTGCATTGTTATGATAATGAGTGTGAGTGAATTATAAATGTTTGATAATGTTCCAACAAAGGTATTAAAAAACCTTTAAGATAGACACTAACTGATGCGGCAAGGCACTATGAGATGAATTAACAAGTGCGCAGAGTAAGCGCCTATTGAGACTGAGTACAACATAATAAATAACAATGAATATAGTGCTCTGCACAGTGAAACTGTACTAATTGAATATTACTACGCTGTCGACGGATAGTAGGTCGATGCATTCGCACTTAGTACGTCGAGTGACAGCTGCGAATGGTAATATTAAGGATCCTGGTGACAAGTATGCTACATTAAATGCACTCAATATTTAACAAGAAAAAAATCAATATTTATTCAATCATTTAACAATATTTAAATTAATAACTTGTGAGTAAAAAGAGTAATATACAATTGATTAGATCTGGCCTGTGTGTTGATGTACTGTTGGTGATTGGGTCTCAGGCCTGTGAGTTGCCTTGGTGATTCCGTGTGGTTGATCCTGATGATAAGGCCTGACTGTAGAGCTCGAAAAATGCCACACGGCAGTCTGATGAGGGTCCTGACGCCGATGATCGGTGCTGAGCAGAATGGCGTCTGTGCAGCCAACGCGCGAACCACGCCGTTGACGTTGATGAGATTGGCTCTGTGGTTCTGATGATCTGCTATGAGTTTCACTAACACTGAGTTTAAACACGGGTGATTTGAGCAAGAATGTAGTACACTACAGAAATGAATCCGCACTAGAGTGATTAGAACAAGAGAATATCTCCGTGAGCTTTACGCGGGAACGTGTATAGCGAGCGACTCGAGTGAGAACAATGGCCACATCCGTCGACCACGCGGCAGAGTATCAAGAAGACGGACGTGCGTCACAGCTTGCTTGTGATTTGCTGTCAGCGATGGAAGGCGAGACTTATGAGTGGTCTTGCCGATGGGGCCACGCTAACAGCGTTGGCCGCTTGAGTGAGCTTCGATCGAGGATGTGAGCAGATGGACAATATGCATGAGTGCGCGGTCGATAAATCGATATAGCATACCTGCGAGCTATACCATATGACGCGAGGCGTCAGATGATTGTGACTGTAGCGTGTGCATGAGTTGAGTGTGTACTTGGTAAGCGTGAAAACTGAACATGCATCTATGTTAAATTCGTGGGTTTGGTAAAATAGGCCGCGCTTTTAACGTAACATGTACTTCGGCTTATCCGTTTATTATAAAGTCGCGCGCGTGATAGAGCGTCGTCCCGTTATGTGTTCTGCGTGGGAGGAATTGTCACGTTATAGACCGTGTCGCGAATTGTTCTGACAAATTGACGTTTATTGATGTATTTATTTGATTTATTATATTTACCTTATTTATTTATTGGACTTTACTGTATTATTGTCGAAAGCTCGTGTAGTGCGTGATCAACGTCGTCCCGTATTTTGTATGTTGGGATGAGGGATTTGAACGTCCGAGGCGTATCTCGCGTTGTTACATTTTCCGTTACGTCTTAATATATTTTATTTTGTTGTAGTGCATCAGGAGCCCAATACCAGTGAATTATTTGTTGATTATTATTTATATTGTTATTAATATTTTTACTTGAATTATTTTATTATTATCCTTTCATGTTTATTTGTTTTACTGTGATTTTTATATTATTTTTTGTTATTTCATTTATAATTTATCGCCGGACAAGTATATTGTATTTAGTCTTTCTGGTAGTATATGATTTTCTTTATTAAAACGATCGAATCATTAGAAGCTTCGCGTACGTGCCCTTCCGGGGTCTCGTGGACGTTGAGCTGTTTGTATGTGTGGGATGACCCGGCATAGGCCGTATCGGGAGCCGTTTGAATTCGGTTTGAATTGTGTTCGTGCGGGTTATAACGAATCGACTACGACGTAGTCTGGGTATGCGAGTACGAGAGAAGGAGCGACTGCCGTGGTGTTTTACTGCCGTAATAATTAAGACAAGGAATTGTGGACTCTTGGAATTAATTTACGGGGCATTTTCTTTTATATTTTCTTTTATATTTCCATTTGTTTTTTTGTGTGATCTCGAGATTTTGCCGAGTCAGTGCTGGACCTAATGAAGTAAATAAGTTGCCATTTTGGCTCTTTTTGTGAGTTCCTTATTTATTGTGTTTATTGGTTTTGTTAATTGCAACGTCGACAGTTCGAACCACCCACTCTACCTTGAACAGCTGTAGCTATCCTGGGCTGAGCCCGGTCGCAAACCCGGTAATTTTCCTCCTGGCGCCCGGCTCGAGAAAGCAAAAATAAAGGGAGGAAAAGTAATCGCGTCCGGCTATAGGTAACGCATGGTACGTAACAAATTCATACCGAACTCCAACTATTTATGAGAAAAAAACAACGTCAAACCGAATAAGGTAAAATAAGAATTCTCGAGAATAGAGAGACAGAGAGAGAAAGCGAGAGAGAGAGAGAGAGCGAGAGCGAGAGCGAGAGAGAGAGAGAGAGAGATCCGGCTGTATTGAATTAACGATATTATTAATACTTTGCACATGTTACACATTGCATTTATCAACTACCAGGTCTATAAATATGAAACCGGAATTTGCCCATAGATGGCCCTAGCTGTCAATGTAGTTACCGTCAAACCGCGTCATTGGCGCCATTTCCTTGTTGACATCTCTGACAAAGATTTTCAACTCACAACCATACAAGTTTCATACAACAGCATAGTTTGTAATAGCGTTGAACATGTCGAATTTTGTGCCTGGAAACTACGATTTGCGGACAGCATTGATTTTCTGTTACCAACTGAAGAAAACTGCTGCAGAATCGCATCGAATGCTTGTCGAACCTTACGGTGAGCATGCTCTTGGTAAATCACAGTGCTTTGAGTGGTTTAAAAAATACAAAAGTGGCGATTTTGACGTGAGAAACGAAGAACGTGGAAGACCACCGAAAAAGTTTGAAGACAGCGAATTGCAAGCATTGTTGGATGAGGATGACGCTCAAACTCAACAACAACTTGCGGATCAATTAAATGTGACACAAGAAGCCGTCTCCATATGTTTGAAAGCCATGGGAAAGATCCAGAAGATGGGAAAATGGGTTCCACATGAACTGAATGAAAGACAGCAGAAAACCGAAAAACCACTTGCGAAATGCTGCTCGCCAGGTACAAATAAAGTCATTTCTCCATCGAATTGTGACTGGCGATGAAAAGTGGATATATTTTGAGAATCCTAAGCGTAAAAGATCATGGGTAACTCCAGGCGAACCATCGACATCGACTGCAAGGCCGAATCGCTATGGACGGAAGACAACGTTCTGTGTTTGGTGGGGTCAGAAGGGTGTGATCTATTATGAGCTGCAAAAACCTGGCAAAACCGTTAATACCGAACGCTACCGACAACAAATGATCGATTTGAATCAAGCTTTGCGTGAAAAACGACCAGAATATCAAAAAAGGCAACACAAAGTGATTTTGCTTCATGATAATGCACCATCACACACAGCAAAACTGGTCAAGGAAACGATTGAGGCGTTTAATTGGGAAATACTTTCGCATGCGGCTTACTCACCAGACTTGGCTCCGTCCGATTACTACTTATTTGCATCGATGGGACACGCACTTGCTGAGCAGCGCTTTACTTCTTACGAAAATGTACGAAAATGGCTCGATGACTGGTTTGCCTCAAAAGAGCAACAATTTTTTGGCGTGGCATCCACAAATTGTCAGACAGGTGGGAAAAATTTATAACTAGCGATGGGCAATACTTCGATTAAAATATTTTTTATCATTTTCATACAATAAACGTGTATTTTCTATACAAAAATTCCGGTTTCATATTTATAGACCTGGTATATTACTTCTCATCATGTCATCCAATATTTCGAAATACATATTACTTACTTCTTTTGCCCCTTGATTTTTGCTTCATTCTCCTCTAATTACTTCTTTCAATGTTTTCCACCTTTTTCAGAGAGAGAGAGAGAGGGAGAGGCGGAGACAGACAGACAGACAGACAGACAGACGGCCATTGTGCAATGGAGATACTGCCAAATGGGGCGCCTCCAGGTAGCGGCTAGGGGGATGCTCGACATTCAGAGATGGATAGAAGGTTGAGGTGGAGTATTGGGTCTGGGAAAAAGTTCGTAGCGTTTTTTTTAGTAAAATTCAACTGGTTTTCTTATAGTGTGAAAAGTAATTAATTTAAACCAAATATACTCCATTATTATCGATAATGTTTCGCCATTTTTCGGGTAGAGCTGTAATGCCATCGGTGAAGAACTTCTAAGGTTTCTGGTTTAAAAACTGAATCAAGTGGATTTCACAGGCTTCTTTTGAAAGCAGCTTAATTCCATTGAGAGAGTTCTGCAGAGATCGGAATAAGTGATAGTCAGACGGTGCTATATCTGGACTATACGGTGGATGCATCAAAACTTTCCAACCAAGCTCCAGCAATTTTTGACGGGTCCTTAAAGAAGTGTGTGGTCGGGCGTTGTCATGATGGAAGACAACACCTTTCTTATTAATCAATTCGGGCCGCTTTCTTTCAATTACTTGGCGTAATCTCTCTAGTTGCCCACAGTAGAGTTGAGAATCAATCATCTGACCAACTGGAAGTAGCTCATGGTGGACGATTCCCTTCCAGTCCCATCACATCACCTTTTTCGCCGTCAATCCTGGCTTCGCGAACGCTTGTGACGGCTCCCCATCCTGTTATGCCGGTACCGCGTAATTAGAGTACTCGGTAATCGGTATAATATTATAAAGTTATTATTCTGGGATCGTTTGCCGATTAGGAGATGGAACTCGAGTAATTCGTGTAAACGTGAATTTATGTAAAATGGAAGTGTTTATTATAGGCAACGGCAACTTTCCGTTGTCTATTTAGAAGTCAATAAAATATTGATACAATAAATCGTTGTTTCGAGCCCGTACGAGGAACCAACCTCTCGCGTCTGAATCTACTGATAGAATTTAATATTTCGGGCGAGTCCGACCCGCGATCAACCGTTCAGGTTGATGTTAAACTTTAGACTGATTTCGGCAAAGCAGTTATTTGCCCCATTGACCGAAATCAAGTGTCGAAATGGATTTCGTAATAATCTTTGCTTGCGAATTCTAGCAAGTCGTAGCTCGAGCTCGCAGCAGTCATTGCTGGCAGCTCGTTGCTTACGTTTGCACATTTTTTCTACTTTGGTGAGTGGGCCTCACGCAAAGAAGGAACAATGGCGAAATAATATACAAAGAATTCGTTCGCGGCACAACATCCCTTCCCTCTTAGAAGGAAACATTTTTTCTCTAATAAATTTTTTCTTTGATAGGTTTCCCGTATTTCCTCTTACAATTTGATATTTTATATATCGGACAATATAGCAGACAATACAATCTTTATCATGGTTTTGACATATATTTGCTATTTTTTCTTCATTGTCGATCTGGCAATCGCACTCGATTGAGGGGGTGAATTTCCCATGCCCGCTCGGGTCGCAGTTGTTGTCCAAGTGGCTCGAGGTTGTTATCTAACTCGGCTGCTGCCGGGGTTGTTGCCTCGGTTGTCCTTGTCGGTGTCCGCTTCCGTTTGTACCTGTAACATTTAAACAGAAGGAAGCCGACCAAGGCTTCTGCTCGAATCTCCGAGTTTTTGTAGCCCCTCCGGATCTCGTAGCACGATTGATAGTGAAACTTCCTTCTCGGTGCGTGTCGGAGGTGCCTTAGCCCCCATTTCCCTCAATTTTAGGGCGTACGGGGGAATGTAATCTTTCCGGATAACTTGAGATGTTCGCCCTGTTGTTATTACGCTGAAATCTGGGGCGGTTACAATACATACGCCTATCAAAGCCAGTATTCCGGTTATTTGTGTCCATTTTCGCGTATTTTAGGACTTCGCAGGGTGCGTTGTTTGTAACCAAAATTGTAGGGTGTGTCGGCGGGCAAATGTAAGATTTGCTCAGTACCTTGCAATTTCTTAAAGTCATCGGTTGTTATCTTCAGGCATTTTCGATTCTCGATGTCAATGACTACGTGACTCCCAGTCGTGTCCACGTAGTCGTACCTGCCATTGCTTGCTCGCGTGTGCATAGGGTATACTTTTTGTATACTGTACTGTTGCTGCCCGATCAGCGGTATGTCGAGTACGAGTATAATTGCGTCACCTTCGCTGTAGGCCTTTTGGTCAGCCAGTCGCATAAGTGCTGACGCTTGGCTGTGTTCGTCAGCGACAGGGAAACTTGTGCCAGGCGGCAGGTGTGTCACTGCGATGACGAGGTAACGCGTAAGCGTTCTCGGTGGCAGGGGCATTCCTTCTGCATTGCCGTCGGCTATCTTTGTTACCAAGCGCACCAATTCCCATACATCGCTGAGTAATGCCTAGACTGCAATACTTATCGCGTTGAGCGTCTCTTCCAAGTGTTGGCACCTCGTTACATAGTACAGGTTGTCGTTAAGTGTGTGATTGATACGCTGTATTTGGGCCAGCAGGATACGCGCTTTCATTATATAGACTGAGGGTGGTCCTTACCACTTATTTTTAGTTTGTCAGCCCTTCCTGCAGGGTCTGCTGTGAGGCCTTTATTCTGGCAATCTCTTCGTGGAGCTTTTCGGCATCGGCAGCGTCAATATTTCATACGATGGCCTTCATGCTTCCAAGGCCGTCGACCATTATAAGCTTAATCGAAAAAGGTTTTTTATTTGTCTCAATTATATATCGTTATTACCTACTCTGCTAGGTTTATAGAAGTTTCCACCTTGCGCCCTGAGGGGTTCTTACCCACATTTTATCTTAGCTTTAATTAATCTGTCAATTAGCTATAGGTAATTTTTATAATTTTATATATTCCTGATCTATTAGTGCTCGATAAAGAGCTTCAGGCGGTTTGCATGCACCGCCTGAGTTTTTCGTCCCTTTCGGATGACGTAATTGACGGGGGGCCTCTTCTCTACTATTTCGTGAGGTCCCGTCCACATCGGGGTCAGCTTGGATGACCGCCCCCTGCGCACCGTCTCGTTCCGGAGAAGTACGCGTTCGCTGACGCGGTATTCCTGAACCTGTGCACCGTGGTCGTATGCATTCTTCGACCGTCTGTTTGCGACTTCCAGGTTGAGGCGTGCCACTGTCCATGCGGCGCGTAATCGCACCCGTAACTCGTGGACATCATCATCGTAGGCATAGGTGCTACGGCGCTCCTGTTTCACGGCGGTCGGCAATTCAGCCTCGCATCCGTATACCAACACGTGGGGAGACAGTCCGGTCCCCGTGTGTGGAGTGGTATTGTACGTAAACATTGCGTACGGCAGCCACTCGTCCTAATTTCCCTGATCCTCGCTTATGAAATTTTTCAGATATTCTACGATGGTGCGATGCGACCTCTCTAATGCGCCGTTCGATTCGGGATGATAGGCCGTTGTTTGTATCTTCTTAATTCACAGCGGTCGACACATTTCTTTGAAGGTCGAGCTGAGGAAGTTCGTACCCTGATCCGATAATATATATAATTATAATCCGATAATATATAATAATTTCCGGCCTTCTGTGCCGGCAAATTAATTCTTCGACTAGTGCTCTTGCGACTGTCGATGCTTCCTGATTCGGCAGTGGTATCGCCGCACTGTACTTCGTAAGCGCGTTCTGGATAGTAAGTATATATTTTTTCCCAGATGCGCTTTCAGGTAGCGGTCCTACGATATCGACCGCTACTTTCTCAAATGACCTTGTTCGAGAATTCAGTTGTCGGAGAGGTAGTGGACCGTAAAATATTGCAGGTTGAATTAAAACGCAGTATACTGATGTTAATTATAATAGCATTTATTGCTCCACCTGTCAAGTGCAGCAGACACGAATACAAATAAACAAGTAAAATATAGCAAATAATATATTAAAATGAGCACAGAAAAGATAGAATATAGTGAAAATGAAATGTGTAGAGCTAATTACCGTGCATGATTGTATTAATCGTGTGCAAGTGATGAGACGTGCTGTCGCGATCAGGCCCCGCGGTGAAGCTGATGCCGGGTGCACGACACGTTGAGTCCAATGATGCTGTACCGGTGTGCCGACGTCAATATATCAATGCTGATATGGTCGAAGAGTTTGATAAGACTATAGGTCGGCTGAGTAGATCGGTGAGTCTGATTTCGATGCACTTAATCGTCGAGAGAACGCACGAAACTCGATGACGGTGAGAGCTGTACGAGAGCAAAACGCAAGATGGCTGCGTAATACGAAGCAGCCGTTTTCTCGCCAAGCGGTCGTAGTGCGCTTGCGTGCAGCGACCTGTAGCTTGGCACGCTGACCTGGTGTAGGATCTACAGCTCCTGCGTGGTGCTGCCGCTGAGTGGCAACAGCAGGCAGTTGCCCTTGCTAGCCCGCAGTGCGCAGTCTCGCTACGCTTGGCAGAACGTTCGAGCATTCTCAAACAGACCTTGATGGAGTTTCTGTTACTACCATCGGCGTTCGTTTTCTTTTCCTGATTTTGTTCTTGTGACAGGATTCGCAGAACGATATGTACTCTTCCAAGTGCCTTCTTAGACCGGGCCAGTCGTACTTGGTCCGGATCCGATGGACCGGATAACGTACGCCTGATACCCTGATGCCCTTCTACGGGGGTGTCGTGTTATTCTCTCATTATGTTCTGGCGGTCATCGGCAGAGGGAATGGCTATGCCACTGCGGCAATGGCTATACTTTTTTGTAGCGCTGTCTTCGTTCGCGCTGCTGGAAGTTTGTGGGCTACGGGCCCCGCCGTGCCTCGCTTCCTCAGCAGGCCTTTTCGGTGCTCTGGCCGCAGTTTCGTCACTCGGTGTACCCACCGGTAGCTCCGCCGTTGAGTCGCTCTTTGTCTCGAGCGCCCTTGCAACATTTGCTTTTCGCGGCCTTCTGCGCCTCGCGGGTCCGCCATGCTGTGCTGGGCTCGCTCTGTCTTTGTCAGCGATGCTCGCAGTCTTACCAGTGCTTTCCTCTGTCACCGTGCGTGGTCTGCCACTTCCCCGACCGCACGGCTTTGCGGTGGGGCTGTGGGGTTCAGTAGAGCGACCTGCATGCACGCTGCGGATCTCTCCATCCTTCTCCATTGCATGGGCACGCGCTGCTTCTTGCTCTGCCTCGTTGCTGGGCTGGCCCGTGGTATTCTCGGCTCTTGGCTTTGTGCGGCTGTCTGTACCCGGGGGCATGCTGTTCTTTTCTGTCTCGTGGGCGAGCTCGATCTCTCCTTCCGTTGAGCTACCACGGCTATATGGGGTATCTTCGGCCGTCCGCTTGGTCATTAGCTGTGCCGAGTTGCCCCGTAGTACTGTTCTTTTCCGACTCACAGGCTACGTTTTTTGCTCTCGTTTGGGCCCTCGTAGTAAGGAATATACGGCTTAGCGCATCTGCATTTGTGATGCGCTTACCTTCCTTGTATTCTACATTAAACTCATGTTTCGCTAATTTTATTTTCCAACGCATTAGTCTCGAACCTGGGTCTTTACTCCGAACAGCCAGGTAAGCGGTTGGTGGTCCGTCACTACCGTGAAACGAGTACCATAAATATATGGCCGAAGTTGAGCGAGAGCCCACACTATGGCGAGTAGTTCTTTTTCCGTCGTTGTATAATTAAGCTCAGCCTTTGACATGGTGCGGATCGCGTAGCATATGGGCAAATCGTCCCCGATCTTGCCTTGCGAAAGAATAGCGCCCAGCGCCCTGTCCGAGGCGTCCGTTGTTACAACGAACGGCTTTCCGAAGTCTGGATATTGCAATACTGGTGCTGTGGTAAGCGCCGTCTTCAGTTCCTCGAAGGCAGCATCTCTTACTGCGGTCCACTCGAATTTAACCCCTTTCTGGATTAATTCTGTGAGTGGTTTCGCAATTTTCGAGAAATCCTTAATGAATTTCCGGTAATAACCAGCTAGTCCGAGGAAGAATTGTACTCCTTTTACGTCTCTCGGCACCGGGAATTCCCTTACCGCTTCCAGCTTCTTCGGATCAGCACGTACACCTTCTTCGGAGATGATGTGGCAAACTGTGTTTCTTTCCGCAGGGACTGGCACTTGCTCGGTTGCACTGCCAATCTGGCTTCTCTTTGCCGCTGCAGTACCTCTCGCAGCCTGTCGTTCTGCTTCTTGAAGGTTTTGCCGTGGATTACTATGTCGTCTAGGTATAAGTACATAGCATTTAACTCCCCGTAGTCCAGCCAGTGCGGAGTTCATCAGCCTCTGGAATGTCGGTGGCGCGTTCTTGAGTCCGAACGGCATGCGGTTATACTCAAAATGGCCGATTGGTGTAGAAAATGCGGTTTTTTCTTTGTCTTGCTGCGCTATTGGGATTTAGTGAAATCCAGAGGCGAGATCCAAAGTCGTATAATATCGGGCCCGTCCCAGCTGGTCCAATATTTCGGTGATATTGGGCAGTGGGTACGAGTCCCCGATGGTGGCTTCGTTCAACTTCCGAAAGTCCACCCCTACGCGCATTTTTCTCACTCATGCTGCATCAGGTTTTTTCGCTACAGTCAGCAGCGGCGCGTTCAACTGACTCCTGCTGGGTTGGACAATGCCGTCTGCAAGCATTTCGCAGGTCTGCCTCTCTACTTCTCTTTTGTAGGTCTCGGGCAGCCTGTATGGCATGTACCTTAATGGGCTGCACCCCTTCCTTAAGGGGTATCCCCTGGTAGGTGAAACACGTCCTCGTATTCGCTTGTGTTTTCGTTAAGCGCTTTGCGCTCTTCCTCGTTGAGGTTCGCCGTGTCAAGCTATTTGGCTGGTCGTGCGAGGTGGTCAGCCCCTCGCTCCGCGCTGACGGCGCATACCTCCATAGCGGCTGCCTCGGCCGCTTGACCTACTGCCGCTTCCTCGAGCGGCTCGAGTTTCACTACGGGGCGTTGTACCTCTACCACCTGCTCGGTAGTATTTATTAAGCTGATTGCATAGCTACTACCACGCGGCGGCGTAACGCAGGCGCCCATGATAACCCCGTCCTCGGGCTCTACTCTTGAGAGCGATCCTACGAATTTGCTCGTTGTTGCCGCGTAGGTGACTGTCTCGCTGCGTGGCGGCAGAGATACCCTCGTCACGCTGTCCAGTAGCGACATGCAGTGCCCGTATAGCTTCAGCATCTCTCCGTGCAGGATATCTGCCTTGTGATACTTTATAAAATCCATTCCTAGCAGCCCATTGAACCCTAGCGGCACATTTTGCGGACTATGTAGAACCAATGTTCCACAATTAGAGCCGATATCTCCAGCACAATTTTTGCTGTACAGAGGGGGGTGAATTTTTGACCTGCCCCACCCTGAAACTCAACGGAGCACCTGCTCACTATGGTCTCGGGCTTGAGGCATCCCTCCTTCAGTATACTGCACTGGGCTCCTGTGTCCACTTTATGGGTGAGTACTCCGGTCACGGCCAATGATGCGACGATGTCAAAGTAGCTGGCCGTAGCGCTGTACGCCGGCAAAGTTACCTGCAGTAACTGCTGCGTCGTTTTCCTCCTTCTACGCGCGGGTCTCTGCTGGGCCGTGAGTGTATTTAATCTCATCGTACCCAGCCGGCTGGCATCGGTATTTGATTGACCTGTACCTGCATTCACCGTGGACCTTTCACTCTTGCCCTCTGAGTCCCTTGGACGTCGGGGATGCTGTGAAGACTGAGCAGGCTCGCTCTTGTTTTGCGACAATCTCCACCTGCAGTCTTTCCACAAGTGGCCCCTTTTTTGGCAATACTTGCACACAATGTCAACGTGGTGTATGGATTTATCTTCACTGGGCATCGGTAGGCTCACTCTTCCCGATCTGCGGGTGCAGTCTCGAGCCACGTGCCCTGGTTTCCCGCAGGTGAAGCAATTCTCTCCCTGCTGGATGGGGCGCCTTGGGGCCTTCTGGGGTGGCTTAATGCTCAACCTACACCTCCCTTTGGCTGTACCATATTGGTTATTTTGATCGCTCCCGTTACTGACTCGTAGAGTTACGGGATCTGAACAGAATTTGGACCTGCCCATGCAGTGCATTTTCGGAGTTAGCCTGGGCGCTCTTCCATGTTATCTTCTCGATGATGCGCATTTCCAACATCGAGACGGCTTCCTCGCAGAGCTTTTCTATAATATCAACGGTGATACGCTCTGTCCTGGCGGCGTATACGGCGATATCCTCGCCCTGGCCCTGCCGGAGGGAGTTGAATTCTACCTGTATCGACGCCAGCGGCTTTCGCTTCCCGTACAGGGCCTGCAGCTCGGTCTTAAGCTGCGCTACCGAGAGGATGACTTTATGTTTCATCTCTCTAGCCGCCCTATCTTCGAGCTTGCTGCTCAGTACCAATTCTAACAGGATCTCGTGGTCATCGGGCGCAGCTCGCTTGAAAACGGTTTCACAAGACCGTATGAAGGCGTCCAGCTCGTTCGCGATGCTGAAGTCGAAATGCTTTATATTTTTTAGGGCCAGCCCCAGGTCAAGCATCCGACCCCGGGTTTCTGGTACCCGCGGTTGCTCCCTTTGGAACACGGGATCCGCAGCAGGGTATTCTGGCTCCTCGAATCTTGTTTGCCTCGACCGCGGATGTGGTATCGGGCGTTCTTCCAACCCAGTTCCTTTCAGCCTCCGCAGTAATTCGGCATTTTGCTCCCGTAGGGACTGGATGAGTTCGAACTCGTCCGCACCTACCTCGTCGAGCGTGTCCGCGAGGTTTCGTCTTGCCGACGGTGTTTCAGCCTCCCGAAGTTCACGATCGAGCTCGCGTTGGCCTTGATCATACTCACGCTGTAGCCTTCCGTACTGGCGTCGAGCTCTTTCCATATCTCGGTGGCTCCAGTCGACCGCCTCTAACCGATCTCGTACTCGTAAAGGTACTGACGGGCTCCCATACCGGTGGCTGCAGGGAAACCTACGCGATCTATTGTTTGCATGTTTTCAATTTCGCGCTCAATCATTTCCTCGGTGATGCGCTCGGGAGTTCTGCCACCAGTGGTCATATTGAAAATGTTGTCGCTATCGTCGCTTTCGTGATCCCTGAACGACGCACCCCTGAGTGGGTTCACGCCAAACTGGGCTGTCAGACGGCCTGCGAGGGCTTCCTGTCTGGCTGTGGGAATTCGTCTCGTCAGCCGCTACCATGTCCCCTACAGCCGCAGCTAATCCGGCTGTGGAGTCTGCCCCTGCGCCGGGCAACGTCATGTCTAACGAGTTGTCCCTACGTCTTGATCGGGCCCCTCTAGATTCCGACATGTTTATTTCGCGATGGGTTTTTTACTTTAATATTTACAAAACAAATAATCTATCAAGAGATACGTATCCGTTGGAATATTTTCCTAATTTACGGCTCTGAATTGACTGGCTTTGACTCTACAAGGCTATATGTATATGTATAACTTAACCGCCACTTACAGGAAGTTGATCTGGCTGATGGTCCTTTCCATGGCGATGTTCCTTGTGTGCTGATCCTTCGGTGCTTCAGACCTGTTGTCCCGTAGCTCCCCTCAAAGGTTGGGCCAGTTATCCTCCCTGGCACCGTTGACCCGTCTCTTGGTGGTTCTTTGGTTCGTCTTCTGTGCGACGGCTTCGTCACAAGTAGCCGCTTCGGGTGCTTGGTTGCACACTTTGTGCGGTTTTCGGCGACTTGACGTGACACCGTCAATCGGGACTTTAAACGGTTGACCGATGTCAGACCGCACCGACGTTCACTTCGCGTCTTCGCGTTAGATTATTCGGGTTTTCACGAACTACACTGGCGTCCTTTGCACGAGTCGTAGTCGTCACTTCAAAGTCACTTTTATTACTTTGTCCAAAACGCTTTTCGTCCAAATAAATTACGTAGCACCTATCACTTCAGTAAATCCCACCGCTAAGACCAAATTTTATGCCGGTACCGCGTAATTGGAGTACTCGGTAATTGGTATAATATTAAAAAGTTATTATTTTGGGATTGTTATGATACTGAATGTGAGTGAATTATATCCGGCTCGGAGGACCAAAAAATGTATGTTAATGAGTATGAGTACATTATATCCGGCTCGAAGGACCAAAAAATGTTATGATAATGAGTGTGAGACTGAGTTTGAGTTTGAAATTATTTTTAATCTGTCGACAGGTAGCAAGTCGATACATTCACACGTAGCATGTCGAGTGACAGATGCGAATAGTAAGATTAAGGATCCTGGTGACAAGTATAAATAATTAAAAGCACTCAGTAATGAACAATAATAAATTCAATGTTTATTTAAATTATATAACAGTGATTGCATAAAAAATACCTGGTGATTATAACAAATATATACTGTGATTTGTCTGGCCTGCGTGTTGATGTACTGTTGGTGAGTAGGTTCTCAGGCCTCTGAGTTGACTTGTTGATTCCGTGTGGTTGATCCTGGTGATACAGTCTGGTTGTAGAGCTCGAGTAAAGCCACACGGCAGGCTGGTGAGTGTCCGGACGCCGATGATCGGTGCGAGGCAGAATGGCGTCTCTCCTGCCAACGAGCGAACCACGCCGTTGACGGTTATGTGAGTGCTGCACTAGTCCTGTTGAGTTGCTGTGATTCGCACTGACACTGAATTTACACACGGGTGATTTGATCAAGAATGTACTACACTATAATAATGAATGCGCACAAAAGTGATTGGAATGAATGAATATCTCTGTGAGTTTACGCGGGAACGTGTACTGCGAGCGACTCGAGTGAGAACAATGGCCACATCCGTCGACCACGAGGCAGAGTATCAAGAAGACGAACGTGCGTCACAGCTTGCTTGTGATTCGCTGTCAGCGATGGAAGGCGAGCCTTGTGAGCGGTCTTGCCGATGGGGCTACGCTAACAGCGTTGGCCGCTTGAGTGAGCTTCGATCGAGGATGTGAGCAGATGGACAATATGCATGAGTGCGCGGTCGTAAAATCGATATAGCATACCTGCGAGCTATACCATATGACGCGAGGCGTCAGATGATTGTGAGTGTAGCGTGTGCATGAGTTGAGTGTGTGCTTGGTAGGCGTGAAAACTGAACAGGGATCGTTTGCCGATTAGGAGATGGAACTCGAGTAATTCGTGTAAACGTGAATTTATGTAGAATGGAAGTGTTTATTATAGGCAACGGCAACTTTCCGTTGTCTATTTAGTAGTCAATAAAAGTTTAATACAATAAATCGTCGTTTCGAGCCCGTACGAGGAACCAACCTCTCGTATCTGAATCTACTGATAGAATTCAATATTTCGGGCGAGTCCAACCCGCGATCAACAGTTCAGGTTGATGTTAAACTTTAGACTGATTTCGGCAAAGCAGTTATTTGCCCCATTGACCGAAATCGAGTGTCGAATTGGATTTCATAATAATCTTTGCTTGCGAATTCCAGCAAGTCGTAACTCGAGCTCGCAGCAGTCATTGCTGGCAGCTCATTGCTTACGTTTGCACATTTTTTCTACTTTGGTGAGTGGGCCTCACGCAAAGAAGGAACAATGGCGAAATAATATACATTGAAATAGTTCGCGGCACAACCATCCCTTGTCCACGATTTTTGACGCTTTCGATTGTTGTACCTGACTCATTTTTCATCTCCGGTTATGACACTTTTCAGAAATGGATCGATTTCATTGCGTTTCAGGAGCGCATCACAGATGTTAATTCGGTCTATCATGTTTTACGCGCTCAACTTATGAGGAATACATGCATCGAGCTTCTTTTTGTAGCCAGCTTTGTGTAAATGGATCAAAACAGTTTTGTGGTCAATGCCTAGCTCCATACCAATATCGACACTGCTGATATGTTTATCTTGCTGGACTTTTTTTAAGAATTCCATCAGCTTTTTCAGTGATTGGACGACCAGAGCGTTATTCATCTACACATCAAAATTACCAGAACGAAAGCGAGCGAACTATTTCCGCGCAGCAGATTTTGATAAAGTACCTTCACCGTACACTGCACAAATTTTTTCATAAGCCTGCGCAGCGTTCTTCCCTTTGTCGTAATAATATTGCAAAATATAGCGCAATTTTTCATTACTTTTCTCCATTTTCAAACGCAAACAACTTTCCAACCACTGCACCAATTTCGATGTTTATATACTCAAAGTAACGCTCGAAGTGTCACGTTTCCAACGAGTATTTAGTGGTGTTGCTGCGATCTGTGTTTCCTGACTTATTTGCAATTGATGCCATTTATCGGGAAAAACGCCACGAACTTTCCCCAGACCTAATAAAATAGCCCCCGCCGTCCAAACTCAACCCAAGCTAAGATACCCTGCCAAGGGCTGCATGGCATCTGAGAGGGATGTCCCAAACCGTTTCCTTGGGGTAACTGGTCTAACCCCAGATGTATTCAAATAGTCTTATCCCTGTAACCAGGCTCTGCCGGAGTGGACATGATCACACAGGTAAGGTGAAGAAATTAATAGGGACGGAAAGCGGACAGAGAGCTGAAAATCGGGTGGACAACGGATCAACGGTTTCTGGAGAAACTACAACTAAGCAGTGTAAGAAACAGTTGGAAAAGGAGGCATCGGAGGCATTTGCCGAACGCGGGAAACGTATCCATAAAATGGAGAGCGTTATGAAGCAATACAGCAACATTCATAATTCGAAACGAGATGCTACTACTAAAGCGATAGTCCTATACCAGCGGATGCAGAACCACCGAGAAGAAATGCCGTAATTCGTGGAAGCATCCCGACAGCCCGAAGTGACATATACCCAAGCGCCGAGCAAAGCGGAATCGCAAGTATTGGTAGTCGGGAATGAAAGAGCTATTAAAAAGCCCTATCCCCAAGGGAGACCAGGAAGTCAACGTTTGGGAGACGGTCCGAGGATTGCGTTAAGGACAACGTCCTCGGACAAAAAGAGAGCTACGTCTTATCCGCCCTAGACCATAACACCTGAGAAAAAGCGGAGGGATGGGGAAGACGCAAGAGACAGCGCAAGGAAAAGAAGTGCTCTCCAAAGTGGGGAAGTTCCGTAAGATCCCATCGCAGAGGGCTCTGACTGGGAAACAATAGTACAGAAAAAGCAAAGAAGCCTGACAGGGGTGCCTATGCAAGGAAATAAAAAAAACGGAAAAAACCGCCCAAGAAAGGCACTTGCGAGACACGAACCCGTGAAAGGCGATCAGAAGCGGTTGCGGTAAAGGTAAACGGGAAAGCCTCGTATGCAGACATTCTCCGAAAAATTAAGTGGGCTGTAGACCCAGAAAGCTGCAGAGCGAAAGCAGTCGGAATAAAGCGAACTCAAGGAGGTGAAATCGTAGTCGAGATAGAGTAGGGAAGTGGAGGGACCGAAAAACTAAGGGAAGCTATAGCGGACGCACTCGACGCATAAGCAACGGTACGCATGATCGGACAGAACTGCACAGTTAAAATCCGGGACTTGGACGAAGTCACGGACGAAGAAAATATAGCGGCAGCATTTATGGCACTACGGAAGACACTGACAAAGACGTAGTCAAAGTAAGAGCTCTGAGAAAAGCATTCGGGGGGACCCATATAGCAGTAGTGACTCTAACGACAAAATTGGCGGAAAAGAGATGGAGAGTATTAGAGCACATTACATTGAGTGACCACTAATATTTGAAATACTGCATTGGTAGAAACCTAGGGTCGCACCAGCTACGCAGGCAGCGCGGCAGTAGAGGCAGGCGAATGGATACTGCGATGACTAGACCGACGCAAGCTCACCGAAGCGCTGCAGATGGCGGAAACCAGGAGAAACTTGAATAGGCTTGCTGAAACTGGGAACTCAGACACAATGGTGAGCTACATGTTCGATACACTCACAGCGATATGCGGTGCAGCCATGCCAAGACGCAGGAAACACCTAGGCAAGACAGGAACTATATACTGATGGAACGACGAAATTTGCAACCTGAGAAAACAGTGCCTAGCTGTATGCAGAGCAGCTCAACGGCGCAGGAGACGAGTTGTCGCGCAGGTAGATGAGACACTACAAGCAGAATTTAAGGAAGTTAGTAAGAAACTGCGATTCGCAATCCGAAGCAGTAAGAGGCATTGTTGGATGGAGCTATGCCACTCAATAGATCAAGAGCCATGGGGGCTCCCTTATTGAATTGCTACCAGGAAGCTTGGCAATAGGAAACCTATTCCCGGTTTGTCGTGCTCGGAATGAATGTGACAAATAGTAAATACGCTTTTCCCAGTGGATAATCGCAGATAAGCGGAACCTACAGATAAAGCCAACTTGCCAGTAGACCTTTTCACCATCAAGGAATTGTACGAGGCACAATTAGTACTTGCTCCGCAAGTGCGTGTCCCATCGATGCAAATAAGTAGTAATCGGACGCCAAGTCTGGTGAGTAAGCCGCATGCGAAAGTATTTCCCAACTAAACGCCTCAATCGTTTCCTAGACCAGTTTTGCTGTGCGTGATGGTGCATTATCATGAAGCAAAATCACTTTGTGTTGCCTTTTTTGATATTCTGGTCGTTTTTCACGCAAAGCTTGATTCAAATCGGTCATTTGTTGTCGGTAGCGTTCAGTATTAACGGTTTCGCCAGGTTTTAGCAGCTCATAATAGATCACATCCTTCTGATCCCACCAAACACAGAGCATTGTCTTCCGTCCATAGCGATTTGGCCTTACAGTCGATGTCGATGGTTCGCCTGGAGTTACCCATGATCTTTTACGCTTAGGATTCTCAAAATATATCCACTTTTCATCGCCAGTTACAATTCGATGGAGAAATGACTTTCTTTTGTACCTGGCGAGCAGCATTTCGCAAGTGGTTTCTCGGTTTTCCTGCTGTCTTTCATTCAGTTCATGTGGAACCCATTTTCCCATCTTCTGGATTTTTCCCATGGCTTTCAAACGTATGGAGACAGCTTCTTGTGTCACATTTAATTGATCCGCGAGTCGTTGTTGCGTTTGAGCGTCATCCTCATCCAACAATGCTTGCAATTCGCTGTCTTCAAACTTTTTCGGTGGTCTTCCACGTTCTTCGTTTCTCACGTAAAAATCGCCACTTTTGTATTTTTTAAACCACTCAAAGCACTGTGATTTACCAAGAGCATGCTCACCGTAAGCTTCGACAAGCATTCGACGCGATTCTGCAGCAGTTTTCTTCAATTGGTAACAGAAAATCAATGATGTCCGCAAATCGTAGTTTCCAGGCACAAAATTCGACATGTTCAACGCTATTACAAACTATGCTGTTGTATGAAACTTGTATGGCTGTGAGTTGAAAATCTTTGTCAGAGATGTCAACAAGGAAATGGCGGCAATGACGCGGTTTGACGGTAACTACATTGAGAGCTAGGGCCATCTATGGTCAAATTCCGGTTTCATATTTATAGACCTGGTAGATAACCTAGAAGACAGTCTAAGAACTACAACCGGCGAAGTGCTTGTAGCAGGGGATGTCAACAGCAAGTCCACAGAACTGGGTTTCAGACGAATGGATCATCGAGGGAAAGAGCTGTGGGAGTTTATAGCGCGACGTGACTTAGTTGTCCTAAATGAGGGGGATAAGTTTACCTTCCGCCACGGGCAAACACGATCAGTGGTAGAAGTTACGCTTGCATCAGCCGAAATAGTGGCACGAGTAGCAGGATGAAAAGTGCTGGAGGAAGGTACATTGAGTGACCACCAATACCAAGAGTACAGCGTTAGTACCGATCCGAGAATGATCCATCCCTACGCAAACATCGCAGCAGAGGAAAGCAGCGATTGGGTGCTGCATCGACTAGACCGGCACAAGTTCACCGAGGCACTGCAGACAGCGAAAAGGGAGAGAAATCTGCCTAGGCTTGCTGAAGCGGGAAACACAGACGAAATCGTGAGTTACATCATCAACACAATCAGAGCGGCATGCGATGCAGCTATGCCAAGACGCAGAAAACCAACAAGAACGAGACGAGTGGTATATTGGTCAAACGACGAGATTGACCGTTTGAGAAAGCAGTGCATGGTTGCACGTAGAACAGCTCAACGTTCCAGGACATGGGCTGATGCGCAATCAAACGAGGGTCTGCAGCCCGCATTCAAGGATGCCCGGAAAAAGCTGCATTTTGCAATCAGAAGTAGTAAGAGAAATAACTGGTTGATGCTGTGTCGCTCAATCAAACACAACCTATGGGGGCTACCCTATAGTATCGTCACGCAGAAACTAGGCTATAAGAAACCCATTCCCGAGCTATCGTACCCGATGAGGACGAGGGAAATAGTGAGTACGCTTTTCCCAGTACATGGATGCAGGCAAATCGAACTTACCGAAAAAGCCAATTTACCGATAGAACTTCTTACCATCGAGGAGTTGCAATAGACAAAAAAGCGACTTCAGCCCGATAAAACATCTGGACCGGATAATATACCAAATGAAGTCATAGCAGCGGCGGTGGAGACATGGCCAGAACTTATGCTAGCCACTGCGACGGGTTATTTTTGCAACCCGTCACAAAGTCGGATAAAGTGGAGCTGACTAGGGTTCACCTACTCGGTGGCCGAGAGTGTCCCCGAGGCGATCCAATAGGGCCAAATCATGGTAACGTGCGAAACGAAATATTTACCTCGTGTTTCTTTTGTTTTTTTTTTTAAATAATACTCCCGAGCAGGCGACGGCCCGAGCACGGAATTATCCTCATCGACCGGGAGGTCAGCCGCGGGAGTTTGAAGGACACTGATGTATCGGCGAGTGCAGAGATCCCGAGTCCCCGTCGTCGTCATGCGAGCCGGTCGTAGCGCCGCCCATGACGTCGGCGCTCTTGTCGAGAGAACTACGCTGAGACCATCCCTGCAGCATCTCATGGGGACGGGAAGATGCAACGATCTCGGGCGAGTTTTGAATTTTCGCTGCGCTGCGAATTCTTTGTTTGTCTAATTTCGTTCGCTTCAGGCTACTGCTACGTACTAGGTATCGAAGCTCTCGCTAGAGCCATTGCTAGCTGGGTTATATTAAACCCAGTCGCAAGTACCGTTACCATACTTTCAATTTTATTGGTGGTTACGATTTGGGGAGAGGAAGTTTATCGGCTCAAACAACGAGAGCCGACGTATTATCGGAGACTCTTGGGCCGTATTATGTACAACGAGGACGTGTATTCCGGATCTGCTGCCGTGTCTGATCGACGAGAACTGACGCCTGCCCCCGCGATTCTGTACCGCTGCGAGATTATTTCTTGAAAGGATCCCGATACTGCGATTATTCGGTAAGGCCGTCGTTCGTTTCTGGTTCGAGTATGGAAGTTAGCTCCAGTAATTTTAGTGAGAAAACCCGAGCGATATTGTCGTGACGGCACGCTGTCTGCTGGAAATCTAACGTCTTTTATTATAGCGGTCAAACAGCTACCGCCCGGTATTTCGAAATTGCTATCACTCGCTTCTCGGAAATCAAAGGATCGCCGAAGGGGTTCCATCTCTTTATTATTGTTAAAGATTTATTTATTGTAAATCGATTTTGCAAAGTTGATCGTTTTTATTTTATTTACCGTGTCAATGCTATTTATCTTATTTATTTTATTGATCATCCTTATTTTACTTATCTTATTTGTTTTATTTCTCGCCATTATTTAATTACCACAAAGAGGGTTTCAAGTCTACAAATACTGCGGAAATGAGAAGCCGCGGAGACCTAAACCTTGTAAGTGTTCCAGACGGACGCACGCACACACACTCACACCCACAGACCAACGCACACTTACACTTCGGATGTTAAAGGTTTCACCTCCTCGTGGTACCTCCTGGAAAGCGTTAAAATAGTAGACAATTGTGTTCTAACCTAAAAATTATGGACTTTATCAAAAAACAAATGTTTATAAGAGTTGTTGGTTTTAACCTGGCAATTTCTTTTGTAAAAAAAGTCATATTTCTATTTGAATTTGCTATTTGAATTTTGGACCGAAAAAAATTTTATTTGTACGTCCGCCTTGAACCCTTCAAGTTTTATATACACAATTGTTTGAGAATTTCTTCCCAGTGTAGTTGGAACGACCCTGTAATATACTGAAAATCATGAGTTTTCACTCACGGCAGGGTGATAAATAACCAGACTGACAGATGTTGGTAGAGAAAGCGGTTTATTCTACCTTCGCATCTTACAACATAGAAAAATATGTAGAGAAAACACAAATAAATATAAACAATGAATTTAATTGATAATTTGAAGAAGCACACAAAATATTACAATATAGAATAAAAGTGAATTTAATGTGAAAAGCACACAATTGTTTTAATTGTGTGTTGACAGGTGAAGAGGTTAGTATGATGCAGTCAGTGCTGCAGAGCACGACAAAGAACGAGAGCTGAGAATGCACAAGCAGGTGGAATGAATTCACAGCACTTTTCCAGAATGCTTAATTGTGGAAATGTGCTGGAAATAAGAGCGTGCATGTACAGTCATACCAGTTGAGCAAAAGCAGTATGTAATATAATGAGAATAACGTGATGCAGTCAGTGCTGCAGAGCACGGCAAGTGAGAGTATGAGGATGCACAAATGAGTGGAATATATTCACTGTACTTTCCCAGCAAGCATAGTTGGGGGAAAGCACAGTGAATAGTAAGGAGACGCGCAATTATATTAATCGAGCAGGCAAATTATATTGAGGAAGACGTAGTACAGCCCGCGCTGCAGAGCACGTCACAAAGTGAGACCTTTATGTTGATGTACCGCTGAGATTTACGCTCCTCACCGTCATTGAATTGCGATGAATTGTAACGGTGTACCTTACCTTGTGTTTGAGTCCTGGTGAGCACGAAAATGCTCAGAAGATCCGGTGAGATGGTGAAAAGTCCGAGCGAGTGTATCGGGGATGTGTGCGCTGTCCAGGCGGTTTTTCATGAAAGTGTCAGATTTTACAATATGGCTGCACTTTACGAAAGCGTCGTTGAGCGCTGAAGTCAAATGAGTGAGATAGCCGGTGAGCGAAGCCGAAGTCAAGCGAGAGAGATAACCTCTCGCTTAAAGTGGCATGCCTGCGAGGCACAGCCTCGGCTCTGCGAGGCCCTGCCTCGGCTATCTCCGGCATAGCCGAGGGCAGCGTGCTACACAGCAGCAACAAGTCGACGCACGGCGAATATCGATCGCCGTGCGCCAGCTGATTTTCCAATAACAATACTTTATCGGAAGACTATTTTCGATATAAATCAGGTGTAAAATTCACATAGGACAACCGGTCCTAAATATAGAAGCAGAAAATTAAATATTGTAATACATTTTTTATTTATGCTTGCAGGTGGGCAGACTAGCAGTGGATTGGCTGCGAAACAGAAAGACGATGATTTATCTCCTGGTTCACGATTCGGTATACACAATGACAAGAGACAATGTTTTCCATGCTTTCGGATGCACGGACCGACCACGGATCTTTATATTCGCGAAGCATCGGAGGATGCTGATCCTCTGACTGGTTCAAGAGCGGTAAACGAGATGCTGTTACTTATCTTACAGAATTGTGCAGGGGTTATGATTATGTGGATGTGACTTTGAGCGTGCCCTCTTTTACACAGAGACCTGTAATGGTTATAATTTCGGCCAGCAAGTGAAATCGTTCTTCACGATATATCACGATTAATTAATGGTGTAGTTTGGAGTGTGCATGAATTTCGAATAGACGATAGTACTTGTAGAATATGTTAAGAGCCCGGTATTTTTTGCTATACTGCGTAGGTTCTTTCGATAAAAGTTCTCCACTACGACTGATCCAGTCCTCCAGTCCTTCAATTGGTGTAGTTTTTATGGCGCCTGCCTGTCTTTAAGTTCCCTGGTAGGCTGCTTAGCAGGTTCTTGACCTCCACCTTTTCTACCTTGGACCACCAAATTACAGCCGCATAGGTTAGTCTTGGCAGTAGAACTGCCTTATAGAGCCATAGAGCGACCCTTGGTTCAAGTCCCCAGGTTTTTCCCATCGTTCTTCTGCACGCCCACATGGAAAAGTAAAAGTTGGTTCTTCTACTCTTGAGATGGTCTTTCTAGTTTAGTTTGGGATCCAGGTACACTCCTAAGTAATTGGCTGACGAAGAGTATATTATCTCCTGTCCCCAGAGCTTTAAGCGCTCAATAGGTTCAAGTTTGTATTTCCTGGTGAAGACCATGGCCTTGGTCTTCGTTGGGTTATCAGATAGGCCTTTGGCCAGGCATCAGTCTTTCATCGGCTTGAGTGCATTGTCCGTGAGCTCCTTAAGGGTTGATAGAAAGTTTCCTCTTACTATAATGGCCACGTCGTCTGCGTAGCCATTGACGGAAAAGTTCGAGTTCTGTAGTTCCGACAGAAATTCGTCAACAACTATGCTCTGCAGGATGGGAGAAATAACCCCGCCCTGCGGACAGCCCCTGGCCGGGGTTCCACTGAAGGAGTCGTCGCCATGGTAGACGGTGAGAGCTCTGTTCGACAACATACTTAATGTACAGTCGGTGAGAGCATCTGGTAGTCCTTGTCCAACCATGGCCTCTCTAATTGTTAAGTTTGAGGTGAAATCAAATGCCCCCTCAATGACCAGGAATACTCCGAGAGCGTATCCTTTCGCCGCTAATTGTATCTCTACTGTGCACACTAGGCGATACGAGGCATATTGAGATCGTGCAAGCGGACGATAGGTGAAGTAGTTTACTTTTAAGTAGCTGTCAACCAATCTTTCCAGTATTTTTGACAGGAAGGATGCGAGGCTGATAGGTCTATAGTCTTTGGCAAGGATGTGTCCATTTTTGCCTGCCTTGGGAATGAAAGTGACTCTCGCACCATTTCAGGCTTGCCTCACGCGTTTGAGGGCTATGGTCGGCCTGAGCACCTTGATTAGAGGACTCAACGGCTCATTCATTTTTGTAGCAGGACTGGATATATCCCGTCCAATCCAGGAGATTTGTACCGGTCGAAGCTGTTAATCGTACATTCGACTGCCTTAGGATGGGCTACTTTTGCTACCAGGGCCCATTCCTTCGGCGTATAAGTCCTCTCGGGCATTTTCCCAGTGGCAGTTAGATGGAGGGATTCCTGAAAGCCTGGAAAGTGTGTTTCTATTAATAGCTTCAGGGCTTTTATAGTGTTGTTCGTATAGCTCCCATATAGGCATTTAAGTCAGCCCAGTTGTGATTGACTGTCCGAGCTGAGGATCTTGCTTAGCTCGGAAGCTTCAGAAGCCTTTTCCACGCTTTTAAAATATTCCCTCCAGCTTTTACGTTTGGCTTGAACAATTGCCTTACTGTATTACTATTGAGATGCCTCCGTAGTTCCGACCTGAGCTTCGTCAACTCATAGCTGCACCACGGGGTTTTTAAAAAATGGTTTTTTAGTTTCAATGGGCAATTTGTTTGATAGGCGTCTAAGATGGCTTTTGACAGAGATTGTGCTGCCATTTTTATGTCTTCTTTGCTGAAGAACTTGTTTGGGACCTTGGCAAGAAGGCATTCTATGTCCCTTCTGAAGCCTTCCCAATTTGTGTCTCTGGAGTTGCGTGCCCACTGAGTTATTGAGAAGTCCTGAAGAGAGAGGCGGATTTGCCTATGGTCCGATGACTCATCTGAGACTCTCTAGTCTTTGACCAGATCGACCACTTCCTTCGTTCAGATATATTTAGGATTATATGTAGGACCTCTTGTCTTCTGGAGTCGATGAAGGTTGGTTCTGTTCCTCTATTGAGGATGATGAGCCCGGTGCTTAGGATGAAGTTACAACATGGTGGGAGTTATCGTCACAGCTCAACAGGAGCTGTAGACCACTTTATTTGGCGTAGGTCATCAGATTGATGATTTCTTTCTGTAGGGGTGGGTCAGTGGAGTCGTAAGGCATGTAGGCTGACACAATGAGTAGATCCATCGACTCACCTCCCAACAGATTGATTTTTGTTTGCACTACTGTTAGGTCATCACAGCTAAGCTAAAGCAAAATGTAGCGTTAAGACCTTTAGTTATAACAGGTACTAGGTTTCCTAGTTAGGCGAACCTTGTGAATGGTCCCGGAACCAGCTAATCCTTCAATGGAATTTTTTAAGAGCCAAGGCTTTTTAATTAGTGCTATGTTTGTCTGCGCCACTATCATGCCCCTGGCTAAAATCGCCGAGGCGCTTTTACTGTGGTGCAAGTTAATCTGTGTGATGGGTTCGAGGGAACACATTCTTTTTGGAGTTATTTAAGTACCCCCCCCCCCCTACTCTTAACTGCATCAGGCTCCTTCCTGCGCTTATCGTCGATCAATCTTATTGCTGCTCGCACTAGCTCACAAAAGGATCTGAAATTGCAGGCCTTCAAAGCCGTTAGAGAGGAATCGCCCACCAGGCAGGCCAAGTGAATACACGTAGCATCCTTCTTCCGACTCCCCCTGGAGACCGTCCACTCACCGGTCTTCAGGCCTGTGTGTTGTTTGCCAAGTAGTTCGAGAGCCTCTTCGATTTCCCCGGTTTTTCGCTTCCTGAGGAAGCTACCCTCTGGAGGACTTCGGTTTCAAGGTAAAGCGATATCACCCAGTCAGAGTCGCGAATGACTGGGACTTGACTGCTACTCGATGTCTCGACACCACATATATAGATATCGGTTGTGCAGACTGTGGTAAACACGAATACGGGTTTGTCGATCCTGTTGGGCAACTAGTTAAACTCAGCATAATAAAGGAATTTAAGAAGATCATTCTATTGCTCATAGTGCGAGGAGTTTTGAAAAGTAGTTTATAATACGTTATTTAATCGAAGTGAAAAAACACAGTTGCCCTTTGTCATTATGAACGGAAGAAGAAGAGGCCCTTTATAGAAAGACAGGGCGTGGCTCCCCCTGTCCTCCTTGGTGCCAGGGCGTGTTAGACCAGCCCCGCCTCTCCCCCACCCGTGCTGCATTCTCATTGGTGGGGCGTTAAACACAGGAGGGCGTGCCTGCCCCACCACCCTACTCCCATTTCTAATTGGTCCCCCACAACCCTCACCACCCATACTCCCATTCATAATTGGTCCCCAAGCAGTCCCCACCCCCCGACCACCTATCCCAGTGTTCTCATTGGTGCTAGATCCGCCGCGCCATCTGGCGGATTTTGACTCACACTTAATTGCGCCATGCTATTGGTAATCATGTTACCGACAGACGGTAAAGTAGATTGAATGTTTGCAGTCGACTAACAAGAAAAGATAGTTTGGTGTCCCCCTCCGATTTTGATGAAACTCACATATGTTGTAGAGCATCGAAAACTAAAAGACACGTATTTTTTTTATCGGCGGAAGAACATTTCTAAGGGGTGAAATCGCCCTTCAAAATTAGCATGTCGAGAGGTGATTATGCAGTTTCACCCAGAAGGCGTCAATCGATTTTAATGAAACAAAAACCAAAATACTCCTCATTGAAGACAATCAAAATTCTACGTGAAGTTGAAGAAAAAATTCATTTGCAGGGGCGAACAACCCCCTCATTTTTTTAATTTTCCACCCTACACAAAAAACTAACCAACCAAATTAAACAGAACATGTACCATTTGGAAGGGCAAGTTAAAATAAAGTTGGCTTATTTTTGCACTTTCACAGGAAAATGAGTTTACGCGGGTAAATTACCCCTTATCCATTAGCACCTATATTTGTGCGTACATTCTTATTTCTCGTTATTTAAATGTCCGAATTGATTTGAAACATTCCTGTTAGCCGAAGTCAATGGGGGGCACTTCGCATGATGCTTTATTTATTATTAAGGGGGTGACCGGCTGCTATAATTAGAATAGTCCATACAGGAGTTTCGCGCTATTTACTGAAAAAAATAGCTTGTTCAAATACAGAATACTGGGGAATGTTGCTGGGGTTGAGTGGTTGTATGGTATATATGTATGGCTGTATTTCGAAACAGCGGGAATCAGCTGCGGATATAGGCGAGAAATAACAAATATTCGGTTTCGGCAAGCGCGTTTATTCAACTGTCGTCCTTTTCACGTCCCGTGTTATCGCTCTCCCCACTCTCCATTCTCTCACATATATTCTTACCGCCTTCCGCATCTACATACACCACAGTATATAATATAATTTATCATTCCTTTTACAATTCATCAACGTGCACATTACTGTCATAATTTGCAGCAATCATGGTTCGTAAGTCGTGCAGAAATGATACTCTTCAAAAAAATGTTGCAAGCACAGTGACTTCTTGCACCATGAGCATCTGATGATGGCCACATTATTACAACCTAGTACTTCACAGTGTGCTTGAGACGATTGACCGAAACCAAAACTCACTGGATTGTCGAACTCGTTTGGCTTATCGGTTATATAATTACTTTTGAACCATACTGTTGAGAATTCCTTCCGGATGAACCTTGACCGATCTGTGAATATATTGGAACGGGATGAGAACTCACTCGAGGCAAGAGGAAAATAACCAGACACATAAATGTTATACTGAGAAAGTGGTTTATTGCTGCCTTCCTTCGCAGTATTCAAAATTCAATCTCAAAACAGCACCAGTCTAATGAAATATGTGAAAATTCAGACCAAAATACTTTAATTTAGAAAATTATCCAAAAAGTGAATTTTGCAAACAAATACAAATTATAAAAAAGATTAACAATTGAGCTGTAAATTGACATATTATGAGCAGCACACAATTGTATTAATTGTACGCTGAGTGAAAACATGAGCAAGCGGTGCATGCAACGTAATGATAGCTACGCTGCACGACACGCTCAGACTGGTGAGTGCAAAAACATGAATGAGTTAGTAATTTGAATTTGGCATTGTAATGTGAGCAGCACACAATTATATTAATTGTGTGCTGAATATGAACTTGAGACAGCGGTGCGTGCAACGTAGTAACAGCTACGCAGCACGCCACGCCGATGCTATTGAGTGCGAAAATGTGTGCGTAACTCACTGCAACCACTCAGCACTGTATTGCAGAGTAGTTGCAATGAATTAATAATGAGAGCACTCTCAATAAATGTTGCAGGAGTGCTGGTCTATGTGAACTCAGCTACGCAGTCAGCACTGCGTAGCACAATACAAACAGATATTGAGGCTGTACAAATGAACTGCGTATAGTCACTGTACTTTCCCAGCAGAATTTCTGGAGGAAAGTACAGTGAATAGACCACACCGGTATAATTGTTTCAATTATACCGGCTAAAGCAAGTGAGGAGAGCATGATGCCGCATGTGCTGCAGCGCATGCCACGAGTGAGCCAAAGTGGTGATGCACCGTATTTCCCTTCTCACTGACATTGAATTTCTACCAAATTATGTCAATGTACTCTTATTTTGAGCAAAGAGTCCTGATGAGCGAGATGTTGAGCGAGTCCGATGTATAAATGTCCGAGGAAAGTGCTTGAGAGTCCTATGGATGCGCGTGCTGTCCAGTGGATGTGTGTCGCAAAAGTGCCGAATTCTCAAGATGGCTGCGAGTATGAAAGTTTCGTTGGGCGCTGGAGTCAGTTGAGCGAGACAGCCGGTGAGCGAAACCGAAGTCAAGCGAGAGAGACATCCTCTCGCTCGACGCGGCGTGCCAATGAGGCACATCCTCGGCTTCGCGAAGCCCATGCTTCGGCTGTCTTCGACTCAACCGAACACCGCGTAGCAAAGCAGCGCAACAGGTAGGCACACGACGATTATCGATCGCCGTGCACCAGCTGATTTTCCAACACATACATATTTGAAAAGATTTATATATCTGGGTGATGAAAGTTGATTGTGTGCGAGCGATTGCAGTTTGCTTATGTTGTTTCTCAAGTGTAAATCAATATCAGAATTCAGTAATAATACACTGTCGGAAAAATGCCGTACAAAATTTTTCCATATTCGGAAACCAAAAACGTCGAGTGGTTGGATTTTCCCTGTGGTGCCTTTAGGTATTATCTTTGTGATTGTTTTTTTGCCCCGAGGTGTTGCTTTTCGAACAACTTCTGGGCAGTGTCCACTCCACGAGTCTATCAACAATACGCTGTCACGGCCGGTGTTGGGGAAGAATACTTTTTCCAACCAAACTTTGAAGTGCTCTATACATAGGATGATATTGGTTATCGATATAGTATAATTCAACATACCAGGTCTATAAATATGAAACCGGAATTTTTGTATAGAAAATACACGTTTATTGTATGAAAATGATAAAAAATATTTTATTCGAGGTATTGTCCATCGCTAGCTATACATTTTTCCCACCTGTCTGACAATTTGTGGATACCACGCCAAAAAAACTGTTGCTCTTTTGAGGCAAACCAGTCATCGAGCCATTTTCGTACATTTTCGTAAGAAGTAAAGCGCTGCTCAGCAAGTGCGTGTCCCATCGATGCAAATAAGTAGTATCGGATGGAGCCAAGTCTGGTGAGTAAGCCGCATGCGAAAGTATTTCCCAACTAAACGCCTCAATCGTTTCCTTGATCAGTTTTGCTGTGTGTGATGGTGCATTATCATGAAGCAAAATCACTTTGTGTTGCCTTTTTTGATATTCTGGTCGTTTTTCACGCAAAGCTTAATTCAAATCGATCATTTGTTGTCGGTAGCGTTCAGTATTAACGGTTTCGCCAGGTTTTAGCAGCTCATAATAGATCACACCCTTCTGATCCCACCAAACACAGAGCATTGTCTTCCGTCCATAGCGATTTGGCCTTGCAGCCGATGTCGATGGTTCGCCTGGAATTACCCATGATCTTTTACGCTTAGGATTTTCAAAATATATCCGCTTTTCATCGCCAGTCACAATTCGATGGAGAAATGACTTTCTTTTGTACCTGGCGAGCAGCATTTCGCAAGTGGTTTTTCGGTTTTCCTGCTGTCTTTCATTCAGTTCATGTGGAACCCATTTTCCCATCTTCTGGATCTTTCCCATGGCTTTCAAACGTATGGAGACGGCTTCTTGTGTCACATTTAATTGATCCGCGAGTCGTTATTGTGTTTGAGCGTCATGCTCATCCAACAATGCTTGCAATTCGCTGTCTTCAAACTTTTTCGGTGGTTTTCCACGTTCTTCATTTCTCACGTCAAAATCGCCACTTTTGTATTTTTTAAACTACTCAAAGCACTGCGATTTACCAAGAGCATGCTCACCGTAAGCTTCGACAAGCATTCGATGCGATTCTGCAGCAGTTTTTTTCAATTGGTAACAGAAAATCAATGCTGTCCGCAAATCGTAGTTTCCAGGTACAAAATTCGACATGTTCAACGCTATTAAAAACTATACTGTTGTATGAAACTTGTATTGTTCTGAGTTGAAAATCTTTGTCAGAGATGTCAACAAGGAAATGGCGCCAATGACGCGGTTTGATGCTAATTACATTGACAGCTAGGGCCATTTATGGGCAAATTCCGGTTTCATATTTATAGACCTGGTATGTTCAATATTTTCTCGCAATTTTTTTTGTCTATACCTAAAGTAATTTTTCCGGATTTCGTTGCTGTTAAAAATACGTTTTCTGGCCTGAATAAATTTTTTTCCATGATTGGGCCGAACTCACCCTTTCTCTCTTTTAGAACGATAAAAAGGGGTGACAGCAATTTTCCATCTGCCTTTATGGTTGGCTGGATAGTGTAGCTGTGAGTTGTAGATGATACGGAATGTACTACACATTGCACTTGTTTAGTTCCTTCAGCCGTCAGAGTCCTGCCAGAGTAGATTTCCAGTTGAAAACCGCTCTGATCTGAATTATATATGTTTTCCGGTCCATATTTTTAAATATATGGTTTAATTTCATCCACGAAATTTTCTGCATTCATCCTTCAAACTGGTTCGTCTTCTATAGTCTTTCGTGTTACGAATTTAATAATTTTCCTGGACACAATACGATGTGATTTCTTGAACTTACGAAGCCAATCACGAGAAGCTTTAAAACGAATGTCTTCGTGACCTATCTTTTTGTAGCTTGTAGAGCACACTTTTGAAGGTCGATATCATGAACAATGAAACAATAAAATGAGAATCTACAGCGGCTTGTATGTTTTTCAAAGTATATTCAGAGATTTGAGCTAATTTCTCCTTGTAGGTCCCACCTTTGTTCATTTGATTTGCCCAGCGTTTTAATTATCGTACAGATTTGACTTTTTTGAATTTCTGACTGACGGTATCGACACTGTAATTTTTCTTCTTACCGGATCTCCAGTATTCGATTGCTTTGCGTTTGTAATCGTAGCTTATGTTTCTTCGTCGTTAGAACAAGTATCAGAATCCACTGGACCTTCATCATGTGGCCAAAGAGTGTCCTCGACAGTGTTAACATCATATCGCTTGAATGACTCTTGAAAATCTAGCGATTGTTCCTCGATAATTTCAACTCCGTTATAATCGTCCATGCAGTCGACCAGAACTTTTTCGAAATTCTGCTTTACCTCGATTTCTGCATTGTTAATCGGAGTTTCGAGAATATTCTGAAACGCAGCTACATGCACGAACGCGAGTTTATATTCCCGATCGGCTCAAGGAGCCGATATCATATTTAGTCGAGCGATTATCCTATTATTTCAAACGGCTATAAGAGCCCGATCTATATTTGAACAATTTGTATAGCGGACGATAGGCTGGCGAACCCGGACCTATCATAAAAACTAGTGTCGTCACGCCTCTGGAATTCGCTCGTCGCCGAAAACAGCAGGTCGGCGACCAGCTGGCCTTGCTCGGCGACGAGGGAGAGCCGGGGGGGGGGGGGGGGGGGGCGTGACAACGGTATCACATAATCGAGCGAAACGGGACAAATTTTTAAATCGAAGTCTCAAATGACGTAGGGGGAACCAGGGTGGGGAGACGGCTATAAAAGCGCCTGCACCGGAAGGGAGGTCTCTTACTCGGTAACACGAACCCAACTAAAAGTAATTCGGAGTGCATAAGTCTCAAAAATGATAATCTCAAGAGTAAAGGGCAGGAATATTCAGAAAATTAATTAGTCGGTTGTTTGAAAGCGAAGTAGTACTAGAAGTAGTTAGAAATCATCATATAGGATTAATTGAATAGATATCCGCCGAGAATTTAGTGCATCGGAGTAAGAAAATAGTGTATGATAAAATAAATTAAAGAGTGCGGACTTTAAACCAGTAGGAAGCATCGGAATCGCCTTTCCTGCGAGAGACAGCAAGAAAGGGCGAAAAGTGTGAGAAGTGTGAGAGAGCAAAGCATTGTAAACAGAGTTGCTACACTCTGTCAAAAGAGAGTCTGGGGTGTGTGGTGGTATGTGTGTGGGCAACGAGGAATACCAAGAATTTCGGGTAAAATAAGTAGAAATAATCATAAATATAATCGAGGGAATTCCCTAATTTTTGAAACCGAGAAAATAGAATTAGGAAATGTAGAAGATAGGATAATTGTAATTAAATGAGAATAAGTAGCATTAAATACATGGGATGAATAAGTACGAGTAAACGAATCTCGCATCTGAAAATATAAATGATAAAGTGTGTATGAGCGAAAGCAGTGTGAGAGAAAAAGAATTGTAAGTAGCGTTGCTACACTCTATAAAAAGAGCGAATGTGCAGCGAGATAGCGAGGGAAGCAAGATGCTTATGTGACAGGTATGCAGTGGTACCGCTTGATGAGGAGCGAGAATAAGTATAATAAGAGCGAAGGAGAGAAAATAGTAAATAGAGTTGATCCGATATATCGAAGGAGTGAGTGCGAGGAGGAATAGCCAGTGGTGCGGTATATTTGTGCATCGAATATATAGTGACAGCGTGCTCCCGGACCAAAACAGACTTCCGAGAAGTACCAAGAATGCGTGCATCGGAAATAGTGTAATAAATTGCGGAGATAATCGTTAGAATAACGTGCGTAGAAAGATCACTCCGAAAAATTTTAATGAACAAAATTAATAAGTGACGTCTCTTTTGTGAAACTGATTTCTTTCAATAAAGCATCACTATCAACCACCATGCAGTCTAAGTTAATTAGTTATGTGTCGAGCCCAAAATCCCACGATAAATAAAAATATATATGTGAACGAAAAATTACCGTTACATTTTGGCGCCCAACGTGGGGCTCGACACAGCTAAGAAAGACTGCGGTGGTGAGGTAGGACGCGTATTGGAAAAATAAACCTGGTGAAATTAAAGGATGGATACAGGCGACAAAGCGAATTGCTTAACTGAGTTGGAGGAGTTGCGTATGATGGAGAGCTTTGTGGAACAGCATCGGCAGGAGAGGGATGCTGAGGGTGGCGAAGCTTATATATGGGAATCAACAACAGCTGAGCACCTGTGGAATGATCGTCGGCAAGTCGATCGAAGAGATATACAGCGTTTGTCGGAAATTACACCATTTGAAGAGAACGAAGATACTGCAGAAGGGATAGAAAATAACCGGATAGATAGTGAGGACGGCAGTATCCCAATGCCTGCTGACAGAACTACGACTGTATTACCAAATCCTGTGGGGGTGGACCAGATTGTCCAACTTCTCCAGAGGATGGAAGAGAAGATCGATAAGTAGCACGATGAGATAGTGAAAACGCAGCAGGAGATAAGAGACGAATGTATAGGCAGAATAATAAGCCTGAAGGAATCCACGAAGGAGGAATTGATTGGAGAGATTGCTGCAGTTGACAGCTGGACGGACCGGAAGATAAAGCAAGCACAGGAAAGGACACAAGAGGAGCAGAATACGACGAATAAATATATACAACGACAGGTCGCTAGTCAGAGGGTGACAGCGGAGAAGCTGGAGAGGAGAACTTTAGAAATAATGGCCGAAATCAGGGCGACACAAGAAGTCACCGAGGACCACACTAAAAGAATTGAAAAACTAGAAGAGACAACACGGAGAAACAACACGTCTATGAGCTTCGGGCAAACTGTTGGAGGAGGTTTGAATGTCACACGATTATATACGACAGCTCAGAAACCACCTACATATAATGGAGACGGAAAAGAGAGACCGATGCGATTCTTAAAAGAATTTCGAGAGTTTTGTATCGCAGGGGGAATCGGAGACACTGAAATTCGGCATGCTATCGGAACGGCATTGAAAGGAGTGGCGAACGACTGGTGGCTCGTGGTGGAGGGAGCGGTGTACGACCTCCAGACTTTCGAAGAAAAATTTCGTGCAAGATATTGGGCTCGTGACATGCAGGACAAAGTTACGAAAAATTTGGAATTCGGATCTTTTTATACTGAAGGTCAGGCGTTGACACGCGCCGAATATGCAACTTGTGTTATCGGTAACGCGCGGGATTTAAGCGAAAAATTGAGTGACGAAGATATCATACGTCGGCTCGCGAAACATTTTGACGAAGAGGTGCGGAGTGCTGTCAGAGTCCGCCAGATCTGTGATATTGATGAGTTCTTGGAACTTCTAGAAAGCACGGACGTGGCAGGCCCACTGAATTACAGGAGAGTAACAGGTCGTACAGGGGGATACGCGGCACAGGATCTGCAGAGAAATTTCAATAGAGGAGCAGCACGCGAGCAGACGGCGCGCCCGTATTTTCGACAGGAAAGTCGGAAAAATGCACCAAACAATGGCGGCAATGGTGGTCCATGGTTGCCAGGACGTCAAAGTGGTCGGGGGGATAGACCACCATGGCAGAATAACGGGTCATGGCAACCATCGAGACCGGCTTGGCAAGAAAACCGCTCAGAAGGTTTTCCGAGGCCGGAAAATAATAGACCAACTGGACCTGAGATGCAGAGACAGGAGCAGCAGCCGAACGAACAGGTAAATAGCATAAATCGTGGGGCACAGGGTCCGTTTGTAGCACACACGATCCCGAGAGAACCGGTATCGGAATGCTCGAGAGCGGGAAACAGCAATTCGGGAAACGCATAAGCGTTGCGCCCGAGCAAAAGAGAAAGATAAACAACAACTTAGAGGGACGGAGCGCAACGCTGAAGGATGAAAGAAAAAGCATTAGACAGAAGATGAACGCGAGGAAAAGAGAGAAGAAAAGAGTGAAGAACCTACAAAGAAAAGAAGAACGATGCAGAAGTAACGAACAGGCGGTGCAGAAGGTGGTAGAGGAGGACACCGAACGGCGAGGGCAGGCTGAGTCCGTGGAAAGCCGAGTTCAGGAAGACGGTAAAGGCTCATGTGATGATAAAGAAAATATGTGGCCTGAAAACGTTGCCAGAATTCAGATAGTACCAGATATCAGAGGGCCAGCACCGAGGGTGGTCGACGAGGAAGAGGAAAAGCAGGCGACGTGTTCAACGCTCATGGAAAATCCACGCGAGTATTTATACGAAGAGGTGGAGAGTAGCCCGAGGAAGTGGTACGACGAGACTCATCCGAGGTGTCCGGAGATACCAGTGGGGATTGCTGGAATCTCAGAGCTGAGTCTCATCGATAGTGGAAGTGAGGTATCGTGTGTCTCAGGGGAATTTTTTCGAAAAAATGAAGAAATTTTTAAAAATTGCCCTGTTCTGCAGTAACATCAACGCAGGTGGTCGGAGCATTTGGTGGGGAAACCGAACGCATCAAGAAGCAGATTATGGTCGAGGCAAAGGCATACGGATCGACTGGAACTTTACAAATGCTGGTGGTGCCAAAATTAGTTAGGCTTGTATTAATTGGTATAGACGGGATGCTGGTGTTGAAGATATCAATAGACTCTCAAAATAAAATTTTAGCAGTTGACGATAAGGTAGTTGCGGAATTAAAGGATGGAATTTGGCGACATATAAATTTGAAAAATGTGCATTTGTTTGAGATAAATAAGATGGGTACCACGGTCGACATGAAGAATAATCCTGAGGACGGAGAGAATATTAGCTTGACAGAAGAGGAGTTCGAGGATAAGATGGAGGAATGCCAGGATCTAGGATTAAAGATAAGACAAGGATTTAAAAGGATTGTGGGAGAAAGAAGAGAGATTTTCGACAAGGTACCAGGAAAAATGATTGCATATGAGCACCGGCTATTACTGAAGGATCCAAAGCCGTACTTCCACCGTTCATATCCTGTCTCATTGCTACAACGAGAGAGGGTACAGAGGGAGATTGAAAGAATGCTCGAGATGGGGATTATACAAAAATCGGAAAGTGTCTATATAAATCCCCTGATGCCGGTCACGAAGAGCGATAATTCCGTCCGCCTCTGTCTGGATGCACGGGAATTGAATAATTATTTAATTAATGATTATAATAACGCTCCACCAATCGAGGAGATTTTCCAACGGTGTGGGGGAAAATCTGTGATGTCCACGCTAGATTTAACTAGCAGTTTTTGGCAAATTCCCCTCCACCCGGAATCGCGGAAATACACAGCGTTTCAACATAACGGGAAATGTTATGAATTTACAGTTACGCCATTCGGTTTAAAGACCAGTACAGCTAGTTTAATAAGGGCTCTTGACGTGGTCCTACAGGGTCTGGATTTCGTCATTAATTTCTTCGATGATTTATTAGTGATGTCGACGTCGCATGAAGAGCATCTGGATCACCTAAAAGAACTATTTGAGAGATTTCAACAGCACAGGATGACATTAAAATTCAGTAAGTCACATTTTTTCCGGAAGGAAGTAACCTTTCTCGGACATATCCTCACGACGGAGGGTTTGAAACCTGACCCAGAGAAAATAAGGGCAATTCACGAATATCCTCGACCTCACACCATTAAACAATTAAGAGGTTTCTTGAGATTAATCAATTTCTATACAAAATTCACGAATCGACATGCGCACGAGACTACGCCGTTAGTAAATCTTCTGAAAAAAGGGGTTCGTTGGAGATGGGACGAGGCCATGGATGAAGCATTTAAAAACGTTAAAAATTTATTCTGCGACGAGGTCGTACTGAGATTTCCAGATACGCGGAAGCCATACACGCTCACCACGGATGCGAGTGGATACGCGCTCGGAGCAATCCTCGCTCAAGAGGATGTGAATGGAGAAACAAGAGTGGTGACGTTTGCGAGTAGGACACTAAAAGGGGCTGAAATAGGGTACATGACTACGGAGAAAGAATTACTTGCTATTGTATGGGCATTACAAAAATTCCGAACATATTTAAAGGGTGCACAGATATTTGTCAAAACGGACCATAAGGCTTTGATCTTCCTGAAAACGTGTCGATTCACAGCAGGAAGGCTGATGAGATGGGCTTTGGCCATTCAGGACTACGATGTACAAGTAGAGCATGTCTCGGGAAAAACTAATGTGGTGGCGGATGCGTTAAGCCGTGTGAGAGAGGACGAGAATCTGCGTTCAACCGATAGCGAAGGAGTTGTAGTGGTGGCAGGGTTGTTGGCTGAAAGGATTTCACGTGAGCTAGCTAAAAAACTGAAGAACATAAAAGAGATCCAGAGGGAGCAAGAAGACTTAAAAATCATTATGGATTTTCTGGGCGAAAAGAAGCAAGGAGAAGAGGAGCAAAAATTTCGTCTAGAAAAAGGAATTCTACAAAAGAAATCGAAAACCGGAATTTGGCGGGTTATAATACCAAAGAGCATGATTGGAGAGATAATTAAGGCATGCAACGCCACGTATGGCCACCTCGGTGCAGGAAAATGTGTACGGATGCTGGAGGAAGATTTTACGTATCCGCATCTGGCGAAAGCGGCTAAGAGTATTCTCGCGACGTGTGACGTATGTCAGAAGAATAAGATTGCCGTCCAGACGAGTTTCGCCGCAATGCAAACCATAGTACCGGAGAGACCGGGGGATTTGGTCTCCATAGATTTCTATGGACCGTTGCCCACATCAGTAGGAAGAGTGAAGCACATTTTGGTGACCTTGGACGCTTTCAGCAAGTTTGTCATTCTTTACCCCATGAAAAAAGCGAACACCGCAACAGTAATTAAACGAATATTTGAGGATTATATTCCGAAGTATGGAAAGCCGCGGAGGATACAATTTGATCACGGGACTCAGTTTACTGCGAAAAACTGGTTACAGAAGCTCAAGGACGAGGGTATCACGGCTGTATTTTCATCGATACGTCATCCCCAAGGAAATATCGTCGAGCGTGTAAACCGGGAACTTAGGAGGTTTTTCCGAGTTTTCCTCACGAATAACCATGCAGGCTGGTTTAAATGGGTGAGAGTCATAGAAAATTGCATTAACGAGAGTTACCACGAGACAACCGAGTATACACCAATGGAACTGCAGTGCGGGAAGAAGCCTCAACGGGTCTGGAATAAACAGATGGGCATAGTGCGAGAGGGAGAGGATAAAATAACCTACGAGATGAAAATTGAGATTGTAAAAGAAAGGATAGCGACGAAAGGCCGGCGTCGGGCGGAGAGATTTAATGCGACCTATAGATTAACAAATTATGAGATAGGCGATTTAGTTTTAGTAAAAGCGTTAAACGTCTCAGACCCGCTGAAACGAGTAACGTCGAAATTTATGCCTCTGTACGAGGGGCCATATAGAATTAAGAAATGCGTAGGTTTAGCAACTTATTTACTTGTAGATTTAGGGAATAAGATAGAGAGAGGCAAATTTTACGCCAGTATGTTTAAGAAGTACCAGACAGAGACAGACAGGACAGAGAAAGAAGAAGAGAGTACGACGGCTACGACGAGCAAGGAAAGAAGTGAGACAACAGGAAGGTCGAGTACTCGAAATGAAAACAACGAGGTACAGCGGAGCCACACAGAAGCTACACGGTAATACGAGGCTATCGAACCTGCTACAGTAAATCGCACGATGGGAATCCTGACGTCACGCCGAACGACCGTTCTAGGAAGAATGCTTCAAATTCTAGCGAAGCAGGGCAGGTGGGAGAGGAGAGGTGTTGGGTAGGCCATCTAATTGGCCGAGCCGAACGGCCGAAGGAGAAATAGGCCACCGGAGAAACACCAAGAATTATAATCATAACGAGGGCAGCAGGAAGAATATAAAAGAGGACGGGAGCAGGGGAACGGGTTAATAACTTGCGAAGAAGAAAAGAGCGAACAGTGTCAAGAAAGTAGAAAATGAGCCGTTTTATTGAATACGCCGTGGAGTATCTGATGCCGGAGGAGCCGTATTCAGCCGAGATCATCGATGTGAAACATCCTACGCGGTTTTACATGTGGCTGAAGAAGGACGAAGTGCGGCGACGGGAGTGGCTGGAGCTAGTAAACAAAACCAGCAAACAGAACCCGGAGGTGCACAAGTTGCTAGAAGAAGAGGCGTACGAGGGTCGTGCCGTTTTATATCTTTTGGAGGACGAGAAGGGCACGGCGGAGGATTTATTCTTCAGAGGTACGGTGACTGGTAAAGAGGACGGCAAGTACCGGATATGGTTAGGGGACTTGGCGAGGAGAATTGAGGTGACACTTGAGCAACTGTATACCGTACCTAGGGTGTATCTCGGCGAACCGTATTTTGCGGTGGCAGCAGAGATGAACACCCTCGCACCGACCAGGGGTCATTGGACGGAACGTGCGAGGGAGTTGTTCATACAACTGACGACGCAACAGGTGGTGGACGTATACATCGTAGAGATAGATCCTGTGGTGGAAGTCATTTGGACGGAGCTGCATGGGTCCAGAGGTCATCGGGGTTATGACGTCGGCCAGGAGATGATCAGCAGTAAGGAAGCTAAGTGGGTTGAGGAGAACTCGTCATACCATTTCGGACGGGACGGCGGACGACACGGCAAACATTTCCGGAACGAGAGGAGGAGACTAGCCCAAGACGCAAGGGCCAACAACATCGGAGCCCCGAGGACTAATACGGCTGCACCGTCACGACGAATGGAGGAGCTTTTACGAGAACTCGAGGCAATGTCGGAGGAGAGTGAGGAAAGCGAAGAGGAGTCGGAAGGCTGGAGCAGCAGCAGCACGACGACTGGCCAATGCCGGAATGAAAATGTACTGATACTGACTGACCCCGACGGAACGGACGATGACGCGGACAGAGAAAACGAGAGCGACGGTTGCTAAATAAAAAAAAAGAAAAATGGACAGGCCTCGGTGTTGCGTTTTATTTTTTTTAGTATAAGGTAGAAAGATAAGTAGGATATAAGTCATGCGAGCGTATTCATAGAAACAGATCAAAAGAAGATACATCTAGAATATAACGGGAATATACCCAGAAGAAGTCAAAAGAGGGTGTGGTAAGCATACGATCACATTTTTTTTTATTTTCAAAAAAAAAAAAAAAAAAAAGAGATAAAGGAATATAAGGAAATCTTATAAGAGATCTTTGGGGCAAATTGCGAAGGCAATATTCCAAAGATCTCGGGGGGGTAATGAAACGCAGCTACATGCACGAACGCGAGTTTATATTCCCGATCGGCTCAAGGAGCCGATATCATATTTAGTCGAGCGATTATCCTATTATTTCAAACGGCTATAAGAGCCCGATCTATATTTGAACAATTTGTATAGCGGACGATAGGCCGGCGAACCCGGACCTATCATAAAAACTAGTGTCGTCACGCCTCTGGAATTCGCTCGTCGCCGAAAACAGCAGGTCAGCGACCAGCTGGCCTTGCTCGGCGACGAGGGAGAGCCAGGGGGGGCGTGACAACGGTATCACATAATCGAGCGAAACGGGACAAATTTTAAAATCGAAGTCTCAAATGACGTAGGGGGAACCAGGGTGGGGAGACGGCTATAAAAGCGCCTGCACCGGAAGGGAGGTCTCTTACTCGGTAACACGAACCCAACTAAAAGTAATTCGGAGTGCATAAGTCTCAAAAACGATAATCTCAAGAGTAAAGGGCAGGAATATTCAGAAAATTAATTAGTCGGTTGTTTGAAAGCGAAGTAGTACTAGAAGTAGTTAGAAATCATCATATAGGATTAATTGAATAGATATCCGCCGAGAATTTAGTGCATCGGAATAAGAAAATAGTGTATGATAAAATAAATTAAAGAGTGCGGACTTTAAACCAGTAGGAAGCATAGGAATCGCTTTTCCTGCGAGAGAAAGCAAGAAAGGGCGAAAAGTGTGAGAAGTGTGAGAGAGCAAAGCATTGTAAACAGAGTTGCTACACTCTGTCAAAAGAGAGTCTGGGGCGTGTGGTGGTATGTGTGTGGGCAACGAGGAATACCAAGAATTTCGGGTAAAATAAGTAGAAATAATCATAAATATAATCGAGGGAATTCCCTAATTTTTGAAACCGAGAAAATAGAATTAGGAAATGTAGAAGATAGGATAATTGTAATTAAATGAGAATAAGTAGCATTAAATACATAGGATGAATAAGTACGAGTAAACGAATCTCGCATCTGAAAATATAAATGATAAAGTGTGTATGAGCGAAAGCAGTGTGAGAGAAAAAGAATTGTAAGTAGAGTTGCTACACTCTATAAAAAGAGCGAATGTGCAGCGAGATAGCGAGGGAAGCAAGATGCTTATGTGACAGGTATGCAGTGGTACCGCTTGATGAGGAGCGAGAATAAGTATAATAAGAGCGAAGGAGAGAGAATAGTAAATAGAGTTGATCCGATATATCGAAGGAGTGAGTACGAGGAGGAATAGCCAGTGGTGCGGTATATTTGCGTATCGAATATATAGTGATAGCGTGCTACCGGACCAAAACAGACTTCCGAGAAATACCAAGAATGCGTGCATCGGAAATAGTGTAATAAATTGCGGAGATAATCGTTAGAATAACGTGCGTAGAAAGATCACTCCGAAAAATTTTAATGAACAAAATTAATAAGTGACGTCTCTTTTGTGAAACTGATTTCTTTCAATAAAGCATCACTATCAACCACCATGCAGTCTAAGTTAATTAGTTATGTGTCGAGCCCAAAATCCCACGATAAATAAAAAAATATCATATATGTGAACGAAAAATTACCGTTACAATTCATGGCTTCAAATGTAGCCAAAAGAAGTTTAATGACGTTGATTGGATTTACTTTCATGGTCTATTGATTTTTTTTATCAGAAATTATAACTCATGCACTGGCACTCCGTTAAAATGAGCAACTGAAGATCGCTGTATGTATCGCGGTTTTTATATTTGGAAGACTTGTTGTTGAACCACATGCGATATCAGCAGATAATACGCAGTCCCAGATAGCCGCCTGTGTAGAAAACACCTCTTACTGCGTCGAAAGTATTTTTATCATATTGGCGTATGATTAGATTACTCAAAAGATAAGATCATATTTATTTCGCTGGAATAATTGACAATGTTTTATAGATGGAACGACTGTTGCATTATCGACTTACTCCGAAATTTTCGCCGAATCGAAATACAATCTAATCGAAAGGTCGATAACATTTGACGATAAATTATTGATAAACACAAAATCAGCACAAAGAGTGAACGCAAGCAGCTCTTTAACATGTAAATAACGAGAAACAAGAATGTACGCACAAATATACGTACTAATGGATAAGGGGTAGTTACCTCCGTAAACTCATTTTCCTGTGAATGTGCAAAAATACGTCAACTTTATTTTAACTTACCCTTCCAAATGGTACATGGTCTGTTCAATTTGGTTGGTTAGTTTTTTGTGTAGGGTGGAAAATTAAAAAATCAGGGGGTTGTTCACCCCTGCAAATGACTTTTTTTCTTCAACTTCACGTGGAATTTTGATTGTCTTTAATGAGGAGTATTTTGGTTTTTGTTTCATTAAAATCGATTGACGCCTTCTGGGTGAAACTGCATAATCACCCCTCGACATGCTAATTTTGAAGGGCGATTTCACCCCTCAGAAATGTTTTTCCGCCGATAAAAAAAAATACGTGTCTTTTAGTTTTCGATGCTATATAACATGCGTGAGTTTCATCAAAATCGGAGGGGGACAAACTATTTGTTGGATAATCAGCTGACGCACGGCGATCGATATTCGCCGTGCGTCGACCTGTTGCTGTGCTCAAGCACACGTCGTTCAGTTGAGCCGAAGATAGCCGAGGCAGGGCTTCGCGAAGCCGAGGATGTGCCTCGTTGGCATGCCGCGTCGAGCGAGAGGGTGTCTCTCTTGCTTGACTTCGGTTTAGCTCACCGGCTATCTCGCTCAACTGAATTCAGCGCTCAACGTTAATTTCATATTCCGCAGCCATATTGAAAATTCAGTCACTTTTTGCTACGACATCGAGGAACAGCGCACCACCTTCTTGGACTTTTCTCGTTGGCTTTTCGCTCAGGACGCTCTCATCACGCTCAACAGGACTCAAAATCAGGTACGAGTACGTTGCTATAATTTACCGCAAATTCAATGGTAACGAGGAGTTGCATGCTCATCGGTACATCTACATTTTTGGCCTCACTTTTTGGCGGCATTGCAGCACATGTCAAGCCACATTTTTCTCACCATAATTTGCCGGTATAATTAATATAATTATGCAGGTGTACTATATTCACTGTACTTTTCCCCAGAATATCTGCTGGAAGAGTACAGCGGCTATACACTGCTCATTTTGTACATCCTCATTATGTGTTGTATTGTGCTACGCAGTGCTGCCTGCGTAGCTTGTCTCATACATGTAGTGCACTCAAGCAATTTCAATTGCAAGTGCTCTTATTTGTTCACTGCAACCTCTCTGCATTAAGCTGCTGAGAGCTTGCTGTGAATTGTAATACCACCTTACGCACTCATATATCTCACTGCGTTGCATGCTCCGCAGCACTGGCTGCGGTGCGCACATCACTCTTAGTAAATACAACACACAATTAATATAATTGTGTGCTGGTTCTCAGTCCATATCATCAAATTTAGCCTATTTAATTAAATTCAGTTTTCTAATTCTCAAATTTTTGGTGTATTTATTTTCATTATTTTGTATTTTTCTAAATTTAGTATATTCTGTGTTTCTTTATCATATTTAACGAAGTGTTTTAAATTGCATTATTACATTGTTTGTGTGGAAAGATAATAAACCACTTTCTCCAAATTCCATCTACTAGTCTGGTTTTATTTCTACCCTGTTGTGAGTGAAGTCTCATATTTTTCCAATATATTCGCAGGTTCAAGATCTGTTAAGTTACACCGGATGGATTTCTCAAACACTATCTTTCCTTGTAAGTAGAAAATGTATCGGCGATCGGTAAAGTAAATCGGTTGTCAACCGTAGGTATGTAACGGACCATCGCTAGAGCAGATTTAGGACTTACGGAAGATAAGTAGATTAGGTCTTACGGTACATAATATTGTGTACCCACCCACCGGTTGAACATGCCCCGTCGTCGATAACCGAGCCCCCTCCATAGCTTTTTAAAATTTTTTGTTAATTAAAAAATTTTTTTTCAATCAAAACTATTATTTATAATAATGGTAAGTAAAAACGCTCATTATTGTTTTAGCTTGATAAAAACTGTTTCATTTTCACATTCTTGTATAACAAACTTGCTTGCATTATTCTTGTTTACTCGTAATTTTCAATGACATCCGGTGCAGTTACGGCGAACTGGTGGTGGACCGTCAATATGTGTTTTCGCACCGGATTTGTTGTAATGTACATAGCACGGCATGTGCAGGCCTCGTAGTCAACCTTCAGGTGCTCCGGTAGTTTGTCATACAGAATTTCTATTTTCCCTCCCCAACGTTTCAACAGCAGCGGTTTTGGTATGTACGTGAGCTCCGTTTTGATGAAGTCCCGGGGATTCTTGCGGCAGTTGATCATGAGTATACTGTCAATAGTATTCATTATGGTTGGAAAGAGAGCCAAAGAAACTTTCACCGTGACAGTTTCTTCTCAACTAACTTTTTCACAGCTGCTACGATTATATATACATCCGGTGACTCTTTGACGGCCATCATAGTTAAATATGAAAATGTGTGTATGAGATGATGGGAGTTCTTTCGAATAATATTAATAGGACAGGAAATTCAAAGTTTCGAATTTATTCATAGTAATTTACAAGTATCATCCAAAATGGTCTGTACAAGTTTGTATACATGTGTTTTTATTACAACCGGAGCCCTTTATATTATTGTGTTTTACATTTTTCACACGTTTCTTTTTGCGATTTGAATATTTTACTCGATCGTAGTATTATGCAGCAATGCGATCATTTTTCACTCTGTCGTGAAATTTTTATGGGAATTATCCAGAGTATAACCACGAGCCATAAAATCAAGAAACATAATACAGTATTCGCCGCATACTTTAGACATGAGTGATTGAAGGGGCTGCGTGTTCCACTCGTAGCTTCGACAGTTTCTGTGTAAACGGTTATGGTGTTGGTTAACGATTGGGGCTAATCCATAACTATCAAAAAAGACTCCATGTCCATTTTTATCAACATAAGTGGCAATCCAGTGTCGCCCAGGTAGATTATGCTCGTCTGTGTTTGGAACCAATGCTGCGGGTCTAGACCAGCGACTTGGGATGCGATCGGCCCGGAATACTCTTTCGCCTGAGCAGATATTCGTTGTAGAGCGTCTAATATCTGCAGGCTCTTCATGCTGTTTACACAACTGCTGTTGACGCTTAGAGTGTGCTTGACGTTGCCTCTGTTGATGATAATGATGGTTGCGCGGTGGTTGCTCTTGCTGGTGTTTGTGCGTGTTACGCGGGGTTGATGGTGGTTGTTTAGCAGTTGGTGAGACTACTTGTTTTTCTCTGCCACGGAAAAGTACAGTGCTTTCATCGTTAGCCGGTACAGTTCCTCGGTACAATGGCAACTTATCACTGTTGCACGATAGTGTAATGTTGTTGAATATATACTCTACGCTTTGTGATTTATCGAGAGTATTTACCTCATTTGATGCTTCGTTGTTCGGTTGGCTTTGCTGATTTTTAATAAGTGTTCAATTATCGAAAGGTTGTGAATAAGTGGGGCTAACTGCGTCGAGCTCCTTCAACCGGAACCACGAACGTATTTTTGGCATGTTATTTAGAGCACACTTTACATCATCTTCTTTCGAAATACCATGATGAATACAGTAAACGTTGCTGATGGACATATTTTTTAACGATGGACCCTCATATTTTTCCAGATTGATGATTTCGCGCCCCAGAACATCGCGTAAAAGCTCGGCTTTCTGCAAGCCTCAAGTGTAAATACCTAAGGCATAACGACACAGTAAGCGTAGATTGGCGGAGATTTTTTTCAACGGTGTGTCACCGTCAAGTCTTTCCAATCCATGATGAAAACACGTTAGTTTATTGTTGCTCGTACGTACGCTCTATGGTAGCTCACCAAAGTCATATGGTGATTCAACAAGCCAATAACCATAATGTTCTTCTTGAAGAGTCGTCACAGCTATCTCCTTTGGTAGAAAATGGTTGCTTGCATCGTAGAGTGCTTGAATATCCACTATAACGTCCATTATGAGGGTTTGATGTAGACTGATACCAGGTGTGGTTGCGTAGACGAGTTTAAATGTTACAGTGTCGGGTGTGGCGCCCTCTCATGCACTAAAATCTGTAATGACCTAACGTGTGAAATCTATCTCTTTTACATTATTATATTCGGCCTATACCATACAATTTAATGTAGGTGTCAGAGGCACTGCAAACCGTACTTCGACCCTTAGTGACCGAAGCAATTTGCTGATAAGTCGGGTATCAAGTCAAAGACATACAGACCTTTGGGATAGTCGCCCCTGGTAATATCTAGGCCTTCATTGTGAAAGTGTATACCGGTACCGCTAAATAGCGTGTGATAACTATCTATCGACGTACCATCGACGTACAGAGAGAGGAAATTTATCGAAAGGTTATTAAAATTAAACGGATTGACTGTTGTACTGCCGTTGAATGCTCGGTTATTCGCAAACCCAAGAATTATTCGTTTAGGCGATTGGCCTAGAATAACGTTATCCGGAGTATCGCCAATGATACCGCTATGCATCGTAAAAGCTTTAATCTCAATCCTTGTTATAGGATACTTTTTCTCCACACGCTTCTCATGAACACTCGTCAATTCTTCGGGGTAAAAGAAACCATCGATAGTTTCGGCTTCGAGATCGCACAATACATACACATACAATCCCTGCCGATGTAAAACTTTTTTGATACGGAAAATTTCTTCACTCCAATTTTTCTCGTAACCTTTTTCGAAGGTGCCTTTAGTTCTACTGATTCGAACGTAATCTCCGGGTTTGTATTTATACGTTGTGAAAGGTCGACAATTGTATTAGTTGAGGATTTACGCATTAAATCATCCATGATAACCAATTTTTTCAAGTTATTATCGCTTGAATAATCCTCCTGTTGCGGTAGACCCTCGTTAAATTCAATTTTTGGGATTTTGGATTTTTTATCACTGCTGGTCTTAGTAATTAACGATGACGGTGGTTGTTGTTTACATGTGTTATTCAGAGCAGCGATATCAGAATCGAGAGTATCTCCATAATAAAATATAATTCGGTCAAATTCAACGTTGCCCATTAAATTGAGAAACTTTAGAAATTTTTTCATGAAAACCGTTTTCCCACATCCGGTGGGGCCACAAATCAGGGACGTCTACGGGTGTTTCCAGCGTACATCCATTATTTTTACTTATGAATCGTGGCCAAACAATTACAAATCCACGATACTACTGATAATGATGACGGTGAATATCGTAGAGCAACGAGATGCAAAATCGCATGCACTGAGTGCACAATAAGCGTATTACCCAGCCGGGCGGCGGCGGCGCGTACCCACACGTCGTTATTAGCTTATTAGATGTGTGCGCGGGCGCGGTTCACCTTATACAGATACACGCTTGCCTGCTCATACACTTATGAGCGAGCATGTGTCGCCGCGGCACATGAGCACAATTTAGCTTTTAAGGCGCATATGAATTCAGAAGATTGTGATTTTTTTGTTTTTCACTATTAGACGTCCACTTTAAATAAATTTTCCAAAGCAACTATTTATGATGATGCTGAGTAAAAAACACTTTTAAATAGCATACATGTTTTTATTGTAGAGTGTTACATAATCAGCTGGCGCACGGCGATCGATATTCGCCGTGCGTCGGCCTATTGCTGCTGTGTAGTATGCTGCGCTCGGCTATGCCGGAAATGGCCGAGGCAGTGCCTCGCAGAGCCGAGGCTGTGCCTCGCAGGCGTGTCGCGTGAAGCGCGAGGCTATCTCTCTCGCTTGACTACGGCTTCGCTCACCAGCTATCTCACTCAGTTGACTTCAGCGCACAATGACTCGTTTGTAAAACGCAGCCATATTTTAAAATCTGGCACTTACGTGAAAACCCGTTCGAACAGCATACACATTACAGCATTGCTCGGACAAATTTTCATCACCTTCACCGGATCAACTCAGCTTTTCCGTGCTCACAAGGACTCAAAATCAGGTACGAGTACACCGCTATAATTTATAATAATTCAATGACGGTGAGGAGGGAAAAACACATCGGTGCATCCTCATAAAGGACTCACACGGTGGCGTGCTCTGCAGCGCGGGCTATACCACGTTTCCACGCTACCTGTTGCTCACTTAATTAATACAATTGCGTGTTTTTCTCTTAATTCACTGTACTTTTCCCCGACTAAACTTGCTGGGAAAGTACAGTGAATTTATTCCATTCATTTGTGCATCCTCAAGCTCACTTTGCCGTGCTCTGCAGCATTTACTGCATCACGGCCTGTCACACTAAAATTCCAGCACTCAAGCAATATATTTGCAAGTGCTCTCATTCAGTCTCTGTAAAATCACTTGTGTAAATCTTAGGAGAATTCATTGGAAATAAGACACATATTTAACGCTCACACTTCTCATTCCGTAATACAATTATGTGCTAGTCACTAAAACCTAAATTCAATCCAAATTATTCTTTTGTATTTATTTTTATATCTTTATTAATTTTCTATTTCGGATATATTTTGTACTGTAAGAGCGAATGGTGCTATAAACCACTTTCTCTATGAACCATCTTTCTGTCTGGTTTTATTTTTCCCTGTTGTGAAGTGAAGCCTCATAATTTTCAATATATTCGCAGGTCGTTCCAACTACGTCAAGAGGAATTCTCAACATAGAGAGTATTATACATAAAAATATTAATAATTTCAATTTACACTGAGACGAGACATGGGATCATCGACGAAACACGACAGTAGGTATTTAAAAAAAGTAACGCAATAATTATCTTAACATCTACAAGTAGTAAAATTAATTATTATCATCATAATCATCTATTATCGTGTGAATTATGAAAAATTAATTATTGAGTAACCTCCTACAATCGTTCCCCGATCATTCTTCAAACGGTTTTGAAGCCACCAGAGAAATGTTTGATTAATTTTTTCACCTCCTGCCTTATGAACGGAACACAAAATATCTTCAACTCTAGGAACAATATATCGAAATGTTCAAGGAATAAGGGATCGACTCGACCGCGTACAGCCTCATGGAGATTAGAGCTATTCTGTGTTAAAAGAGTTTTAATTGGTACTTGGTCTACATTCTCGGCTAGCTCTTTAGCGGGAATGTGTATACGTAATTCAGCCATAGAACATCGATACAATTTTTCATATAAACGGCATGGCTCTAGAGCCGGCTGAAGCGCTCATCGACACACGGCGTTACGATGCATAGTCCGTCAAAAGATTTCTTTTGCATCACTATAGTCGGTGAATAGATGTTTTTCTTCTTCTTCTTCTGTGTTCGTGGTTCTACCTGCGTATTTTCATCGTTAAGGTTCACGTCCTCGGCGACCACCTCGTCCTTGCCTTGGTCGAAAGCAATGGATTTTGAGCCAAACGAGGACGCGAAGTGAATCTCGTAGTCATTCATGTTGAGTGTTTTACGGATGCGTTGATCAGCTTTCCAGCCATAATTCGTATAGTTCCTGAAATATGATGCTATTTCGTTCAAAGCATATTGTAGTTTACTCCACTTTGTAGATTCAAAGGCGATGCCACCCGGCGAGTTATTATGCTGCAGCTTAACAACCGGTGTAACGTCACCGTTTGCGCGTACCTGAATTTCCACGGTTATTCTGTGGTTATCTTTGTTTCCGCGTAGTTCAAATTGTATGTTGTAGCAAGCAACAACGGTGCTTCAAAACGTTCCATGGTTGATATAAATACAACAGAGCGACACGGAAAAATGAATAAATGATCGGGAATCTAGCGACGATAACTGTATTTTGTAGCTTGTCACGGGCCGGACTGCCACCGGATCCTCTCTACAAATGTTCTTATAGATAGGTGTGAATCGTCTCATATTCTGGAATAGTGAGAGAAACCGTTTACCCCATCAACGTAACCTTAGTAGAGCATATAGAGAAGTTATACTTAAGGTTCTATATAGATGGTAAAGTGAGGTGGTGTGGGTACTCTGGTGAACAAGGAAGAGTAGAGATAAGAGCAAGATGGAGCAAAGGTGTACACATACTAAAAAAAAAAAATGCATGCACTCACCACTTCTGCTGTTATTGACCGCTGTTGTTGTTCCGCCTTCCTTCTACGGCGATTTTAACTCCTGTTTCTCTCTCTCACTTTCACACTGACACGCACACGCGATCATACACATACACATACACGCGCGCGCGCGCACACACTTTCACTCCCGAACACCGTCCGCCTCAGGAGACCCGGGGTCCTCGAAGTCCACGTCGCTGCCATCGTAGCTGATTGCTATATGTCCTCCGTCATTAGCCCCACACTGGGCGAGCGGCTCTCACTCCTCACCACAACCGCGTGCAATGATGGGACGCAACCGCACATCGAGTCCAGGAGTGGTATCAGGCCAGAGGCGTCAACCCAATCCAACCCATGCAGACGACACCCCATGCATAATGCTGGTATAATCCCGGTTAGGGTATCAGGATAATACAAGTGATCCCAATCGACGAATATTGGGTATCCCTCATCGATTAGGAGTACCTCCGAATATCCGTCATCGTGTGTATGGATCAACTCACAGCGATCCGCACGCCCATGATGCACGACCACGCACCTCATCCCCGCGTAAAGATCCTCCATGGCGGTAATAAAAAACTCGCGATCCCATTCGTAAAAAGTACGATGGAGAATTTTTACCATCTTCTCGTACGCGTCCCACATTTCATCCGTTCGTAGATGAACCACCATGTCCAAGTCTATATGTGTAATACGGTGCCCCAAAACGCAACACCCAGAGCACTTGCATCGTAACGCGGATACATTGGGAAGAACACGTTTTAGACTGTACGATCACGAAGTTAAAGTCAGACTGAAAGCTCCGGATGATGCTGGCGGGGACTACAGGGTTTGAAGATAACAAACGCCCCTCTGAATCATAACTAGGTGTCCAGAGCTCTGAATGCAACGACAGCGGTTTTGCACGTCCGTATCGCATTGTGCTGTGCTCCTCGCGCAGCGCTTGCTCTGCAGTAAAAGACGCAGAATATGATACCGTACCGCGAGAGACCTCGATTATAATTTATATATAATTATAAAGAGACATAGTAAGCCGATGTATTTGTTTTTAGATAATCAATATTTTATTTAAATCACTTTACACATATTTACCGTCGCATGCAACACTCCTGCAACCACGGTAATCTTCGCTCGGAGACTCCTCCGCCGTTAAATTAATTTTTATCACTGTCTGATCGTCGACAGGCAAAAGTATTGTAATATTCACGTACTAATCTGTTGTTTTTCATTACATTATCGCTAAAGAGATTATTAAATCGCCACATAGTGAAGCCGCACGACACAAGATGCAGGAATACGATACAAAATTGCCCACACACATCCGACGTATTACTCTGTAGCTGTTTGAGACTATACCGATAGAACTTGTAGTTTCTTCGTAGTCGTACGAGATGTTGCGGTATAACCGGTGGTAGCCCGTAGCTATCAAAGTACATTCTTTTTCCATGATGGTTAACGTACATGGCGATCCAATGCTCACCAGGTCCATCGTGGTTATCCGTGTTAACTACGAGTCCAGCCGGTAACGACCATACACGAAGAATATTCTGTCAGATATTCTGTCAGTTGGGTATACGCCAACGCTTGAAAGTGGTAGATACTGCAGACTCTCGTAGATTTGTCTCGTGTTCATGCTAAACACATAGTCAATGATTAAATGATGACCTATACGCTTTGAAAGACGTATAAATATGCAACATTTATTTCACAGCATCGTCGATCGTGTCACGACTACATGATGAAGATTTCTCCTCTTTCTTATTCTCTTTCTCTTCGGCCGCCGACCAAACATTTATGTATAATTCTCCTTTAAACGGGTCCTCGCGAAGCCAATTTTTTATTTGGAAAGCCTGGGGCATCGCACAATGCGAAGACGCTGTATCGTTTATCATAGCGTGTCTGAAGCATTTCCGCAAAGATTTCGGCGTAAATGTGTACGATGGGGCGCCCTACTCATCCTCCAGGTTGGAAATTTCACGACTTGTGATATCGCAAAGTAGTATAGCCTTCTCGTGACCGCGTGTATTGATTCTTCATTTTCGCGAAATTTCACGCAAGTTAGCCTATGCTTGTTTACAGCTCACATTGCCCTCGTACCATTCAAGACCATGAAAATATTTCGAAAGAAAATTATTCTGGCTTCTCGAATGCTGCGGCAACTCGGCAAAGTGACTTGGTGGTTCGACGATCCAATAAGCAGAGGACGGTCTATCTACTGCTACCACGGCAATTTCTTTAGGAATAAATTCCGAGTCTATATCACGCATTCCCTGTATATTCACGACGATATTCATTTTCACGTCTAATATGTACAGATGCTCGAGTTCGACTGATTAGTTACTCACAGAGAGGCTTCTACGTCTCTTGACACGAAATAATTTTATTCCTACATCAGCACATTTTTAGCTTATCCGGTAAAATCCACCATTACTTGCCGAGAGGCATCGATTTTAAGGACATTATCATATTCCGCGTAGACTACACAATATACCGTTGAAACAAGCGCATCCTCAAATCGTACCTCTATTCTCACACTACCGTGCTTTATTAAATTCCAATGTGAATTGCTGTTCGCCGAAAGATCGGGTCTCAAATCAAAAGCAAACAGACAGTATCCATCGCGATAATTATCGCGATCTATCGAATTACCGTCGTTCAAGAAAAGTATTCCAGTTCCCGAAAACGACGTTTGAAAAGCATCCACATACGGATGATTTTTCGTGAAATAAGTTTGTAACGGTTTCGAAGGTATTTGAGCACCATCTACATACAACGAGAGATAATTTATCTTGTAATCTTGGAAATTGAATGAATTCATACTGAAGTCGCCACTAAATGCTTTGTTATCGACAAAACCGATAATTATACGCTTCGGCAATTGGCCTAGCATGATATTATCGATAGCCTCTACATCAACACCGGAGTGTATTGAAACGGCTTTTACCTGGACTCTCGTAAGAGGATATTTAGCCGTGTGATTTTGCCAGAGTTTTAGCATGCGAGAGTAGCACACCAGGAGCTTTTTTTGTTCAACGAACAAGAAACGATGCCTCGAGAATCTTTAAGCCGCGTTGCCCATTCTTTGTATCGCCCACAAGACAAAATGAATCTTTAGACCGCACCAGCCGTAGTCTCATCTCGACACCGTTTAATAGGAACCGCTCCTGATTGAATATATCGCAATGCAGATGGCTGAGCAAGTCTACAGTTTTTCCGACATTTAAGAATTGTTTTCTCATTACAAGACCTATATTTCCCAATGTTATATCATCCATTTTTTCAGGGGTATCATCGTACCAGAGAACGCTCGTGAGATGCGAATTTTTGGCTGCTGGACCGTAATTCAAAAGTGTTTCTATAGTATGTACGCTCGATAAGCGTAGGCATTATTTGGAGGTAAAACTAATTTTTGATTCAGGTATACCAGGTGTATGCATAAGCTTTTTCCGGTTTTTTGGTAAAAAAAAACACGTAATTTTCAAGGGAAATTAATTTTTGTTTATTCAAAATATTGGCCATCGGCTTCTACACATTTCGCCCATCTTTCAGGTAACTTATGAATACCATGCCAGAAAAACTGCTTGTCTTTTGCGGCAAACCATTCGTCGAGCCATTTTCCAACTTCCTCGAAATTGCTGAAGTGCTGCTCTGGGAGCGCGTGTCCCATTGATGCGAAGAAGTGATAGTCAGATGGCGCCAGGTCTGGCGAATACGGCGGGTGCGGAAGGATGTCCCATCCAAGCGATTTCAAGGTGTCTTTCACTGCTTTTGCTGTGTGAGACGGCGCATTGTCGTGTAACAAAATCACTTTGCCATGTCTTCTGGCCCATTCCGGTCGTCTTTCGATTAATGCGTGGCTTAAATTAATAATTTGTTGGCGATAGCGTTGTGTATTAACGGTTTCGCCGGGCTTCAAGAGTTCATAATACACAATATGACAAACAGAGCATGGTCTTCTTGCCGAAGCGATTTGGCCTTGGTGTTGAAGGACCGGCTTCGCCAGGTGAAAGCCACGATTTTTTCCGCTTCGGGTTTTCAAAATAAATCCATTTTACGTCACCCGTCACAATTCGATGCAAAAATGATTTCCTTTCGTGGTGTTGAAGCAGCACTTCACAAGTGACTTTGCGATTTTCTATTTGACGTTAATTCAAATCGTGTGGGACCCATTTACCGAGTTTATTGATCTTCCCCATTACTCGTAAACGTCTGCTGATTGTTTCTTGTAACACATGTAATGCTTCTGCTAATTGCGGTTGAGTTTGAGTTGGGTCATCATCCAATAACTCCTGCAATTGCTCGTCTTCGCATTTTTGTGGTCTACCAGAGCGCTCACTGTCTTTCACATTGAAATCACTACTTTTAAATTGTCGAAGCCATGTCTCACATGTTCTAATCGATGGAGCGTGTTCACCATATGTTTCTACTAGCAAACGTTGACTTTCAGCATCCTTTTTCTTTTGATTAAATAAGAAAAGCAATGCGTGCCGCAAATGTTCTTTTTCAGGCACAAAACTCGACATGATCACTGAACGATAAAACAAAGACGCTAGTTTTTGGCGGACTCAACTTGTGTGTGTTTGTAGGTTAATGTCAGACGAACAAAATTACGTATGTGTCAAATTAATACGCTGCGTACTTTTCGCTGGCGCCATCTCTTAGTTAAACCGGAAAAAACTTATCAAGTCTCTCAATGACATCATGCACACTGGCCCTTATCTGTTGCTTAATTTTTCGGACGTGCTCATTTGGATCCGTCACCACAGATACATCTCTGCACTGACGTTACAACATGTAATTTTAAATTCGCATTCATCCAGAGGATTAGAATCTTGAACGAATTGAGTGGAAGATCAACTCAATCCTGTGCCATATCACTTAAGAACCGTAACATATGGTACAAAGGCTGCTCCATTTTTGGCTGTCAGAACTCTCGTGCAGCTCACCGAAGAGGAAGGTCATCGTATTCCTCTTGCTGTGCCAGCTATCAAGTTTGGCAGGTACGTGGACGACATTTTCGGAGGGGCGGATTCAACTCATCAACTCATTAAAATGGCTCACCAACTCAAGGACTTGTGCATGGCGGGCAGTTTTCCACTCGCCAAGTGGCTCTCGTCGGACCTCAAGCTCCTTGCTAGTATCTCAACATCACCGTCAAGCTCAGCTATCTCAATGGACGACTGCGAGAAAAAATTCTTGGTTTGACTTGGTCTCCTCACGAGGACAAGTTCACATTCGCATCAAGGTTCAGCTCAACTCAAAGAAATCTCACCAAACGCCTTGTTCTTTTAGACGTGGCTCAACTGTTTGATCCACTTGGTTTCGTCTCACCGGTTGTGATCAGAGCCAAAATACTCTTACAAGAGCTCTGGCTTCACAAGCTCAACTGGGATGATCCGTTACCATCCCAGGTCTCAACACGATGAATTGCAATCAGAGAAGATCTCACTTGTCTGCAGACTCTCAATTCCTCGGTGGTTCAACACATGGAGCAACTCAACGGTGGAATTGCATGGCTTCTCTGATGCATCTCAACTAAGCCATGGCTGCAGTGATTTATATGACTGTGAACTCATCATCCACAGGAAAGGTGGCTTTACTTGTCTGCTCAAAACGCGCGTACCCCACTCGAGAAGCTCACCATACTACGGCTTGAACTGACTGCAGCACTGTTGCTAGCAAAATGGGTTGCATACGTTCCACCCACACTCAAGGCCGAAATCTCATCTACTCACCTGTGGGCGGACTCGTCGGTAACTCTCACCTGGATCAAAGCTCATTCAGCTCGGTGGAAAGACTATGTCCGTAACAGAGTAGCTCAAATATAGGAACTCACACCCAATGCTTAATGGCGTCACGTGTCAGGTACAAGCAATCCAGCTGATTGTACCTCGCGGGGTATCTCAACAGCTTAATTGTCTTCTCATCAGCTGTGGTGGTCAGGTCCACCGTGGATGGTGAAACCTGTTGAATTTTGGCGAACGACATCAACTGATTCTGAAGTCTTTCGTTTTAAGAGCATTATGGAAGCCCGACCGGGGGTAGCTCTTCTCGCTTCGACTCTGACGCCTGAGTACCATTGGGATCTCATTCATCGCTGTTCATCACTCACAAAATTGTGTCGTCGCACCTCATTTTGTGTCAGAGTAGTGGCCAGAATGAGGAGGAAGTTAGAATCGGCAGGAACAGCTCTACTCACAGCAAACCAGATGGCTGCAGCAAGCGACTTTTGTACAAAAGCACACAAGTCGTGTTTTTTTAACACGAATTGCAAGTGCTGCAGTCAGGCTTTTTTCTACCATCCTTTCACACCTTCAGTCAACTTACAGCTCTCATCGACCGGAAAGGTGTGCTTAGAGTAGAAGGTCGCCTTGGTCAATCAGCACCCACATATGAAGGAAGACACCCTGCCATTCTACCTCGTCACTGTCGACTCTCAACTCCGGTTATCGATCAAGCACATTTGCGGACTCTTCACGGAGGCACTCAGCTTACATTCGCTCAAATGCGGCTAACTCATTGGATAGTTGGCGGAAGAGCTCCTGTAAAAACTCATATTTTTCATTGCGTTGTGTGCGCTCGGCAAAAGTAATTCGGGCTCAACAATTGATGGGTAAGCGCTCTTTGTCACGAGTCACACCAACGCGCGCATTCACTCACACAGGAGTTGACTACGCCGACCCTCTCACTTGGACATTTTCTCATTGGTGAAACACTCACAACTGTCCTAGAGCCAACTCTAGAGGTTTTAGCAATCTCACGACTCTCAAGACGGCAATTGTGGCAGCAGAAGGTGCAACAATTTTGGTGTCAATGGTATGTTCATTACTTACAACGGCAGCAGTCAATCTCGGAGTGGCATAGCCCTATGATATCATCAAAATCGGCTCTTTGGTTCTGCTCACGGATAAGCGCTTCTCCCCGTGCAAGTAGCCACCCGTACAGGTCACAGTGTTGCATCCAAGCAAAGATGGGCTCATCAGGGTGATGACACTCCGAACTGCTACCACTACTCTCGACAGGCCAATTTAAAACCTAGCTGTCTTGCCCGTCTCATCCAACGCACAACATCAGGGAATCTAGTCATCAACCCCGTTGCTTATGGCGGGCGGAAATGTTGGAAAATCAGCTGACGCACGGCGATCGATCTTCGCCGTGCGTCGACCTGTTGCTACTGAGTAGCGTGCTGCGCTCGGCTATGCTGGAGATAGCCGAGGCAGTGCCTCACGAACATGCTGCTTGAAGCCAGATGCTCGCGCTCTCTCGTTTGACTTCAGCGTAGCTCTTTGTATCTCACTCATTTGACTTCAGCGCTCAACGACGCTTTCGTGAAGTGTAGCCATATTGAAAGATTAGACACTTCTGTGAAAACCCGCTTGGACAGCCCACACATCCTCGGTACACTTTTCAACATTTTCGTGCTCACCAGGACTCAAATACACGGTAAGAGTACATCGTTACAATTTCTCTAAACTCAATGACGGTGAGGCGAGTAAATCTCATCGGTACATCAACATAAAGTGCTCATTCGGTGGCGTGCTCTGCAGCACGGGCTGTACCACGTTTTCCTCATCACATTTTGCCTGCTCGATTAATATAATTGCGCGTGTGCCTATTATTCACTGTACTTTCCCCCAACTAAACTTGCTGGGAAAGTACTGTGAATATATTATAATCATTTGTGCATCCTCAACCTCTCACTTTGACGTGCTCTGCAGCACTGGCTGCATCATGCTCTTTCACATCACATTTGAGCACTCAATCAATTCAAGTGCTAGTACTCTCACTCACTCTCTGTATTTTCTCTTATATAAATCTACTGAGAATTTATTGGGAACGCGTGACATATTCTGCACTCTTACACTTCTCATTCCGTGGCGTGCTCTGCAGCGCTGGCTGTAACACGTACACTACACTCAATATAAGACAGCACACAATTAATATAACTGTGTGCTGGCACTCAGACTTGCATTTAAATTTATTTGTATTTATTTTTATATTTATTATGTTGCATTTTTTCTGATATATTTTGTAGTATTTGAGGTTGATGGTAGAATAAAACCATTTTCTCTACCAACATCTGTCAGTCTGGCTATTCATCCCCTGCCGTGAGTGAAAACTCATTATTATAAATATCTTACAGATTTGTTCCATAAACACCAAGGAAGGAATTCTCGACAGTTTCGAAAGCCCGTTTTAGATCCAAAAATATTACTCCTATAATGTCGCCTTCACTAATTATCATTTTTCAATTATCAATGACACTTTGTATTGCTGCCTCACATGAATGATTCATCCTAAAACCCAACTGATGTTCCGTAATAATGTCATTAACTTGTAAGTATGTTTCAATTTGCTCTTTTACAACTAATTCCAATACTTTTTCATATATTGACTATATATTTATTGGTCTATATTCGCTTGCTTTGTTTGGTTTTTCAAGCTTTGGAATTAATATTATTGTGGATGTTTTCCATCCCTCCGCACACGTACCTTTACTTAATGATTCATTAATTAGCCCCAATAATTCCTCCCCTATCGAGTAAAAGCAATTTTTAATATATCACTAGTTATTCGTTCATCTGTCCCCTTTTTACGTGGCAAGTTCATAACAATTCGTTCTAATCTGTATATGTATCTGGATCCGATCAAAGTTTTCTAAAATTCCCTTGTTTTCTGTAACGTCAATAGTTCTCCGACCGTTCCTACATTCCTCCTTTATAGATTTTACTATCTCACCAATACTTCGTATATAATACAAATTGAACGTATCTGCCATATCATTTATTTCTTTCGCGCCTGCATTTTCTCTTCTTATAACTTCTTTTAGCGTTTTACACATCATTGCAGGGTCATTTTTATTATCTGTTGAGAATTCCTTCCTGGTGTAGTTGGACGACCTGCAATATATTGAAAATCATGAGTTTTCACCCACGACAGGAAAAAAGAAACCAGACTGACAGATGCTTAAACAGAGATAGTGGTTATTTATTCTCTCCTCCACCTTCCAAATACAAAAAAGATATATAAAAGAAATACAAACAAATAAAATGAATTGAATTTTGGTTTTGAGTGACCAGCACACAATTATATTAAGACAGTATCGATTGTTCTGTACACGTTGTTCTTATTAACCAGTGAGTTCAATTAAATACTTGTTTAATTCTTTTTTCAGAAGCACACTGTGATGACCCGACAGCGAAAAATAATTTAAAAGCAATATTACGAGTGATAATACAAATTAATTCCGTATAGGGATGAAAATAAAATTAACGGCGAAGGGATCTTCGAGCGCGGATTACCGTGTTTGCAGGGATGTTGCATACGACGGTAAGTGTGTAAAGTGCTTTCCATAAAACATTGATTAATTTTTAAAAAATACCTGATCTTACTGTGTCTCTTATTTTTATAGCGTAATAATTAGAGAATTGTAATTAAAGTCTCTCTCTCTCTCTCTCTCTCTCTCTCTCTCTCTCTCTCTCTCTCTCTCTCTCTCTCTCTCTCTCTCTCTCTCTCTCTCTCTCTCTCTCTCTCTCTCTCTCTCTCTCTCTCTCTCTCTCTCTCTCTCTCTCTCTCTCTCTCTCTCTCTCTCTCTCTCTCTCTCTCTCTCTCTCTCTCTCTCTCTCTCTCTCTCTCTCTCTCTCTCTCTCTCTCAGACGAGGCAGACGTGTTTGTCAGACGCTCCGTAATACTAATAATTATATAGTGGAATGAAGTGGCATAATAGCACATATTCGTGCGTCAAAAGTTCACACTCGACGAATGTGGTGTGGGCGGTTATTATCGCTGCCACGGTGGCACTTGATTAGTAATACGTGGAACGATCAGGCAATCACGGTGATTTTGACATAGTTATCGGTTGGTATGTACAGGTGTACGCGTCAGTAACTTATCAGCTATTACAGCAAAACATGGACAATACGGGCGACTACGATGAGTATCGGTGCTCCGCTTGCAAAAAAGCAATCAAAAGACAAGTAGCACGATGCAAAATTTGTCCGAAACTTTTTTACCACCCAGGGTGTGTGAATAAGCATAAAATAATGGATAGTAATCGTGAGCTAGTATAGTGCAAGGATCCATTTGATACTGTAACGTAAATTTGTGCCTCAACGCACCACGTTACCTATGTTGTGCCGCGGAATATTCCACTCCGTATTTAGTATATTCGGGAATATTCCATAGCAAAGTAACATTGGAATTCGTTCAAGACAGGAAACGAAGTCCAATGCCCGATCGTATGAACGACCCCAAGAACGCTGACGCAGCATGAGCGACTCGCTTGGCGTTCGGGCGAAAGGCTAACGCTAAAATTGCGAATTAAGGGATTTTCGTGAAGACAGTTAGCAACTGCTTTACGAAAAGACAGTATTAAATTAGATTGAAAAGAGAACGGTTGGTTCCTCGTTTAATACTCGAAACAACGCATTATTGTACTTCTTACTTTGATATATAAATAGGCAACGGAAAGTTACCGTTGCTTATAATAAATACTTCCTTTTATATAAATTCGCGTTTCCATCTTTTACTCGAGATCCATCTCCTTATCGGCAAACGATCCCAAAAAATAATAACTTTTAATATTATACCGACTACCGAATAATCCAATTACTCGGTACCGGCATAACATTTGGTGGCAGCGGTGGGATCTGCCGAAGTTAAGTGATTCGTGATTTATTAGGACAAAAGTGTTTTGGACAAAGTTGAGAATACTCTGAAGTGACGACTACGACGCGTGCAAGGACACCAGTGTAGTTCGTGAAAACCCGACTAATCTAACGCGAAGACGCAAAGTGAACGTCGGTGCGGGGTGACGTATCGGTCAACCGTTTAAAGTCCCGATTGACGGTGTCACGTCAAGTCGCGGAAAACCGCACAAAGTGTGCAGCCGAGTACGCAAAGCAGCTGCTCGAGAAGAAGCCGTCGCGTAACCATTGGCGACGCACCAAGGACGAACCCAGGAACCAACGGAGATACGGGTCAACGGTACCAGGGAGGATAACTGGACCAGCCTTCGAGGAAAGCTAAGAGACAACGGGTCTACAGCACCGAAGGAACAGCACCCGAGGACATCGCAATGGAAAGGACCGCCTTCCAGATCATCATACTGTAAGTGGCGGTTACGTTATTAGTACATATTGCCGATAAAAATCAAAGCCAGTCAGGGAAAAATATATTTTGAAATTTTGAAAAAACAAAATTAATAATTTTGCCGAAGCCAGTGTAGAATAGATATTTGGGAATATTCTAAAGTAGAGTTAGCCGAGAAATTTGCAAGCATGTCAGATCCTAGAGGAGCCCGACCAAGAAATAGGGGCAATTCGCTAGAGACGACGTTGCCCGGCGAAGAAGTAGACCCTACAGCCGGTTTAGCTGCGGCAGTAGGAGACATCGTTTACGAAGCGCGCAGGGCGCTATTCGAGCTCTCGCCGTCGGGGCGAATCCCTTCGTCCAGACAAGGGGCCCTGGCGGACAGACTGACGGCCCAGTTTGGCGTAAACCCACGTAGGGGTGCGTCATTCGGGGATCATGACAGCAACGTTAGCGACGACTTGCTTAATATGGCCACTGGCGAGCAAACGCCTGAACGCATCACCGAGGACATGGTTGAGCGAGAAATCGAAAACATGCGAACCATAGATCGTGTAGGTTTTTCAGCAGCTACCGGTACGACAGCCCGGTCGGTACCAGCGAGAGTACGCGATCGGTTGGAGGCGGTCGACCGAAGCCAACGCGACATGGAAAGAGCGCGACGCCAGTATGAAAGGCTGCAGCGTGAGCACGATCGAGGCCAACGCGAACTTGATCGCGAACTCAGGGAGGCAGAAACGCCGTCGGCAAGACGGAATTTGGCCGACACGCTGAACGAGGTTGGTGCGGATGAGTACGAGCTCATCCACTCCTTAAGAGAGCAAATTGCCGAGCTCCAGCGACGGTTAGGAGGAGCAGGGATGGAGGACATCCCGCCCCCCGCACTGCCCCCGAGACGCACGCGGTTCGAAGAGACGCAGAGGCCCTCAAATATGCTCAGCCTCAGCCTCGGAATAAAAATGGTAAAAACATTCGACGGCAAAGATTCGAAGGCATTGCCGCTCTTCTTAAAGTCCTGCGAGACGATATTCCGCAGGGTAGCAGAGGAGGAGCATGACACTCTTTTCGAGTTGATCGTTATGAGTAAGCTAGAGGGTGCAGCAGCAAGACAACTGCAGCACAAAACCATCAGCACCATAGCGCAACTCAGGAGCGAGTTGGAAGCGTTGTACGGACAACGGAAGTCCCTGGCCGCGCTGCAAATGGAGTTCAGCTCCCTCCGGCAGGGACAGAACGAGGACATCGCCGCCTATGCGGCAAGAACGGAGAGAATCACGGTAGACATCGCCGAAATACTCTGCGAACCGTTGCAAACGGAGGATCAAAAGATCACCGTCGAGAGCATCACACGACGAAGCGCACAGGCCAACTTCGAGAACGGCCTGCACGGCCAGGTGCAAGTGCTGGTGCGTGCGAGAAACTACCAAACGCTGCATGACTCTGTGGCTGGGGCCATAGAGATAACCAACATGGTGCAGCCAAAGGGAGGGGTTGGTGGAGCAATAAGCCACCCCAGAAGGTCCCAAGGTGCACCATCCCAGCAGAACGAGAACTGTTTCACCTGCGGGAAACCAGGGCACGTGGCTCGAGACTGCACCCGCAGATCGGGAAGAGTAAGCCTACCGATGCCCAGCGAGAATACATCCATTCACAACGTTGACGTCGTGTGCAACTATTGCCAAAAAAGGGGCCACATGTGGAAAGACTGCAGGAAAAGATTGTCGCAGAACAAAAGCGATCCTGCCCAGTCTTCACAGCATCCCCAACGTCCAAGGGACTCAGGGGGCAAGAATGAAAGGTCCACGGTAAATGCAAGTGCAAGTCGATCGAAGACCGATGCCAGCCCGCTGGGAACCATGAGGATAAATACGCTAACTGTCCAGCAGAGACCTGCACGCAAGCAGAAGGAAACAACGCTGCGGCTCCTACAAGTGACGCTGCCGGCGTCGAGTGCCACCGCCAGCGACTTCGACATCGATGCACCGTTGGCCACAACCGGGGTACTCACCCTCAAGGCGGACACCGGAGCGCAGTGCAGCATAATCAAGGAAGGCTGCCTCAAGCCCGAAACCATGGTGAGCAGGTGCTCCGTGGAACTGCAGGGTGTTGCAGGAGAAAAATTCACCCCCCTTGGCATAGCAAAAATTGTGTTAGAGACACCGGCGCTAAACGTGGAACATTGGTTCTACATCGTTCCGAACGATGTGCCGTTGAAGGTCAACGGACTACTTGGCATGGATTTTATCAAGCAGCATAAAGCGGATATCCTGCATGGCGAGATGCTCAAGTTGTATGGGCACTGCATGCCGCTAAGGGACGGCGCGACGAGGATATATTCGTCACCACGCAGTAGAACTGCCGCCACGTGCAAATACATAGGACTGCTTACGAAGACAAATTCTCTTTACGGAAACGGGTCTAACACGGATGCCGCCAAGGAGAATAAATCTGTCGGACTACCTATGAGGAGCGGAATCAGCCGAGGAAAAGTAGCGAGATTCCGTGTCACACCGTCAAAACCTAATAAAGTGAGTTTATATGGTTATAAAAACGACGGAGAAGTGCAACGGCCGTCGGCGACACTCGAGCCGTCGGAGATAGCGAAGGCCGTACGGAACCGGCAGGTCAAGGCACTACGCGTACGCTCAACGAGCACGGGGGCCAAACGCTTCGCGCAGCAACGACGGAAGCCCGACTTGGTGCCCCCCAGCAGTGAAAAGCAAGCAGCTCGCGCCGGAATAATGTGCGAATACAAGCGTGTATTCTATCTACAAGGGAACGAGCGACAGCACACGCACGAGGTGCAGTATCGCACACCCTTTAGGGTCAGATCGAAGGACCAAGAATTGCAACACTTTCCTGGAAAGAAAGTAAAATCGGGGCATGGGTCCGGTAAAATGAATAAAGCCGAAAAAAGAAACACAGATGTAGACGCTCCGAGTCGCATATACGCGACCACGCGAAGTCTTCCAAGAGAGAGCAGAGAATGAAATCCGTGGATCGGAAAAGGACGGCACCACGGGGTAACTCGGCACAACGAATGACCGCACAAAGCGGAGGGCCGAGGATACCCCTTACAGCCGTGGTAGCTCGTCGGAGCGAGGGACCAAGCTCGCCCACGAGAAAGAAAAGGACAGCAAGCGCCCGGGTACGGACAGCCGCACAAAGCGGAGAGCCGAGAATACCCCGGGCCAGCCTAGCAACGCGGCAGAGAGAGAGGCCGCGCTGGCCAATGCGCCAGAAGAGGACAGAGAGATTCGCAGCGTGCCTGCAGAACGCTCTACTGAACCCCACAACCCCGCCGAAAAGCCGTGCGGTCGGGGAAGGGGCAGACCACGCAAGCAAGCAACGCAAGCCACTGTTAAGACTGCGAGCACCGCTAACAAGGATAGAGCGGGCCCAGCACAGCATGGCGGACCCGCGAAGCGCGGAAGGCCGCGAAAGACAAACGTTGCAAGGCCGCTCGAGACAGAGAGCGACCCAACGGCGGAGCTACCGGTGGGCACACCGAGTGAAGAAACTGCGGACAGAGCACCGCAAAGGCCTGCTGAGGAAGCGAGGCACGGCGGGGCCCGTAGCCCACGAACTTCCTGCAGCACGGATGAAGACAGCGCGATAAAAGAGTATAGCGACTGCCGCAGTGGCGTAGCCACTCCTTCTGTCGATGACCGCCAGAAAATAATTAGAGAATACCACGACACCCCCATAGGAGGGCATCAAGGTATACGGCGCACGTTACATCGAATTCGGACCAAATACAACTGGCCCGGCCTGAGAAGAGATCTAGAGAATTATATATCGTCTTGCGAATCCTGTCAAAAGAATAAAATCAGGAAAAGAGAACGAGTACCGATGGTGGTAACCGACACCCCCTCGAGGTCGTTTGAAAAGGTTGCGGTCGACATCGTAGGACCGCTACCGGAGAGCGTCAACGGAAAAAAATACATACTTACGATCCAAGACGCATTGACCAAGTACAGCGCAGCGATTCCACTGCCGAACCAAGAGGCTTCGACAGTCGCTAGAGCGCTCGTTGAAGAATTAATCTGCCGGCACGGAACGCCGGAAATAATATTATCAGATCAGGGTACGAACTTCCTCAGCTCGACCTTCAAAGAGAAGTGTCGACAGCTGCGAATTAAAAAAATACAAACTACGGCCTATCATCCCGAATCGAACGGCGCTTTGGAGAGGTCACATCGCACCCTTGCTGAGTACCTGAAAAATTTCATAGATGAGGATCAGGGAAATTGGGATGAGTGGCTGCCGTACGCAATGTTTACGTACAATACCACTCCACATACGGGGACCGGACTGTCTCCCCACGTGTTGGTGTACGGACGCGAGGCTGAGTTGCCGACCGCCGTGAAACAGGAGCCCCGCAGCACCTATGCCTACGATGATTACGTCCACGAGCTACGCGAGCGGTTACGCGCTGCATGGACAGTAGCACGCGACAACCTGGAAGTCGCGAAAAGGAGGTCAAAGAATACGTATGACCAAGGCGCAGAGGTGCAGGAGTACCGCGTCGGCGAACGCGTACTCCTCCGTGACGAGACGGTGCGCAGGGGGCGGTCAGCTAAGCTGACCCCGAAGTGGACGGGACCTCACGAAATAGTAGAAAAGAGGCCCCCCGTCAATTACGTCATCCGAAAGGGACGAAAAACTCAGGCAGTGCATGCAAATCGCCTGAAGCTCTTTATAGAGCACTAAAATGATAGTAATGGTAATTTAAAAAAATTCAGGCATACTGGCATTGATAGGCATATGTATAGTAACCGCCCGAGATTTCAGTATCAGAACCATCGGGCGAACGTCGCAGGTCATCAGGGAAAACTACCTTCCATCGTTCGATTTAAAATTAACGGAAATTGAAGGTCAGGCACCCCCTAAGCAGACCGAGAGGACAAGTCCACTGCAGAGCGTGCTGCGAGACCCGGAAGAGCTTCAAAAGCTCGGAGCTCGAGCCGACCAAATCTTGGACAACCTCAATACCGACGGAGACGGGATGCAACGCATCCATAATCTGAGTTTCTACTCACTGGGTGCAGTAGCACCGATAGCCTTGGTTGGCTATGTTCTGTTTAAATGTTATAGGTATCAACGAAACCGAACACCAACAAGGACAAGCGAGGCAACGACCCCGGCAACAGCCGAGGTAAACATCAACCTCGAGCCGATCGGACGACAACAGCCAGAAGAGCAACCGCGATCCGAGCTGGCCAGGTTATGCACCCGTCCCCTCAACCGAGAACGACTCGCTCGGCACGAAAGACGATAAGAAGCAGAGGAAAAACTTCATCGTCAACGAATGAAAAAATGAAACATTTTATTGTATTGTTATATAACATCAAACAGTAAAATTGTAAGAGGAAATACGAGAAACCAATCGAAGAAAAAATTTTTTAAAGAAAAAATTTTTCCTTTTAAGGGGGGAGGGATGTTGTGCCGCGGAATATTCCACTCCGTATTTAGTATATTCGGGAATATTCCATAGCAAAGTAACATTGGAATTCGTTCAAGACAGGAAACGAAGTCCAATGCCCGATCGTATGAACGACCCCAAGAACGCTGACGCAGCATGAGCGACTCGCTTGGCGTTCGGGCGAAAGGCTAACGCTAAAATTGCGAATTAAGGGATTTTCGTGAAGACAGTTAGCAACTGCTTTACGAAAAGACAGTATTAAATTAGATTGAAAAGAGAACGGTTGGTTCCTCGTTTAATACTCGAAACAACGCATTATTGTACTTCTTACTTTGATATATAAATAGGCAACGGAAAGTTACCGTTGCTTATAATAAATACTTCCTTTTATATAAATTCGCGTTTCCATCTTTTACTCGAGATCCATCTCCTTATCGGCAAACGATCCCAAAAAATAATAACTTTTAATATTATACCGACTACCGAATAATCCAATTACTCGGTACCGGCATAACACCTATGACTGGTCCAAGTTATTTTTTCGTTCCTTTTTATTCTCTGTTTCGAGATGGGTGCCAGGCGCTTTCGCGCCGGAAGGAAAAAATACCGAGTTGGATGACCAGCCTCAACCCAGGCCAGCTACAGCTGTTCGAGGCAGAGTCGGTGGTTCGGACTGTCAAGTCACTAATTAGACAAAAATAAAATACGAATAAAATCAATTAATTAAAATGAGTCATTAGAATTAACGAACGAAATCAAATAATAAAATATGGTCCATAAATAAGCCAAACGAGAACCATGAATGAAGTCAGCTAAATAAATAATAAATAAATAAATAAAATAATAACAGTAAATAATTTAAACAACAACAGCAGGTACGGGACTTACAAACTTCTTTCTTTCTGGGGAACAGATATTAATTTCCAATAAACATCAAGTTAGAATTCAAATAAAATGTCCCGTAAAATTAGTCTCTCCCTTTTAACAATTTTACAAATCTAGTTAGATATCTTAATTTCAATCTTTAATTCGGAGGTAGCAGTTATCCCGTTCTCTCTCTCTCTCTCTCTCCCATACACTGTATATGTCGTATAGCCTATCTCGCTTGCTTCTAATTTCGAATAATATTCCTGGACAAAGTTTAATACTCGGTAGTCTTTGCTCTTGATTCGCGACACGGCCTATCCCGAGCTAATCCCTCACACATTCCACAAAACCAAAACAACGGGATGACGGGAGGTCACGTACGCGAAGCTACCCACGGCTTGCTATTACAATATCGAAATTTATGTGCCGTGTAAAAGCCGATCCACAGAGATTCTCCGCAGTTCATAAAAAATAAAATAACGAATAAATGACGACTAATCATTAAATAATAACAAAAAAAAATAATAATGAAATAATTAACATCAGAATAATAATATCAACCGATAATTAGTTTGTTGAATAAAATATAATAAAACGCAATCCAACTAGGCGAGATACGCCTCGGACCGTACAAGTCCCTCGAATCCACGTCTAAAATACGGGACGACGGCCGATTACGCTCTCCGCGATTCTACGATATCGGTCACACACAGTCCAAAAATAATAAATAATAAATAATAAATAAATCAATAAACAAGTAAATAAATCAGACAGAGTAACGCCGATTAATGTGAACGATACGCGACGCGGTCTAGAACGTGCAAGTCCCTCCTACAGCAAATTCACAACGGGACGATGTATTAACGCGCGCACGACCTTCTAAATCGCAACGAAAGGAAACTCAAACCAAATCACGTAAATCCAAAACTCATAATTCGTTAAAATCCGTGACGCGGTCTATCCCGTTCCAATCCCACACAAACCAACACACTTCGGGATAACGGCCTAACTCGCGCACGATTTAATTAAAAAACAATTAATAAAGTGACTTTTCCCCGGTTTCTACACGTTAAACGATCTCGAGATTACATTTATTAAACGCCGCGATTTCCAATACAAATTAACACTCTGCACGCAGTGTACCAGAGCCGCAGGGGTGACCAAGCTCGAATAAATTTAGAATAAACAAATCAAATGATAGAATAATAAAATATTAGCGAAAGACCGTAGAAGGGAAGAGAGCTCACCGGGACGACGCTGATGTGCTGTTCCTCGTCTTCCGGGAAATCTCGAGTGTCTTTCCGGCCTGAATCCTCGGGTCCAGATAATAGAGAGGATCGAATACAAATTTTGGGTAGACGGATCGGTCGATAGTGATATTCCCAAATGTTGCCAACGGTTGTACGGGACCACTAAACAGGACACAGAGAATTACGTCCTCCTTACTCGATGATCACCGGGAAAAAGCTCCGAGGTCCTGCCGGCACGCGTGCCCGTGAATTATGATCCCCACTTAACCCGCTAAACTCGGTTTATTGGGGGAACCGGTGTCGCACGATGACCGCGACTAGCGCCTCAGCTGGATGATGGATTACTTAGCGACAGACAATATCAACGTTGCGTAGCCCAACAGATGACTCTCGGAGATATAGAGATTTCCGTGAGTCGACGGCAGCTAAGGATGGAAGGCCGCGTACTATTTGGTGCGTCGTCGGAAAAGTGGCATATTCCGACCAAGAAAAACATAAAAGATCGGTCCGAAGTTCCCGAAGTTGTCACATTGCTCTCCTCTCCCTCGTACCCCCTCTCCATCCCTTGGTCGTATCGAACGCATTATATATAAAAAAAATACAACAAGAAAAAAATAAAAATAAAGAATAAACAAAATACGAAAATTATCCCCTACAGCCCTGAGCGATCGTGCTGGTAGCCGTCGAGCGAGGAGGACGCAGCCCGAATATTCTGCCACGTTACATTACATTCAATGCAGAAGATGAACTTCTGAAGACAGTGATGCCGACAACAGGTGATAGTAGAGATCGATTGGCATCGAATGGCGCGATAGGACGAACCAGAGGTATGAGTTCATCGATAACGGTTGAAGCAAAAATAAACTGACTGATAAAAACTGTGAAAGCAATGAAGGACGAAATCGCTTGCAAGAATGAAATGAAGAAGATAATCCAAGAGATAATTGGTGCAGAAATGGGAGGTGTGAAATAACAGATAGAGGAACTGAAAATAATGATACAGGGAGAAGGTTCGAGCCCCGCAAGGGTAACCTACAGCGACGTAGTGAAAGAAAAAAAGGAAAAGGTGATCATCATCAAACCAAAAGTGCAACAGGAAAGAGAAAAAACTAAAAGAGAGATAAAAGAGAAGGTTGATATAAAGAGTATGGCGGTGGGGATAACAAAACTGAAAAAAGGCAGCAATGGAACTGTGATCCTGGGCTATGAATCGGGAGAAGAAAGTGAAATACTGAAGGCTGCAGTGCAGAATGGAATGGGTGAGGGTTTTAAAGTTACTGAGTCAACGCAGATGAATCCGAAGATAAAAATAGTAAATGTGGAAGAAGATCAATTAATTAACCGATGAAGAACTAGTTCACACACTTACGCAGCAGAATGGGATAGAGGGAACCGAAGGAAGGGAGATGAAGATCGTGAAAAGATTAATAAAGGGAAGGGAACAGGAGCGAAACAGAAGAGGAATCGACCATGGATCAATAATACTAGAAGTAGATGAAGTAAGTCACGAGGAGCTACTGAGAAAAGGTAAGCTCAGCGTGGGGTAGAGAAAATGTCCGGTTTTCAATCACGTCAACGAAAAGCAATGCTTCGAGTGCTGGGGCTATTATTATATAGCGAAGAATTGTACCAGAGAAGAAACCTGCTACAAATGTGCAGGAAAACACAACGCAAGAGAGTGTACAATAAATAAGAGTAAGTGTGTAAACTGTACGTTTAAAAACCAAACGTACAATCTGAAGATAAATGTAGAAGATAGTGCACTCGACCGGGAATGTCCAACATACAAAAGAGCGTTGCGAAAGGAAAAGAAGAGAACGGGCTGGTTAGAGTAGCAATCACAGAAGGAAGAGACGATATGGTACACGAATGCGCAAAGTCTTTTAGCACATAACGATGAGATACGACACCAGGTGGTTGACAGAATGAAACCTACAATCATAGCGTTATCGGAGACGACGGTAGCTGCTGAAATTGGGGACAGTGAAGTATATATGCCGGGTTATGGACCAATAGGTGCGATGCAGAAAATAGAAACACAGGAGGGGCCACAGTATACGTAAGAGATGGTATTATCTCGTATGAATTAGGAAGGAAGAATAAGATTGAGTCAAACTGCTGGAGTGTAGCAATAGAGGTCAATGATAAGATATATAAAGGAGTTATAGTGGTGTACCATTCACCGAGTGCGTCAAATGTGGAATTCATAAGATTCATAGAGGATATAACTGAAGAGTTAACAATAAAAGGAGATTGTTTAATAATAGGAGATTTTAAAATAGATGTCAAGGGAAACTCGTTCTATAAAAAACAACTAATATTAGGAATGTTAAGCTTAGGGATGAAACAGTATGTAATCGAGCCAACGAGAATAACGCAGGATAGTCGAACAATTATTGATCTTGTATTTGCAAATACAAGCCTGCAAGTGCATGTGGAACACGAACCAAAAATAACAGACCATACGTGGATAAAAGTAGTATTAGGAACGAGCAATACCGAGAGTAAACAGAGAGAATATAATAGCAGGAAGTATAGTAAAATTGACGTGAAAGAGTTTACAACAGTGTTGAAAAACTCCGTCCGACAATGGACAGATGGAGATATAAATCGAAAAGCAAAGATATTTGTCGATAGTATAGTAGGTACTTTGGACATAATAGCACCAAAAAAGGTAGTTAGGATTCCAAACGTATGGGAAGGTAAAAAATGGTACTCTGATGAGATAAGAAGGGCAGCAGGTAAAAGGGATAATGCTTATAGGGAAGCAATTCATGAGGGAAAGGATGATAACTGGGAACAGTTTAAAGTAGAAAGAAATGCAGTAGTTAAATTGATAAGGAAAGAGAAAAAAAAATATTATGAGAATATGATAGACTGCAATAAGAACGACTCTAAAAAAATGTGGAACACCTTGAAAGAACTTATTAGAGGGGGACCAGCCAAAGAGAGAGAGAGCAATTGGAAATATGAATTTTGAAATATTGGACGATATGGCGGAGAGAAGGACGGTTGACAAATTTAATGTGTTTTACATTGAAAGTATTAATAACATAGTAAGCTTAATAGAGAGAGATGCATCTGGAAGGCCAGGTAGCAGAAGAATCTTGATGGGTGGTGGTGTGGGAAACGAAAGAAGCATAGAAAATTTCGAGAATATCGGAATAGAGGAATTCGATGAAATAGTTAAAGGACTCCCGAAGAAGAAAGGTACAGAAGAAGGAATATCAAGCGAAATATTGCAGTTGGCGTTCAGTGCAATTGAACAGGAGTTTGTTGATGTAATCAACGAATCCCGAAGGGAAGGCTGTTGTCCTAATAGTTGGAAAACGTCCACGATCATACCGATACCAAAGATAGAGAAAGAAAAATGTTGCCATTGTACGAGAAGGTCCTAGAGTTGGTAGTAAAGAGTCAAATCGAAAAGTATTTGGAATCAAATACAGTTATAACAGAGCATCAGTTTGGTTTTAGAAAACAATTTTCGTGTGAAACGGCGATTCGAACCGTGATAGACGAATAGAAATTAAACATTAGCGAAGGGAAAATAGTAGGAGTAATGTTCATGGACTTAAAACGAGCATTTGAGACAGTGGGTAGAGAATTGTTATTATAAAAAATGTTTCAATATGGAATTAGAGGTAAAGTGTTAGATTGGTTTAGGTTATACTTAAACAATAGAACGCAAAGAGTACGGTTTAATGAGGAATTTTCGGAAATTATTACAACGAAATACGGGGTACCACAAGGATCCGTATTAGGGCCTCTGTTGTTCATTATATATATTAATGATATGGTCGAAATATCAAACTGCTGGTGTGCTGGAATAGAGGTCAAGGACAAACATTATAAAGGAGTGATGGTAATTGTGTATCATTCGCCAAGTGCGTCGGATGCTGAATTTATAAGACACATAGAAAACATAACTGAGGAACTAACAATAAAAGGAGACTGTTTGATAATAGGTGATTTTAATATAGATGTCACGGTAGAAACGTTCTACAAAAAGAGGTTGATAACAGGAATGCTGAGTCTAGGAATGAAGCAATACTTTAATAAACCAACAAGAATAACGCAAGATAGTCGAACTACTATCGATTTATTATTTGCTAATAGGTGTGCACAAGTGCAGGTGGAACATGAGCCAAAGATAACGGATCATGCATGGATAAAAGTCATATTAGGTAACAGGAAGGAAAGGAATGAGTATAGAGAATATAAAACAAGAAACTATAGTAAAATTGATGTGAAGGAATTTACACGGATGTTAAGCATTACCACAAGACAAGTTCAAGAGGTAGAAAGAGGTAGAAAGGTAGAAAGAGATAGAAAGGTGCCAAAGAGCAAGGATGCTCATTGATAACATAGTGGGTGCTCTAGATAGGTTTGCACCCAGAAATATAGTGCAGATTCCAAGCGTATGGGAAGGAAAAAAATGGTATTCAGAAGACATAATAGTAACTGCAAGAAGAAGAGATAAGGCATACGGAGTAGCAATTACTACTGGTTTGGAGGAGCATTGGCAGCAATTTAAAGTAGAAAGGAATGCAGTAGTTAAATGAATAAGAGAAAACAAGAAAGAATATTATGAAAAGATGATAGACGATAATTAGAAGGATCCGACAAAAATGTGAAAAACGTTAAAAGAAGTAATTAAAGGAGAATCAATGGGTACTAGAGAAGTAGAGAATATAGATTTTGAGATATTGAATGACATAATGGGAGGTAGTATAGCTGATAAATTTTATGTGTTCTATGTGCAAAGTGCAAAGAATATAGTTAATTCAATACAACGGGATACGTCTGAAAGTCGAAACCGAAGAAGAATTATAACAGGGATAAGGATGAACAATAAAAGTATAATGGAAAACTTCAATCATATTGAAATAAAGGATCTGAAGAAGATAGTGATGGGACTCCCGAAAAAGAAGGGAAGGGAAGAAGGAATATCAAGTGATATACTAAAAATGGCATTCAGTGCAATAAAAGAAGAATTTGTGGAAATAATAAATGGATCCCTACGGGAGGGATGTTGTCCGGATAGCTGGAAAACTTCTACAATTATACCGATCCCAAAAATAAACAAAGCCATAAAAGCAAGTCATTACAGACCAATTAATATGTTGCCATTATACGAAAAGGTGCTCGAATTAGTAGTAAAAAATCAAATTGAAAAATATTTAGAAACCAATGACATCATAATGGAGCATCAATCAGGATTTAGAAAGCAATATTCGTGTGAAACGGCGATTCAAACTGTTGTAGATGAATGGAAAGTGTACATTAGTGAAGGAAAAATAGTAGGAGTAATATTCATGGATTCAAAACGAGCGTTTGAGACAATCGACAGGGATATATTATTAGACAAATTATACCAATATGGAATTAGAGACAGGGTATTAGATTGGTTCAGAACGTACTAAAGAAATAGAACACAGCAAGTTCGATTCAATGATAAATGGTCTGAAGTTATTCCCAACGAATATGGGGTACCGCAGGGGTCAGTACTAGGGCCGTTGCTGTTTATTATATATATAAATGATATAGTTAATTTGTGTCCAGAAGAATGTGCAATAAAAATGTTTGCTGATCACACAGTGATATATGTACCTGGAAAAAGCAGCACGGAAGTGGAGAGAAAGATGAATATGTTATTGAGTATAGTAGAAAAGTGGATGGAAAGAAATAAATTAAAAATGAATGTAGAGAAAACAAAATATATGATTGTCAGCAGTGTAAGGAAAGTCGTGAGTAGGAATAATGTACTGAAGTGTTTGGATGGAACGAAACTTGAGAGAGTAGAGTGAATAAAATATTTGGGTATCATTATTGATGACAAGCTACGATTCAAAGACCACTGTGAGTATATGTTAAAAAAAATAGGGAAAAAACGAGCTTTCTAAACAGAATCGGGAATTATGTATCTGCGTATACGCGATGTGTGATATAAAGGGTGGTTAAATTTTAAGGGCCGATGTTGATTTTGAATAAAACACAAATTATTTAGGAAATTATTGTCAATTCTTTTTATTATGATAATATGGTATGGTTCAATTATGTATGGAACAAAATATCGGCCAAATGGCCGCCGCGACCTCGGCGGCACACCTCCATCCGATGGTCCAAATTTTCGATGACGCTTAGGCATAATTGAGGTTCTATGCCGTTAATGTGCCGAATTATCTCATCCTTTAGCTCTTGAATTGTTGCTGGCTTATCGACGTACACCTTTTCTTTCAAATAACCCCAAAGAAAGAAGTCCAACGGTGTCAAATCACATGATCTTGGCGGCCAATTGACATCGCCACCACGTGAGATAACACGGCCATTGAATTTGTCGCGCAAAAGAGCCATTGTTTCGTTAGCTGTGTGGCAAGTGGCACCGTCCTGTTGAAACCACATACCGCCCACATCCATATCTTCCAATTCGGGCCATAAAAAGTTCGTTATCATCTCACGATAGCGAACACCATTCACAGTAACTACCTGACCGGCCTCATTTTGGAAAAAATACGGCCCGATGATGCCGCTAGCCCATAAACCGCACCAAACAGTCACTCTTTGTGGGTGCATTGGTTTTTCGACAATCACTCTTGGATTATGATTCGCCTAAATGCGGCAATTCTGCTTATTGACGAATCCACTGAGGTGAAAATGTGCCTCATCACTGAAGATGATTTTCTTCGAAAATTCATCATCCACTGTTGCCATTTCTTGCCACCATTCTGACCATTGACGACGTTTGGAATGGTCAAGAGGCTTTAGTTCTTGAGTCAATTGCACCTTATAAGCGTGTAAATGCAAGTCTTTATGCATAATGTTCATCAACGACGAGCGTGAGAGGTGCAATTGTTGGGCACGACGACGAGTTGAGGTGGACGGCTCTTCAGCCACGCTATCGCGAACAGCAGCAATATTTTCTGCAGTACGAGCTGTACGAGCATGCACTGGTGTTTTAATATCTCCTACAGACCCGGTTTGCTCAAATTTTTGCACGATTTTTCCGATTGTACGCACATTTGGACGATTAAATTGACCGAAAAAATCACGAAGTGCACGATATGCATTTTGATTTGAACGCCCATTTTCATAATAAGCCTGAATAACTTTAACGCGTTGCTCGATTGTGTATCTTTCCATGGTTCAAATTAAGTTAGTCTGAAATTGAGAAATGTCAAATGAAATGCAGAAAAAAACTTGACGTTTAGGTGTGGTTCACATTCAACATCGGCCCTTACAATTTAACCACCCTTTATAAAGTAATCATAGCACCTCACTTTGAATATTGTGCAACATTGTTAGTAGCTATGGGTGAAACAGAGTTGAAGAAACTGCAGATCGCGCAGAACAGAGCAATGAGGGTTATATTACAATGCAACCGCTATACGAAGGTAGAAGATATGCTGAGCGCGGTACAATTTATGTCCATAAGGCAAAGATTGTACTATAACGTTTGTACATTTATCTTTAAAGCCGTGAAGAATCTACTACCAAAAGAATTTAAAAATCGGCTACAAATAGTAGGAACGAAGAGTGGTAGGGAAACAAGGCAAGCGGAAAATATAGTAATACAATTTAGAAGAACGAGAAGTGCACAAAAGAGTATGTACTATGAAGGAGTGAAAATATATGATGCATTGCCAACTGAACTGAAAGGTTGCGAAAAAGTAGAACAGTTTAAACGAATGTTAAAGGAGTATGTTGTGTCAACAGTAAATTATGTCGTGAATATGGCCTTATTCTCGAATACTTGGGCTTTCCTGATTCCGCCCGCAATGAGGATAGAGAGAGAACAGCATAGGTTCAAATACGTGGTCTTTATTGGTCGCGCACACAGCGCTGTAACAAATCGATTACAGTAATTATTCACTGCTAAATTAACGCAACGTACGCGCACACAGCATGGTACCGGTAAATGTTCGCGTACACCACGCGGGTAGACTGATCTCGAACGCGCGCACAGCGCTACAATGTAATAATCTCGTAAATCCGAAAATACTCTATACCAAACGCGCACACGGCGCTTAAGCAATGCAATAATTGCGTACTTTATGCAATTGGACTCAACTGTAATACTTCTACTGTACGTTGACTTCGAAATCGCGTTTGTTAACTACTCTCGCACACAGCGTCCCTACTAAATCGTTACAATCGTTATCTCGCTCTCGACCGCCTACTAGAGTGGTTGCTACCCGACTGACGACTCGGCGTTCAGCGTTCGTCCCGCCGGCAGTAGCAAGCGCGGGCTCGTGCATGCGTTCCTTGTTCGGCTCCCGTCGTATGTGTTCGTTTCTGCTCGATGGTTTCGGCCTTTGTGTTGAAATATCGAGGTTCACGACAAGTAAGATGTATGTAGATGTAAGAAAAATATGAAACACTGTGTATAAAATAGCTGAGAAAGCCAATAAATATCTCTCTCTCTCTCTCTCTCTCTCTCTCTCTCTCTCTCTCTCTCTCTCTCTCTCTCTCTCTCTCTAGAGGCGTTGAGACGTGTGTCAAATGTGCTCCGTCTTTGAGCCAATTTTTTGTGAAATATAAGTCTATAATAAGGATAAGACTATTACGAAATGTGCGGTTTTGTGTAATGAGCATTTAGAACGATAGATGATTTTGATAGCTATCGAGATCGCGGTATTGTGAACAATTTTAGATATTGAAGTTCGTGTGAAAGTGGTGACGGCGACCATTCGCGCTGCCACGGTGACACGACAATAGCGCATACCACGGCATTTGTGCGAACACGGACGAAATGGATATCACGACTGAGTACGATGGATATCGTTGTTCAGCGTGCAAAAAAGCTATAAAAAGTCAGGTAGTGCGATGCAAGACGTGCCCGAAACTATTTTATCATCCGGGATGTGTGTGTAAACATAAGGTGTACGATAAAAACAGAGAACTAGTGCCATGTAACGGTCCAATCGATAAATTCGTAGTTGACGAAAGCCAAAAGACGTTGACACCTGGTGCAGGTAACAGCAGAGATCGATCAGGTTCGACTGGATCATTTACTGGAAGCAGAGGTATTAGCACGACGGCAAATATCGAAGGAAAAATAGACTGGTTGGTGAAAAATGTGAAAGAAATAAAGGACGAAGTTGCATGCAAGAATGAAGTTAGGGTGATAATTAAGGAAATAGTACAAGAATTGAAGGGCATGAAGATCGAAATAGAAGAAATAAAAAAGATGATACAAGGAGGAGTTCTAGGTACAACATGGGAAGTAACACGAACCTATAGTGGAGCAGTCAAAGAAAAGAAAAAGGAGACGGTTATAATTATTAAGCCTAACGAACAACAAGAAAGTAAGGCCACGAAAAAGAAGATCAAAGAAAAGATAGACATAAAAAACATGGCTGTGGGAGTAACAAGGTTGAAGAAAGGCAGTAATGGAACTGTGATTTTGGGCTGTGAAACGACAGAAGAAATAGAAAAGCTAAAGACCACAGTACAAGAGAAAATGGGCGAGGGATTAAAAGTTATGGAAACAAAGCAACAAAAACCAAAAATTAAGATCGTTAACATGGAAGTAGACGAACTAGACCTGGCGGATGATGAGCTGGTTGAAACAATAAAGAAACAGAATGCAATGGAAGAAAAGGAAGGAAGGGAGATGAAAATTGTCAAAAGAATAAACAAAGAAGAGAGACACGAAGGATCAGTAATAATGATAGTGGATGAAGGAACCCACCAAGAGATACTGAACAAAGGTAAGATCAGCGTGGGATGGAGAAAATGTCCGGTTTACAACCACGTCAATGTGACGCGATGCTAAAAATGTTGGGGCTACTATCATATAGCCAAGAACTGCACAAGAGAGGAAACATGCCATAAATGTGCGGGAAATCACGAAACGAGTAAATGTACAGCGACGAAAAACAAGTGCATGAACTGCATGTTTAAAAACCAAGCATACAACTTAGAGATAAACATGGAACATGATGCATTAGATCGGGAATGCCCAACGTACAAAAGAGCAATCCAAGAAGAGAAGAGGAGAGCAGGATGGGACGATTAGCAATTACTGAAGGAGGAAATGCTATGGTATACAAATGCACAAAGTCTGATAGCACATAAGGATGAAATACGATACCAAATAGTGGATAAAATGAAACCCGCATTCATAGCGTTATCAGAGACCAGAGTGACAGCTGAAATTGGTGACAGAGAAGTGTATATGCCGGGCTATAGTGCAGTCAAATGTGATGCGGAGAATAGAAATACAGGTGGTGCAATCTTATGCATAAGAGATGATATTAAATACGATATGATACCAATAAATAAAATAGAATCAAACTGCTGGTGTGCTGGAATAGAGGTCAAGGACGAACATTATAAAGGAGTGATAGTAATTGTGTATCATTCGCCAAGTGCATCGGATGCTGAATTTATAAGACACATAGAAAACATAACTGAGGAACTAACAATAAAAGGAGACTGTTTGATAATAGGTGATTTTAATATAGATGTCACGGTAGAAACGTTCTACAAAAAGAGGTTGATAACAGGAATGCTGAGTCTAGGAATGAAGCAATACGTTAATAAACCAACAAGAATAACGCAAGACAGTCGAACTACTATCGATTTATTATTTGCTAATAGGTGTGCACAAGTGCAGGTGGAACATGAGCCAAAGATAACGGATCATGCATGGATAAAAGTCATATTAGGTAACAGGAAGGAAAGGAATGAGTATAGAGAATATAAAACAAGAAACTATAGTAAAACTGATGTGAAGGAATTTACATGGATGTTAAGCATTACCACAAGACAAGTTCAAGAGGTAAAAGTAAGCCAAAGAGCAAGGATGCTCGTTGATAACATGGTGGGTGCTCTAGATAGGTTCACACCCAGAAAAATAGTGAAGGTTCCAAGCGTATGGGAAGGAAAAAAATGGTATTCAGAAGACATAATAGTAGCTGCAAGAAGAAGAGATAAGGCATACGGAGTAGCAATTACTACTGGTTTGGAGGAGCATTGGCAGCAATTTAAAGTAGAAAGGAATGCGGTAGTTAAATTAATAAGAGAAAAGAAGAAGGAATATTATGAAAAGATGATAGACGATAATAAGAAGGATCCGACAAAAATGTGGAAAACGTTACAAAAAGTAATTAAAGGAGAATCAATGGGTACTAGAGAAGTAGAGAATATAGATTTTGAGATATTGAATGACATGATGGGAGGTAGTATAGCTGATAAATTTAATGTGTTCTATGTGCAAAGTGTAAAGAATATAGTTAATTCAATACAAAGGGATACGTCTGGAAGTCCAAACCGAAGAATAATTATAACAGGGATAAGGATGAACAATAAAAGTATAATGGAAAACTTCAATCATATTGAAATAAAGGATCTGGAGAAGATAGTGATGGGACTCCCGAAAAAGAAGGGAACGGAAGAAGGAATATCAAGTGATATACTAAAAATGGCATTCAGTGCAATAAAAGAGGAATTTGTGGAAATAATAAATGGATCCCTACGGGAGGGATGTTGCCCGGACAGCTGGAAAACTTCTACAATTATACCGATCCCAAAAATAAACAAAGCCATGAAAGCAAGTCATTACAGACCAATTAACATGTTGCCATTATACGAAAAAGTGCTCGAGTTAGTAGTAAAAAATCAAATTGAAAAATATTTAGAAACCAATGACATCATAACGGAGCATCAGTCAGGATTTAGAAAGCAATATTCATGTGAAACGGCGATTCAAACTGTTGTAGATGAATGGAAAGTGTACATTAGTGAAGGAAAAATGGTAGGAGTAATATTCATGGATTTAAAAAGAGCGTTTGAGACAATCGACAGGGATATATTATTAGACAAATTATACCAATATGGTATTAGAGACAGGGTATTAGAGTGGTTCAGAACGTACTTAAGAAATAGAACACAGCAAGTTCGATTCAATGATAAATGATCTGAAGTTATTCCCAACGAATATGGGGTACCGCAGGGGTCAGTACTAGGGCCGTTGCTGTTTATTATATATATAAATGATATAGTCAATTTGTGTCCAGAGGAATGTGCAATAAAAATGTTTGCTGATGACACAGTGATATATGTACCTGGAAAAAGCAGCGCGGAAGTGGAGAGAAAGATGAATATGTTATTGAGTATAGTAGAAAAGTGGATGGAAAGAAATAAATTAAAAATGAATGTAGAGAAAACAAAATATATGATTGTTAGCAGTGTAAGGAAAGTCGTGAGTAGGAATATTGTACTGAAGTGTTTGGATGAAACGAAACTTGAGAAAGTAGAGTCAATAAAATATTTGGGTATCATTATTGATGACAAGCTACGATTCAAAGACCACTGTGAGTACATGTTAAAAAAAATAGGGAAAAAAACGAGCTTTCTAAACAGAATGGGGAATTATGTATCTGCGTATACGCGATGTGTGATATATAAAGCAATCATAGCACCTCACTTTGAGTATTGTGCAACACTGTTAGTAGCTATGGGTGAAACAGAGTTGAAGAAACTGCAGATCGCGCAGAACAGAGCAATGAGGGTTATATTACAATGCAACCGCTATACGAAGGTAGAAGATATGCTGAGCGCGGTACAATTTATGTCCATAAGGCAAAGATTGTACTATAACGTTTGTACATTTATCTTTAAAGCCGTGAAGAATCTACTACCAAAAGAATTTAAAAATCGGCTACAAATAGTAGGAACGAAGAGTGGTAGGGAAACAAGGCAAGCGGAAAATATAGTAATACAATTTAGAAGAACGAGAAGTACACAAATGAGTATGTACTATGAAGGAGTGAAAATATATAATGCATTGCCAACTGAACTGAAAGGTCACGAAAAAGTAGAACAGTTTAAACGAATGTTAAAGGAGTATGTTGTGTCAACAGTAAAGTAAGATGTATGTAGATGTAAGAAAAATATGTAACACTGTGTATAAAATAGCTGAGAAAGCTAATAAACATCAATCTCTCTCTCTCTCTCTCTCTCTCTTTCTCTCTCTTTCTCTCTCTTTCTCTTTCTGTAGCTCTCTGTAGGCCACTGGAGAACAATGTTTGGAGAGTATTTTCGGAAGCGTTTCCGTTTCGATTCTCCAGATTCCTCTTGATTCTCGTATTCCTCATTAGCGCTACCATTTATTTTACCAAATGAGACAGCTCTGTGCTGGTAACACGAGGTTAAAAGTGTGTGATGCGTTGTGTGCTCTATGCGGGTATTACACATTTTCTCGGCTTCAGCCCCATGAGCTTCGAAATATTGTTGTACGCGAGAAAAATCACTTTTAAACACTCGCCACTCGTCCGCACTGAGTGTAATTCCGGTAAAAGTATTCGACAGTATTTTCACCACTGGTGTAAGAGCACACGTAGAGTTCAACTCGAGCCTGGCGACGATTACTTTACCAAATGATTTATTTAAACCGTACATAATTGGGTTCGCTATATATGGTGATATCGCGTGAGACTTAGCACTGTTAGTTGCCATTTTTATTGCTTTCGTGTAGACTGTAACAGATTTTCCCCACCATCTAGTTGCATCGCCTCTTCCTTTGATACTGCAAATCATACGACTGAAAATTACTCACCAATATCCTTTGATCATTTTATCGCATTCTCCTCAACACCCTAGTAACAGCAGCAACAAATATATCCCAAAACTCTTGCATACTCTCGCACACCTATGTGCACACGTACACCTTGACATACAGATAAGATGTGTCATGAAAACTAACGCTTTAGGATGCAGGGTCGAGAGACAGATTTTTATTTTCGTCAGCCACCGGACGGTACCGATCATCTGACATGGTTCGAGGGCGGTATACGAGATGTTTTCACACGCCTTACAGAATCATGTGAAGGACATGATTATGTGGGTATGACTCTGAGCGTACCGTCTTTCGCGCAAGGACCTGTATGGTTATCATTTCGACCAGCTCGCGACATCGTTCCTGACGATATATGGCGACTAATTAATAGTGTAGCTCAAAGCGCACGCAAATTTCGATTAGACGCTGGTACATGTAGAAAGACGACATGTATAGTACGAGGCGTCAAAGGAGCTGGTGTGGGCACTAGCTTACAGACGAGTCTATAGCAAAAAAGTCAATTTTATGCATAAGTAATCGCGATAATTTGTGTCTACAACGATCCCTTGTTACAGCCCGAGCGCATGCCGAACGCGGTCAAATACGTACGGGCGAGCTACACAGACGATGGTGTCAAATTCGGAACGGGCTTCGAGGTGCGCAATATACAGCAGCGATAGAGCTCATGCGTAATGCAGGGGTAACGACACCGTCTAGAGGGTGCGGTGCGCGCGAAATTCAGCTCTTTCAGGAGAACTTGGTTCACGAGGGTATAGCGATTGTTGTTTATGAATTTCACACCTTCGGAAAACGCGTTCCGGCTCTGTATGATGGGCGAAAATACGTACTCACTGCAACAGGTAAAATTAATCATACACTCTTTATTCTCTATTACGAGCGTTCTCATCACTACCAGCCAATATTAAATCTCGCTGGTGCGCTAGATAGTCGGGGGTTCTGCGCACAATGTAATTCCAAGTATATTCGAGTACTCGAGCATCGCTGTAGCTGTCAATGTGCTCGATGTAAATCCACTTATTGCAACGGCAATAGAGGCTCTCACCCTGAGTATTGCGCAGACTGTAATCGTTAGTTCTTTGGTGCTTTTTGCCTCGCTCATCACAAGGGTGAGGGCTCCGCGGGTATCACGTCTCGTAAATATAGACGGTACAGCGTCTGTAACGCATTAAAAATCTGTAGAGGCTGCTCGCGTATGATTAAAATCACAGATAAAAAGATGCAAGTATGTGGTATATCGTTTTGTATTACATGCAAGCAAACGCGACCGACTACGCATGCGTGTTTTATAGCACCTCTTAAGAAACCAGAGGTGTTTACGCCAAAACCATCATTGGGCTATTTTTCTTCAGAGAAGGCGAAACAGTCGATGGAAATCGATATCGATGGATGTTGGCTCATTATGTCTGCCCACAAATGTGTGAAAAAGGTCTGGACGGTTACTGGTTTCAACAAGACGGTGCGCCATGCCACACTGCAAATGAAACAATGCAGTTTCTGCAACGAAAATTCCCTGAACGTGTGATATAAAAAAATGGCGATATTGATTGGCCACCCAGATCTCCAGATTTGACCTCACCGGACTTCTTTTCGATGGGTTATTTGAAAAGCAAAGTGTACGCCAACAAGCCTCAGACCATTGACGAACTCAAGACAAACATTCGTGCCAAAACCATCGCTATACCGCCCGAGATGCTCGAAAAAGTGATGGAAAACGCAGCAAAAAGGGCACATTTGCTTTGGCCAATAAAGGCGACCACTTGATTGATGTTGTATTCAAAAACAAGTCCAAATAAATTGTAAAGGACGAAATAATATAAAAATACCTCATATATGGAAATCGGTCGGTTTTTTTTAAGTTATTCAATGTTTACATACCGACATAAAAGATGGCGCACCCTGTACATGTCCCGGTTGACTTTGCCCCTACGGGATGAGCACGACTACTTGTCAAAAAAGGCTGTAAAGATACATCTCACAAACGACCATTGGCACCGTCCAACGAACAGCTCGTCGGGGTGAAACTATGAAGTCTGAGTCTGCGGACTGCGTTGGCAGTCGACTAATTTAAGTGTCGTACCGTGCGTCTATGTCTTTGCGTGAGATATTAAATATTCTCTTGTCGTTTGCACGAATCCCGACCAGGTCATGGAGTAAAACCTATGATCGGGATCCGTACAATTTATTATGTGTATAAAATGCATAGTATGGGTTTTATCGGCTTGGGTAGTCTCGTGTATATTGTCACTCGTAGTGCGTCGGTAGTAGAGAAATATATTGCCGGAGAATGGAATATTGTCTCGGCTATAATAACCTAATGTGAAAACAAATTTTGTCTCTTAGACTGTTCACGACCTCGGTCTCGAAATATTGGGTCTGGGAAAAAATTCGTGGCGTTTCATTAGTAAAATTCAACTGGTTTCCTTATAGTGTGAAAATGAATTTATTTAAACCAAATATGCTCCATTATTATCGACAATGTTTCGCCATTTTTCGGGTAGAGCTGCTTAATTCCATTGAGAGAGTTCTGCAGAAATCGGAATAAGTGATAGTCAGAGGGTGCTATGTCTGGACTATCCGGTGGATGCATCAAGACTTCCCAACCAAGCTCTCGCAATCTTTGGCGGGTCATCAAAGAAGTGTGCGTCGGGCGTTGTCATGATGGAAGACAACACCTTTCTTATTAATCAATTAGGGCCGTTTTCTTTCAATTGCTTGGCGTAATCTCTCTAGTTGTCCACAGTAGAGTTGAGAATCAATCGTCTGACCAACTGGAAGTAGCTCATGGTGGACGATTCCCTTCCAGTCCCACCAAACACACAGCATCACCTTTTTCGCCGTCAATCCTGGCTTCGCGAGCGCTTGTGGCGGCTCACCATCCCTTGTCCACGATCTTTGACGCTTCCGATTGTCGTACGTGATCCATTTTTCATCACCGGTTATGACACGTTTCAGAAATGGCTCGATTTCGTTGGGTTTCAACAGCGCATCGCAGATGTTAATTCGGTCTATCATGTTTTTCGCGCTCAACTCTTGAGGAACCCATACATCGAGCTTCTTTTTGTAGCCCGCTTTGTGTAAATGGTTCAAAAGAGTTCTGTGGTCAATGCCTAGCTCCATACCAATGTCGACACTGTTGATATGCCATCTTGCTGAACTTTTTCAAGAATTCCATCAGCTTTTTCAGTGATTGGACGACCAGAGCGTGACTCATCTTTCACATCAAAATTACCAGAACGAAAGCGAGCGAACCATTTCCGCGCAGCAGATTTTGATAAAGTACCTTTACCGTACACAGCACAAATTTTTTCACAAGCCTGCGCAGCGTTCTTAACTTTGTCGTAATAATATTGCAAAATATAGCGTAATTTTTCATTACTTTTCTCCATTTTCAAACGCAAACAGCTTTCCAACCACTGCACCAATTTCGATGTTTATACACTCAAAGTAACGCTCGAAGTGTCACCTTTCCAACGAGCGTTTAGTGGTGTCGCTGCGATCTGTGTTTCCTGACTTATTTGCAATTGATGCCATCTGTCGGGAAGAACGCCACGAACTTTTTCCCAGACCTAAGATATTGTGTCGGCTATATTAACTGTCCGTTTAGACTGTTCACGACCTCGGTGTCAAAACATATTGTGTCGGCATTTTATCAGAATACTATCAGAATAGAGTTCATTGTATTTGCCACGCTCGGGAAGTCCCCTTGAATAAGTAAATATCTCTTCGGCTTGATATATGTTTTCAGATTCGGTTTGGAACTGACCCCCCCCCCCGAAGGAGTTAAAATTCAAGTAAATCAAAAGTAATTTATTATACTACGTTCTTTTATTCATAACAAAAAACTGCAATCCAGATGAAACCTCTGTTTGCGCCGTGCAAAAGTTTGGACGCGAAGGTATATATAACATTTGTATCACAATGACTAAAAATTTGACTCGATTAACAATATATTCGAACTTTCGGTAGAATCTCGTGGTGAGGCACGATTCTTATTTATTGTTAATACCGCGTAAATAATAATGAATTTTATTTTAGATGGTACTACACTGTCATATTATTATATCATGTAACATGTTATTTATAAATCCCAGTTTTTTTAAATATTGAGTAGTGGCGGTGCTCGAGGAGGCTAAACACGCACGACGATCGTATGAGTGCGAGAGATAGCGCTACAGGGATCATGCGAGAGCGAGAAAAAAGGTGTTTAACCTCCGCTTAAAGGCTCTGGTGGCGCGGTTTTGAATCGATTTGTTTGTGCTTTATCTCTCTCGCGGCCGTTTCATCTCCGTTTCATCTGCTTACAATACCACGATTATACATTAGGAGACTTTACTTGCATGAGAATAAGAATGAGAGAGTTCTACTTGTTTCCATGTCTATTGTAAAGATGCTTGTACCATCTGCATTCCGGTGTACAATAAAAGGCTATTTGATTTTGAATTTTTTAAAAATTCAATCAGTTGCAGTCATAAGCCAATACTGTGATACTTCCATTGTCTCTCTTTCTCCCTCTCTTAATGTGACTTCGCATATTCTCTCTTTCTCCCTCTCTTAATGTGACTTCGCATATTGATTTCTAAATGAAGTTTGCGTAATTATTGACGTTTCAACAACCAGATTAATAACGTTTATCATTTCAATATGTATATGAGGTATTTCTAGCCAATTTGATAGCCAAAAAGATAAGCGAATCTGAAAAAATATATTTAAAAAATGTAGGTAGTTGGAAAAATCTGTAACAAAGATCAGAGTGCTTTTTAGAGTTCTGATGAAATCGCAATAGGTCAGGGTCGAACGTTCACCAAATTACAGTGAAATACCTCATATATCATATTGTTGGAAAATCAGCTGGCACACGGCGATCGATATTCACCGTGCGTCGACCTGTTGCTGCTGTGTAGCACGCCGCGCTCGGTTGGGTTTTCGATAGCCGAGGAAGGGCCTCGCGCAGCCGAGGCTGTGCCTCGCAGGCATGCCGCGTTAAGCAAGAGGTTATCTCTCTCGCTTGACTTCGGCTTCGCTCACCGGCTATCTCCCTCATTTGACTCCAGCGCTCAACCACGCTTTCGTATTACGCAGCCATATTGCTATTTTTGACACTTCTGTGAAAGACCGCCTGGACAGCGCACGCATCTTCGGTACACTCTCGGATTTTTCACCAGCTCACCGGATTTTCTCAGCATTTTCAAGCTCAACAGGACTCAAATACACGGTAAGAGTACACCGTCACAATTCAGTGCAATTCAATGTCGGTAAGGAGTAGAAAATAAGTCGGTACATCAACATAAAGGTCTCACACTTTGGCGTGCTCTGTAGCTCTGGCTGTACCACGGTTTTCATCACTACATTTTGCCTGCTCGATTAATATAATTGCGCATGTGCTCTCTGTATTTTCCCCCAGTAAACCTGCTGGGAAAATACTGTGAATATTTCTACTCATTTGTGCATCCTCATACTCTCATTTTGATGTGCAGTGCAGCGTTGACTGCTTCACAGTCCGTTCATGCACTGATTCACAGCACTGACTCTCTGTGCATTCAAATTTTCTAGTTTATTGAGAAGTTCCTGGAATTAGTAAAATCAATCTGCGCACTCACATATCTCATTGCGTGGCGTGCTCCGCAGCACTGGCTGCAGCACGTACACTGCTCTCAATAATCACAGCACACAATTAATATAATTGTGTGCTACTCAAGTAACTCATAAATGCAGCACACAATTAATGTAATTATGTGCTACTCAAATGTTTCACTCAAATCAAAATTTAACTTCAATTCTTTGTATTTTAATTTATATCTTTTTTTTTTCTATTTCAGATATTTTGTAGTGAAAGAGTGGATGGTAGAATAAAAACGACTTTCTCTATAGACTATCTTTCTGTCTGGTTTTATTTATCCCTGCGTCGAGTGAATACTCATATTTTTTCAATATCTTCTCAGATTCCATCTAACACATCTGGACGGATTCTCAAACACATATATATAAATTATTATGCAGTATTACAGTTTGGAGATTGACTTTTTTTTGCATATCTTTTTTATATATCTAGTTTTTGAAACTGCATGCGATACTGGATGTGATGGGATTTTTTTAGTCTGCATGAGTGGATCATACGAGTTGGATAGGACGAGTGATTGCAGCTCGAGCCTCAGAACTTGGAGAATCAGCGTATCTGTTCGGCGCACTTTCAGCAGACCGATTACAAAAATTATGATCGCAAATGCGGTAAGCGCAGATTAAACAAGTATAGTCGAGGAGACAAGGCTGCTCGGTATTGAGTTTGGCAGTAATCGATAAAGACGTTCAGATTTTATAGAATTATGAGTTTTTGTGATTTTTCGAAAAAAAATCTATTTTCTCTATAACGGCAAGAATACTTGGTTTCAAATTTCGCGAGAATCAAACGAGGAGTTTAAATATTATCAAAAGTGTAATGTTACAAAAATGTTGAACTTTTTTACAAAAAATTGTTCTCCACCTTTTGAACCGGAGGTGACTTTGTCAAAGGTGAAAAATAATGAGGAAGCAACGTGCGAGATTCTATTATATATCCTCGTTTTAAATCAGAATGTTATACCATTGAATTATGCTCTCTAAAACTATATATATTCTTAAAACCGGAAAGACATCTTTTCCCCTGGAAAGAAAAAAAGGAAGAGGCCGGGGATCGAACTGGGACTGCTTAGTTCGCGGTAAAAAAAAACAGCGTTTCAGCCCGCTCGACCATTACACAATTCTATCTACATGGTATCAAAGTATCTGAAAAATTAGTCATCTATCAGAGTCTGCTTGGTTTAAATACCGCGCGAGCTTGTCGGTTATTGCATTCTTTACTATACTATCATACTATTAAACAACAGTCTATTGATAACTCACCCATGCTTATTTGGTGAAATCGCTGTAAATATTAGCATTACGGATGAATGAATGTGAGGGAGTACGGTTTACCTACCCCACCAGTTTCCCGCTCAAGCATTGCTCTAACGTTAGTGTGAGAGAGAATGCGTGGTAACCTATTAGGCATGTGTACAAGAGAGACGACAGAAAAGGGGCGTGCCGGGATATTCTTTCTATGTGTGTCATATCGATACATCAACATGCTGTCCTTAGGCGCAAATCGGAACTACTTTTCCTCTGCCAAATCGTAACATGGGCCCTGTGCTTCCATGTAAATCTCTGTTCGCTGGTAATACTATACTATGTAACGTAAATTTGTGCCTCAACGCACCACGTTACCTATGACTGGTCCAAGTTATTTTTTTCTTCCTTTTTATTTTCTCTTTCGAGATGGGCGCCAGGCGCTTTTGCGCCGGAAGGAAAAAATACCGAGTTGGATGACCAGTCTCAACCCAGGCCAGCTACAGCTGTTCAAGGCAGAGTGGGTGGTTCGGACTGTCAAGCCACTAATTAGTCAACTAAGATAAAAAATAAAGATAAGATACGAATAAAATCCATTAATTAAAATAAGTCATTAAAATTAAGGAACGCGGACAAATAATAAAGTAAGATCAATAAATACGTCAAACGAGAAACAGGAAGGTAGGCTACTAAATAAATAATAAATAAACAAATAAAATAATTGCAGTAAATAATTTAGACAACCACAGCAAGTACGGGACTTACAAACCTCTTTATTTCTGGCGATCTGATGGTAATTTCCGATAAACAACAATTTAGAATTCAAATAAAATGTCCCGTAAAATCAGTCTCTTGTGTTAACAATTTTCTAAATTTAGTTAGGTATCTTAGTTTTAATCTTTAATTCAACGGCAGCAGTTATCCCGTTCTCTCTCTCTCTCTCTCTTTCTCATACACGGCAGACGTTATATAGCCTATCTCGCTCGCTTCGAATTTCGAACAGAGAGCACCGACAAAGCCAAATATTCGGTTGTCTCAACGCACAGTTCGCGATACGGCCTATTCCGAGCTAATCCCACATACATCCAAAAACCATAACAACGGGACGTCGGGAGATCACGTACGCGAGCTTCGACTTGTTCAAATCTCCTAGCCCGAAAATCACAGGCAAGCAACGGCGAAAGACCGTAGAAGGAAGAGAGCTCACCGGGGCGAGGACGATGCGATGTTCCTTAGTCCGGGAAACCTCGAAGGTACGTCGAAATGTTATATCCTTGGTTTTCTTTCCTTTCTCGTACAGTGACGGATAGCAGAGATTCGTTTGCGTAATGTCGCAGAGTAGAGCGGGACACAGATATACTAAGGGCTACGTCTGGTTCGCTCAACGATCACCGGGAAAAAGCCTCGAGGTCCGTTCGGCACGCGTGCCCGTGAACTATGACCCCCTCTTAGCGAGCCGAACTCGGTTAATTGGGGGAACCGGTGTCGCACGATGACCGCGTCTAGCGCCTCGGCTGGACGACGCAAATATTAATAGCAGATAATAACCATATGTAGTCCAGTCCGGCAGGTGAGGCCCGTGAGATAGATTGGTTATTGCTAGTAGATCAGATGACCGAGAATAGATAATAGCATATTGGCCGTAGATAAACGTCGAGCGGGACGGTTGTAGATCCCGACCACGAGAAATGGAAAATGTCTGTATCCTCTCTCTCTCTCTCCTACGAAAGGGTGACTCGATCCCGAAACCGCCAAGAGGTGTGGGCAGCCCCCTTTCTTTCTCTTCCTCTCCGCTCCTCGGTCGTACGATTTTAAGAAAAAGAAATAAAAAAAAACAAAAAAAATTATTTAGAGTACGGCGATTACGCCTTACAGCCCTGCGAGATCGTGTTGGCAGCCGTCGTGCGAGGAGGACGTAGCGCTTGAGGATTTTGCCACGTTACAACTAATACTAAATACTATTGTATTTTCAGCGAAATCCAGAAACTACGAAAACGTAGTTTGCTAATTGGCCACTTGGTGCATCGTATGCCCTCGCTCGATGACTCTTACCGCATTCCGTTACCTACAAGACCAACGTTGGCGTCTCGGCCAAGTTTTTTTTTTTAAGGATAAGCACGAAAATATGGAAAACAGCGATTTTTGGTTAATACAACTCTTCACAAGGAAGTAGGTAGGCAGATGACAAGCTCGATCGAGAAGCGTGGTACAAAATTTAAATACAGAAAGATACATATAACTTTAGTTATGAATGTTTGAGCATGGCGAAACTTTTTGGACTTGTTACTAGATGGACCTGGTTCAAGCCGCATGCGGAGAATTTTTTTTTTTCTGCACGAGAGAATTGAAATTTTATTAATAATCAATGAAAACGTAATTATATTAAATTTGTATATAAAATGCAAGATGCTCTGTACTTGGCTAGTGTCAGATAAATTTTACTTGATAAAATTTGTACAATAAAAAATTAGGTAAATATGCTGTTTAGGGGAACCACCTCCGATCGCCTTCTAACTAGGCGCATTCGACGCGTTTTTGTATGCCTAACAACTTTTCCCTCTGACAAAATCGTCGCTCACTGTCCATTAAAAAGTTATTAACAAATAAAGTTGGTAAAATAATAATAAAATAAAAATAAAATAAAAAGAACCTAAAGAACCTAATTCTGCAGTTTTACCAACTTTATCTGTTAATAACTAATGAATAATAATAATAATAATAATAAAATAAAAAGTTATTAACAAATAAAGTTGGTATAACTGCAGAATTAGGTTCTTTAGGTTCTTTAGGTCCTTTAGGTTCTTTTATTATTATTAAAATTTTATTATTTTTATTTTATTTTTATATTATTATTATTATTATTATTATTATTTATTAGTTATTAACAAATAGAGTTGGTAAAACTGCAGAATTAGGGCTTATACACCGATGACCTTCGAAATAGGATCATTCCTTGAACCTATAAATGTCTTGAAACAAGTGATTCGTCCTGTAGTCGGCTACTGCCGCGTACAATTATATGTACGTAGCGTGTGTGATTTTTCAGTCTTTAACGGTTAATATCTTTTTCCGGCGGCAAGAGCGACGCTTTTGCCAGAGGAAAAAGTTGTTGGGCATACAAAAACGCGTCGAACGCGCCTAGTTAGAAGGCGATCGGAGGTGGGTCCCCTAAACAGCATATTTACCAAAAATTATTGTTTACATGCATTTTTTATTTGTTAAAACTGAAAAAAATCTCGAAGTTCATATGGTTGAATTATTGGAAATAAACTGTAGAGTGAGACCGTGAACCCCGCCGGAAATCAGACAAGGGGAGAGCGAGAACGCATGAGTATCCTAGCAGAGAGGGATGGGATAGAGTGAGAGCGCACGTGTATCCCAGGCGCCGGAAAGCAGAGGCAGCACGGGACAGAGTGAAAGCGCACGTGTACCCCAGCAGAGTATCCCAACGCATGTGTATCCCAGCGTAAGTAGTATCGGAGAGAGTGAGATACCACGTATACCCCGGCATAGAGAGATGAGAGAGAATGAGAACGCATGGGTACTCCAGCCAACCATTGACTACCTTTACGCGTGCTTACACGTTCATTTGGGAAGTCGATCACACGCATACAAATTGGTGTGTCGCGCCATCTTGCACCTAGGGTACATACTACATTTTTTTACCCCAAAAATGATGTCTAATTTTAACACGGAGCGTGTGCTTCTATATACACCTATCATCGTTGCTTTTTAGCAAAAAGTATTCATTTGGGCGTGAGCGGAGACAGTATACGGGGCTTTACTTACCAGGACTGTAGATTGAACGTGCCTTTCATCAAATAGAACCCAAATTCTATATACATTTTAATAAATAAAGACCACTTTAGATATTTAATATCATTTAAGAACTGTTATATTGTAGATTCGATTGGTAGAGAAAAAATAACTCTAAGGAAGCTGCTATTTAAATAAGTTGATACGCTCCTGCTGAATGCAAGGCTGCCAGTGCCGAGACACAGGACAGGGTAGGACGGAGTATGCCAGTACGGTTAGAATGAGTGAGCGCAGCCGCAAACGTTCGAGCAGACCGCCAGGGGCCGATCACGTATGTGACTATGTGACATGGCGTCCGGGTAGGAAGAAAGTTGACTGTTACAATAGGCGTTAATGTTGTTTTTATGACATTGATCAAGCTAAAAAAAAACCTCGGAGGGCGCGAATTTACCACAGACACCGGCATTGATGGTAATGCATGCGAGGAAACCACAAAGGATCAGCGATGGGTAGGCCTTCAGCAACGTCAAATACAAGCCCCCCGTGCTTCAAACTCCTGACACAACCAACCTTACACCTCTAAAGCCCCTCCATTCTCCTCAGTTTTCCTCGTCTTCTCGGGCTTTTTTCTTTCTCCGATCGAATTCCAAACTCTCGTAAATCCACAAATGGAAAACTCGCTCTTTCACGGCAATTCCACCTTCATTCGTTGACGAAACCCGTCCATTCTCGATCCTCTGACTTTATCCACCATTGCCCCACTGTATCCAGGTATAATGGGTTTTTCTCGTCTATGCTTCCAGGTACTTCGAGAAGCACCAGGCCCATCCCTATCAGGTAAATATTGTACAGTATTATCGTAAAACACCTTCGTTTCCGGTCAACATTAATGCCAAATTTTTTTCATCTGCGCCAAACTCGCGGAAAAACTAGTTTAATCCCCTTCCCCCACTCTACCACCCACATAGCCAGACCAATTTTTTATTTCCCGTCATCTTTATTAGATTTTCCTTTCAAATCTTTTAAGTGAATATTTCGATTTTCTTAAAATTCACCTTCCATTGTTGCAAAAAAAAATTAACCTTCTAAAAACAAGTCACAAGGAAAATAACAGACAAGTGTAATATAGTTTGAAGAGGATGACAATCTTGATTAACATCTGTTCATAATTGTTAGTTGATGATACTGCCTAGTTTGACTATTATAGCTTGTCTAAAATACACATAATCCCCTTATTACACATCATTCGCCAGAACCTGTGCGAATCTCGATCATATAGTGGGTTCTGCTATGATACCAAGACATTTGATTAGCAATTCACAGTGATGAACATAACCTCACTTTCGAAGAAAATCAATAATCCTAATGTTGATTTAGAGAAGAAATTAAGGATACAAATTTTATTAATATAATCATGGTATACACAGAACAGAGTAATAATTTAGTTGCTTATTTGATTAGTGAGTATCAACCTTTCCCTCTTCATTATATCATTATTGTTTTGATTTTTTTTGCAGAACGCTAAGTACAGCAGTTCAAAGAGTGGCTATTCGTCAACAGCAGCATCAGCGGACAGTCGTTACGAAGGCCGAATGCGAGATTCACCAAATGGCAACTCGTACAGTCCGGCGGGAGGATTGGGGATGGCCATGGGAGCGGAGAGAGACAGCCCACGCAGCTATGCAGCCAAACCCCTCTACAAGAAGGAGAGAGAAAACAGAGACTACAAGTTATCCTCCTCTAGGGACAAGTATTCCGGTAATTACTATCAATCATTCTCAATTATAATATTAGGCAACCCACAGTGGGTTATACAAAATATTAGATAAAAATTACCCAAGTCCTTATTTTTCATTTCATGTCAAGAACTTTGGTCATCATAGTAACTGAATATTATTTATTTTTACATGCTATTTATCCATAAATCGTTGTTGTCTACCTTATTTGCAGTTTGGGAATTTAAATAGTATATAAGTGTAAGTTGAACATAAAAGTTTGTTTTTTTTAATTGATAAGTAATAAGACATTTTAATTTACTCAAAGAGAAAATATAAGTCTAGCTAAATGAATTTCTTAAAAGTATTTAAAAGTGCAGTTTGCTCTCTTGGCAAAGATGTTCTAATAAAATCAGGTGCTTCTATAATCATTGTTTAGGAAACAATTGGGTTAGAAATACGTCATTGTTAATAACCCCAAACACCACAGGAGACTTGACAGTAAGGAACAATTGCTAGTCTTCTATTCGGATTCTTGAGTTTGTTAACTTCCAGTAAGGAAACTGAAGATAGCAATTAATAAGTCATAATATTGTTTGCAATTTCAACTATTAAAGCATTGGTGATTTAACGACCTTCCAATGATATACGTAAAGTTTCAGAATTTATTCAGCAACAATATTTTTGTTATTCCTGCTTTTATATCCGTTTGACTTTTTTAACTTTTTTTTCCTTTGGATAATAAGACCATTCATTGGAAGTGTATTACCTAATATTACTTATAAACTGAGAATATAGCTTATTTTTATTTTTATTTAATCCGCAGATTGTGCACGATCTCCGAAGGACAAAAGAAGCAGGGAGAGCAGGGATTCAGAACACAGAACCAATCATGATAGGAGCGGCGGTGGTGGCGGGGGAGGAGGTGGTGGCGAGGTGAGAAATTTTGCCCCGAAGATTCAAATAAATAATTTTTCAAGCTAATTAACATGAATAATTTGTATTTGTGAATTCACTCCTAGTATTCACTCCTAGTATTCACTTTAAATTGTAACTGTTAAACACACGCAAATTTCCAAGGGCTGCTGAATAATATCGCTCAATAGACCTTTGTCCTTGAAACTAGCCCTTTACGAGTTTATTTCAAATTACGACAATATTGTAAATCTAAAAGCTGCAAAGCTTCACTGTTGCGGCAATAACCGTATTTTTGGCTTACCAGATTTTACATCCCATAAAATTGTCATCGAATTCGTCGAGAGATTCGTCATCACAGCGAAAGCCAGCACACAATTCCTGTCAGGTGAGTAAACGACAAATGAAAAAAATTATCAACCCCGCAACAGCAATCGGACGTCAGAGAATTCGTTACATATTACAGAATTTAGTTACGGAAAAGAAAGCATTCACTCGTTAATATCCATAATAAACAATGATGACAATAGCATACGAATGTGTTAAACCTTTAAAGAGGAGAGAGAGAGTGAGTGAAAAAGTGAATGGCAGTATGGAAAAGAATAGCATCATCCTACCCTTCCCTAAGATTCAATTTTCTCGGAAATTTTAGAGCGATATGTTTAGGATAAGCGGGGCGATGAGCGAGGTGGCAGCGGCGGCGGGGGTGGAGTTAGTAGCGGCAGTGGTGGTGGTGCCATGGAAAGAACTGCGAGGTTTGGCGACTGGTCCGAGCACATGAGCTCGTCAGGCAAGAAGTATTACTACAACTGCAAGACCGAAGTCTCACAGTGGGAAAAACCACGGGAGTGGATCGTCAGAGCGGACAGTAGACAGCGTCAATCTAATGACTATTCCTCTAGGTCAAGTGAGTAGTACACTCGGAAATTTTGTAGAGATCGTCCTAGTTAGTATCCTATGTATAATAATCTGACTAATTTGTATATTCGTGAATAATTGGAAATATTGGAATATTAAAAGTTATTCGATTTCAGATTGCTGTGGGTTATTCAAACATTCGTCAAATTATTTGAATAATTAAGATATTTACATACCAGTTGAATTTGAGATGAAATGGTGCAAAACGGCGGTTTCATAGGTCCAAAATTCTTTCTTCGTGTAATCCTTAAAAATTTTAAATTATCGTAGGATCCTACAAAAATGTTTATGTCATCTTCCGTCCTACCTAGGATTCCTCCTTAGGTTTATTTTTCGTCCCAGGGATAATAATAAATATAAATCTATTTTGCAGGTCATGATAAACATTCCAACTCGCGATCGAATAGCGGTAGCAATGCGCGCGAAAGTGGTAAATCTTCCCGGCAGTTGTCCGACAAACGCGAGTATTGGGGCTCGTGCAGCGGCAGCAGCGGTGGAAGTAGCAGGGACGAGATTTCGGCCCGGGAACGCGAAAGGGAACGCGAACGCGAGAAAGAACGCCTTGAGAGAGAACGTGAGAGGGAAAGAGAGTTGTGCAGGGAGGAGGTAGGAGTGGAGCGTCAGGCTCAGGACATGGACATCTCACCAGGTGACTCCACGCCCACCTCAGAAACTTTAACCTTGAGTGCTCATGATCCACTGCCACAAGGACCTGTCCTTCTGGCTACAGGTATGTCGTCTTCATCAGACACCTTGCCTTCCCATAATTATAAATGGACAGTTCATCTCCCATTTGCAACTTTGGCCTGACTTTCAGCTTTACCTCGACTCACATCACACCCACCTTCGACACCACAAACTCCTGGTAAATTGAGTTCGCCAACGCAACAACCGGGCAATAGCAACACTCCGGGGCCACCGGTTTCCCTTGCAAGCCTACCCAGACTTATCTCACAAATAACCGGCAACAAGGAGCAACAAGACATCACGCCGCAAAAAGCACTTCAGACTATACAGACAGCGATATTTTTATCGCGACAAGTACGTGGAACAACCACACCGTTTTTCGTACCATTAGTTTTCCAGTTTTTTCCGCACACTTTAATTTCCTATTGAACTCGACACTATTAATACAATCACTACTAACAAAGGGAGTAAAATAGAGAAAGTGACATTTTCTTATTCTGTACCGAGAAGATTATTCAATTGAAAGATATAGACATATCGATAATCACGGTTTCGTCATATGAGTACTGTGAAATTTCATCAATTTGATTTTTCAAAAGACAATCCATTCTAATAAAGTCAAATGTTCGATCGATGCCAAACTTTTGTGCCCCAAAGAACCCTTCTGTTTTCTCTCTTTAGCTTTTTAGGAACAAAATTTGGGTTAATAAAGTATTTGACATTTTTATCGTAAACGCATTGCCTTTGTTTAAAACAAGAAACATTATTAACAATTCGTTAAAACAAGCATTCAGTATTCAAATCACATGAACTTTATATTGCAAAAAATATATTGCTTTGCGGAAAAAATCTATAAAATATCAAAGTTCTGTGATACAATTAGCATTTATAATTTTTCTTTATTAGCTCCGATTCGTTTCAACATGTTTCTCTGTAACTAATAATTTCCTTTTCGCATCCATTACACGATACTTGTGGAACCTTCCTTATTCTACTTTTTTTTTATCTTGAGGGAACTTGAGTGTCATTCTATTTTCTCAACAGTCAGGCAATGGTGGAGACAGAGGCAGTACCTGCGGTAGCGATATTATGGCCCCACTAAAAGTTGACACGAGCGGCAATGTCTCGAACGAAGGACCGCCGACACCGACGCATTCGGAAACCCAGGATTGCATAGACGCGCGGAAACGTAACAATCATAATATTTAACTCACAATATATTCTAAATATAGTCAATCAATAAGTTTAAAAAAACACCCCCACAATTTCTCTTGTTTTCGCAGTGACGAGCCCCGGTGGAGTGAATACCGGTGTTCAGGCTCTGAGCTCTTTGCAGGGACTGAGCAGCCTGGGATCCCTGGCTAGTCTCGGTAACGGCGGTGGACTTCAGGCCCTCTCGAGAGTTCAGCCCCCACTTACACCTTCCCTCACGCCATCTCTCGCGAACCATTATAGGGAAGATTTGACGCAACATGTGCGTGCATTTCCCGCAGACATCCTGGAAAAGCAGGTGATTCTAATGACCTAGTCAGGTGGCTACTAAATGATAACATATTCATCGCTTCTTCATACCTTTTCGATGAAGGCGCAAAAGCTTAGCGAAGAAGCACACACTATGGGCAGTTTACAGTGTACGCGAGTATCCGCCGAATTGAAGACTGCACGTTCGATAGTGAGGCTGACCGAAATTCAAGCTACACTGCAGGAACAAAGGTAAACGATACGATCTAGGTAGTTCTTTCGCAGCCCCTAATCAAATAACAGTAAATCAAGAGATAATTGAAAATAAAGACAGCAAAATCCCAATAATAATAACAAATAAAAATATGTATACGCATGAAATAATCATATTTAGCTATTTAGTAATTTTATAATCATGCCAGTAGTGCAGCTCCGCTGGACTTTCTCGTCCAAGTCCACATTTTAACGACGTACATATGATAAAAGCCATACGCGATTGGGTCCAAGGGTTATGTAGTTTTATATATGAAAACAAAATATTTTGTCAGCGCTTCTTTTCAAAGTATCTTAAACTCCTTAACGAAATCCTTAAATTTCAGGGAATGTTTAATGAGTATATCTGTATACATCTAATCGCCAAGTATATACATTATTATTTTATATGTGCATTATACAGTATTCGTTGAAAGCTCAGTTGTTGCGATTTTCCAATTAGAGACTGCATTAAAACTCGACTTTCATCAAGTTTTTTACTGTTGAATATTACTGACCCTTCAAAAATCCAATATGGCCACTTGAAATGTCAAGAGCCTCTGTTCTTTTAGGATATAAACGTTACTGGAACTTACGTCAAATCGAACCAAATGTCGATTCTTTGAGGTTCTCCGACTATTTTAATAACGTTAGAAGGTCGATTGCATTAAAGAAATTCACGTAAAGCGCAAAGTACGTTCACGTAGTCGAGCCAGGATTAGGGATTACGGCAACGAAAGTGTAAACTACGTTCACGTCCCCATAATCAACAAGTGTCTAGAGATTTTTTTAACTTTTTGCATTTTTCCAGTTACTTGTACCAAAAATTCACTAAACACTTATAACAATCGAATATCTTGATCATTGATATATAGCAATTGCGTAGGCAGAGCAGGACTAAAAATGGGAAACACAACTTAAACTTAGACGCTGTCCGTCAATGTAACTCGGAGAACGAATGGGATCGTACTTTAAACCTCGATGCAGTCAGATCTTCCAAAAAGTGCCGTCGTTTCAACTTAGCTCCGACTATTAATAACGCATTTTAAAAATTAATTTCAAAGCATCGCCGCGGACGGCACTTCACTTTGTATTTAGTTTGGTTCGTGATCTATGCACATGTTAGAGCGCTTGATGTATTATTTGTTTATATATCTAGGTACCAAGGCGAAAATATAAAAAGAATTTCTGGCCCACTGTTTTTTTCAGGAGTGACGGATATTCAAGGGCCAAAATGAAATTGCATTAGCAGTTATCCAATGTCTAGAATTTAAATTTTTAGCTAAACAACTATTCCGACTGCAGATGCGAATATTTTTTATACAATTTGAAATTAGGGAGAGCCGGTCATACAATTTGTTGATGTTTAATTTACATGTTATACAAGATCTCGTAATCTATACCAAATTTCGACTAGATCCATAAAAAGCCTAAGTTTATGCCAAAATATTTAAATACGCGTAATTAAAGTAATTTGTACTTTCAGTACCTCGCTCAGATCTATATTTCAGCAAATAATGGGCGGAACACTCGGATATTTACACGGATTTCAAGTTGAACGAAACTCAGTACAGTGGAATTTTATTAAACCGCGCTGCACCTGGTATAGCCTATTATTTCCAATCAGTTCCGATGCTTCCGGTAATTGCCGAACGAAAAGACAAGTATTAATATACATCGATATCGGCGGACGCACGAGATCTCGCGTGGATTCGGCAATGTTTGGCTACACCGAGTGTAGCCCAGTTTAGCAAACTGAAAACGACAACCGTTCTCAAAACGAAATTCCCCGAGAAAGATAGTAACTGGCATGTGGATAGAATAAGCAAATTGCTTGAACGTTTCACCGAGAACATTCATTTAAAATGGCTTTTTCTGAGAAAAGGGTTCGCTTAGAATGCGCAATAAATATTGAAAGTTTCAAGGTGGGCTTCGGTTACAGAACCGATTTTATTGGACAAGTCAAAAGGGCCATGTACCAAACGTCGGTCCATCGCCGGATGCGTACACAAACACTATACTTATTTAAAAACGTTTAACGCCATTTACATCTTTCCTCAAGTCGTATTGCATCGACAAAACCCTAAGTTGGTAACAGTCATGAAGGCCACTATATTGGAGCCTCTATGCTCGGGCCTGTGTGAAAGTTGACCGTAAAGATACTTGAACGCATTAGTCGGACGCTCGCCGAACAAAGCGATATCCCCGAATGAAATGTAGTTCTTGATGACTCCTAAGGATACTTGGGTCAACCGTGCGCGAGAGGAACGCGAGGGGCTGCACCGAATGCGTTAGTGTGCGAGAGAGAAACATCCGTCGCGTGACTGAGATGAAAACGATAGTCGCCGAGTCTTGTTTGCTCGACGAATCGCAGACTAAACGGTCAATCATTGCCAAATTTTGACGCAAGCTGTCTCAAGGTATCTCTTCGAATATGTTAGTTTTGTATTCGGATCGAAAAGGAACTGACAAAGCAAATGGCTACACAGTATTGTCGTGAGCCGGCTTCCCAACTTTTCACGTAAACTGCGCGTAATTTTGACATTCGTTGCTAAAAAGCTAGACGGTTACTAATTTTGAAACAAATTGTGTAAAATCCAGCGTTCTTTTTTTACAAACATTCTTAATTTCAACGCAATTAAACAGAAACAGGCTTTGGCCCTAATATCTCTAAACCTTTTGTAACCTCTATAAAGGCTATAACTGGGTGATTTTTGAATGCTAACAAAATAATTTTTGCCATGTTTCAGGATATTATTTCTCCGTCAGCAAATACAAACACTGGAGGAGCTGAAATCCCAAAATTCCTTCATGTCTGATGATTCATAGTGTAGGGACTTTATAAAAATAACAACTACGAAAAAAACTATAAGTAATTGATGCAAAACAAAAAAAATAAAACATAATATTCTCATTAATATTGAATCATTAAGATTGTACCTAAATTATAGTATCATGATAGAAGTGATATGAATAGAGAATGATTGTTCGGCTGCCCAGAGAGGTTGGGCTGCTTCGCTTGTCAGTCAATAAGTCTTATTATTATTATTATCATCATCGTATTAACAATTTATCAGTACATGCACCTCTCTGGGAAGCGCACGAGGCCTACCCCCCCCCCCCCCCCTAAATAGAAATCACATCATTAAGTGAACGAGGCAGAAAAAAGAATACGACAAGAAGACGAGAAGATGAAACACAAAATGTGGGAAAGCAAGGAATGAAGAGACGGCGATTGTTGAGCTACGACCTGCCGCAGCTGTACCGAATTGTATATCTAAATTGTATATCTGACTTGTCCACACGTTGTCCTTGTATTTCCTATGTTGTATGTGTCAATGTTTCATATTTCCCAAGATTAAACGGCATTTTAACTAGTTGAAGAAAAATGTTTTGTTGTAAATCTCGGAATAAAATTTGTGCCACAACAGGTAAATTAACTGATTAACCTTGCAGCTGGCTCCCTCTCTGCACCACTATCGTATAATTATCACACACCACCGTTTACCTTTATCGCCGTAATATTCAGTATTTTATTGAGCTAATGTAATTATCATACAGTGTTATACGTTTCTAACTATTCCACTCGATTAGCCGGCCTATTTTATACACATTTCTCAACACGCTTAAGCGGTACGTATACCGATATAATTCAATTCTATCGCTGCTATTGTAAAGTTTATCCGAGACTCGTTAAGTTGATAATCGTTGTTTCACCTGTTACGCAAACCTGGCATGATGCCGCAATTAATATTTCTACGAGTTCCGTTAAACCTCCGTATATTTTCTTCTCCGAGTAACTGTCGAGGGTGCGATTGTTTCGTGACCATAGAAGTGGGATGAAAAATAAAGTTAGTTTAGTTTTTCACAGAAATACAAAGTTTTTGTTTTTAATCTTCTCTTGGCAATACACCGGGAAGTGCGCCACGCCTCGGTACCATCTACACTATCATTTTATTATAGCCATAGTACTATTTATTTTATTTGTTTGTATTTTATTATAATATTGGCATAATCCAAAGAATTTTCTTTTTACAAAGCCACTGAATTCTGCAAGGCCTTCCTTATGCTTTCAGCGTTTTGTTTACAGTTAATTCTAAATACACTCACGAGAAAAATGTTTTTTTCGCGAACAAGATTTTTCTTACTGCAGTCCGATGGAATAATCAACTGTCAGACGAAGTAGAGACAATATTACAATTTTCTTTGGTTCAAACGCCCAGCACCGGCCTAAAAAATGTTGGTTTTGTTTTTCTAACTACGTCAATTGTTCTTTCATCGTAAAATCATAACCCCACAAGATAATCTCAGTGTACCCTTTCTTGTACCATCTTTTTCGTGTAAGACTAATTAATCGTAACTGTTAGAGACGATAATATTCTATTATTAGAGGATAATATTCTCAATAATTAATATAATCTAATCTATGGTTAGAGATAGTTTTACTGGAACGATGTCTCTACGTTTTCCTGAAGGAGCGTCACCGTCTACGGCTGCTGCACGCCACTTGTCAAATCGAAATATAGCTAGGTATCTCTACACGTCGTATGTGGTAGGTGCGTAGATTTGATGGGAAACAACGTAATTGATTTTTTTCTTCTTGCTGGTAGATTGAATTAGCCATATAACCATTAAAAACTAATAACACTTTATTACGAGAACGCTGGAGGTATGCATTCTCGACACAGGACCTGAAGCATGCAGTGAACATTCTCATAGTATTTTCCTCAGTTATATAAGCAACTTTTGTCTTTATTTAAATTATTACAGTCAGTCATTGGATTTATTTGATAACAAACTACGACATTTTTCGAATAAACAAGGCGTGTATACCACTTATAAAATCCCAGAGAGAGAAGACACAGGATTTAGATTTGTTCGTAATTCATTTGATTTAGTAGAATACGCATTTTTTTTATCTGCCAATGTCGATTGTAAATTGAGGCCCTAAAATTGAAAATACACGACACCACGTCGCAGCACTAAGCAGCTAATTAATTTATTTTATCAGCAAAAGCAACCTCTGTGGTTTCTACACGTCGTCCAACCGACTGCAAAGTGGTACTGAGATGTCGCGTATCAATTGTAAAGGTTTATTTAATCACTTCATTGCCTTCAACGGTAAAGACTTCGTATGCTCGGTATTACATCGATATATACTATAGAAAGGAGTAGAGAAAGAGAAAGTGGAGAGTACAAAAAGATGCTGCAAAACAATTCCAATACGTTTCTACTTGTGACAAATTTGTCATCAAGAGATCCTCCAAGTTCATACTAGACACTGTCATGTGTAACGAGTACCCAAAACAGTTTATAGTTTACAATCTTTTCCTTCCGTTCTTTAAGGCCATACGCGATATTTCATACAAAAGAGATACATACTGCCTTCCGGAGCAGCGATCAATACAAGTATTAGATTAATTTAGAAACCTTTTTTGCCTATACCGTCGACAGGTAAAGAAGCGTCGATAGACAACACTTTATACAAAGCATGTTCACATTTTTTTGGTTTAAGTTGTCATTGTTTCTTTAGGTTCCTTTAATTTTTTTTCGTTCTTTTCTTCTCTATTTTTATTTCTTTTGTTTCTCTTTATTTATGCCAACGCTATAGAGTAACACAAATGTCTATTTTTTTAAAAATAATTAAAACGCGCCTAAGTTTTCCAATTCGATTAATTGACTGACCATCCTTATGCGTGTCGCTCATCTATACATATTTCCTGCATTTGGGGTGTAGGGGGCAAATATTAATACATCGTCGCCTCGACATTGAGACATTAATTAAAATAAAATTATATCGGCAGAGACGTAAACACTTAAGGCATTTACAGCAGTACGCGATAGTCAAATGCGTTTTAAATTTGAATCCAAAATGGTTTTTTATTGATATTTTGTAAACGAATCAACATTAAAGCGTGATAGCCTGTAAAAAAGGTTTTTTAAAATACATCAGCTAAAAAGCTATCCAAAATCATATCACATAAATCAAAATAGTATCTTTCAGCACTCTACGAGAATCGCCCCTTAAGAATATATTTAGTATGAGCCATATTGAAATAAATAAATCTACGAAAATCTGATGAAAACAAATTTACAAATTCAGCACATTTGACTAGAACGCAGTGGTATAGCTTCAGCTGCAACTCTCACGACCCCTTTGAAGGATATAATTTTATTTAAAAATGTAGGATTGTCTCAATAATTAGGGCTGAATGACTGATTAACAAGAGTATCAGAGAAAAAACTAATTTCCGTTTCTCGGAACAACTTTGAGTTTATAATATCGGCAGGCTTTTCGCTAGACCCGCGCGTTTACTCCCCGCCACTCTCTCCATGCTCATTCTATTATGAATAAAACAGGCAACATTATTATAACTTTAAATCTGACAAAAAATGGCATTCAGTATTTTGTTTCTCTTACAGGACTATCTTCATTCTTTTTTATTATAAAAAAAATATAAAATTTCGACTACTCAATAGAAACGTTCGGTAATCGTGTCTCTTTGTACTATCTCGAATGCCATTTTACTGTATATTACATGATTGGTGTTGATGTTATCGTATGCCTCTGTGTCTGTGTCAATATGGGAGTGGATTCTTAGTTTATTTATTTGTTTTCTATTGAGTGTGGGGCTGTGGGAATCGCCGTAAAGGGCCAAACTCCATGGGAAAGATAAACCTAACTAAAATAGAATATTATATTTGTTCGAAATTTTAAAATTAATAATACATCTCTACCCTTCAATGGCCGATTGCCACTTGATATAGCCACTTCACGAATCTTGCAACAATTACGAATCTAAACTCTGTCATTGGTCATCGTTGCGTGCCTTATCGTCCGCTGGCAATGCTTAAATTTAGAAAACCGTAACAATGGAATATTGCAATATAATTATGGGTGGACGAGCTGTTTGGCGAAACTGCGAAGCGATTTTCTTCTTTTTAAACGAAATGTGTGCCAACACTCTTGATACTTCAGGCCACTCCATCCACCACGACATACTTGTCGGGAGTTCAGTGAAAGGCTTATATACTTACCTGAATCGGGTATGGTTACCCGTTTATTTACCCGCGCGCGCTCTTTTCATCTCTAATCATATTTTTTGCAGCCTCGCTCCCACGGTCCAATATCTTTCACAACCAGCAAAAAATGTAGTTTGCTTCGGTCACAGGGTTGGTTAGTAATGCGATGCCTCGCAAGACTCGTGGCAGCGTAAATCGAAAAAAAAAACAACAACAACGACGTTCCACGAAGACCTCGTCACAATAATCTTGCGTCGCACCACCTCCGCATTCTCTCGACGAGCACGTATTCCATTTAAATCCGTTTACCATTGTATATTATTTCAATAATTAATAATTTACAGTTTTCTTGCGTTATCGGACACAAGCGTGGTCGTACTTGAGCACAGATGCTTTATCGCCAGCTGTTTCTTAATCATTATTTTTTTCATTACGGGTTTGTTTAATTTTAAACCAGCGTCATCACGCATTCCGCTATATTACACAAATGCTAGGCTTTTATTGAGCGCCAGCACCACCACCACTACGGCCACTGTTCGTCATCCGTCGTCCTAGGGTCGTCATTGTTGCGTTGTAGCGTCGAACCGTTTCCTCGACTCTACACTCTCAACGTCTATCGCTGCGGCATTCGTCTTACGGCCTTCTTTATCTTCCTTGTTGCTGCGGGTTGCTGTGGTGTTGCGCTGGAAAATGATAATGACGTTATTAGAATTAGATTTAAGGGAAGGCACCGTCTTCGGGTACGAGGGGAGTCTTCCGTACAAAATTCATCTTTGTAATGATTTGGTTTTTGTCATTAATGAAAGTACATTTTTAGATCACTATAAATTTGTTTATTCTAGCTAAACGAGCCGTTTGAAGATCGTTGAGCGACAAAAAATGGATCCATAATTAATGTGTTTAAGAACAATGACAGGAACAGTTTTTTCCTACATCGATTGTATTCAAACGAATTTATTGACATGGTAAAAAGGCTGTTATTAAATAGTGAATGTTAGTCAAATCGCGGGATAATCAACGAAAAATTCACGATCGGTTTTTGTTTAGAATGGTGAACTGAAAAAAATATACCTTTTCCGAAATTTATGTAAATCAACCGACTCTTAATATCCAAATATATCACTATAAACCTCTTTTGATATTAAGGCGAGGCGAAACGTACTCAGTCGGAAACAGAAATTGTAACCCATCGATCAAGAGCCGCGGTAGCATCCGAGACAAGTACATTTACATTTTACCTTACCGACGACAAAGACGGGACGTGACAAAACTTATACCCGAAGCAACTTGTTTTTGGCCTCTGTCAAAATAACTTTTTTACTTTGAAAAACAAGTTGCATTAAAATTATGTTTTTAAAGACGTATATATTTTTTATTAATTTTTTATCTATCGATTGCGTCCTAAATGAAGTCTGTTGGAATATGCACATAGAAAATATTGTTGTTTTTAGTTTTACAACGAGCCAAAAGATCAGTCAGTGGTTGTCGTCGTCATCGTCCCAGTGGGCGCAGCCATGTTGTTAGCGGCCATCGCTAGCAACCACAAGAAAGACGAAAGATGTAACTTGGGGAAAGACAGAATGAGAGAGAGTTATAAGCCGTATAGGTTATACCAGGTGTATGCATAAGTTTTTTCCGGTTTAACTAAGAGATGGCGCCAGCGAAAAGTACGCAGCGTATTAATTTGACAGACGTAATTTTGTTCGTCTGATATTAACCTACAAACACACACAAGTTGAGTCCGCCAAAAACTAGCGTCTTTGTTTTATCGTTCAGTGATCATGTCGAGTTTTGTGCCTGAAAAAGAACATTTGCGGCACGCATTGCTTTTCTTATTTAATCAAAAGAAAAAGGCTGCTGAAAGTCAACGTTTGCTGGTAGAAACATATGGTGAACGCTCCATCGATTAGAAAATGTGAGACATGGTTTCGACAATTTAAAAGTGGTGATTTCAATGTGAAAGACAGTGAGCGCTCTGGTAGACCACAAAAATGCGAAGACGAGCAATTGCAGGAGTTATTGGATGATGACCCAACTCAAACTCAACGGCAATTAGCAGAAGCATTACATGTGTCACAAGAAACAATCAGCAGACGTTCACGAGTAATGGGGAAGATCAATAAACTCGGTAAATGGGTCCCACACGATTTGAATGAACGTCAAATAGAAAATCGCAAAGTCACTTGTGAAGTGCTGCTTCAACGCCACGAAAGGAAATCATTTTTGCATCGAATTGTGACGGGTGACGAAAAATGGATTTATTTTGAAAACCCGAAGCGGAAAAAATCGTGGCTTTCACCTGGCGAAGCCGGTCCTTCAACACCCAGGCCAAATCGCTTCGGCAAGAAGACCATGCTCTGTGTCTGGTGGAACCAGAGCGGTATTGTGTATTATGAACTCTTGAAGCCCGGCGAAACCGTTAATACACAACGCTATCGCCAACAAATTATTAATTTAAACCACGCATTAATCGAAAGACGACCGGAATGGGCCAGAAGACATGGCAAAGTGATTTTGTTACACGACAATGCGCCGTCTCACACAGCAAAAGCAGTGAAAGACACCTTGAAATCGCTTGGATGGGACATCCTTCCGCACCCGCAGTATTCGCCAGACCTGGCGCCATCTGACTATCACCTCTTCGCATCAATGGGGCACGCGCTCCCAGAGCAGCACTTCAGCAATTTCGAGGAAGTTGGAAAATGGCTCGACGAATGGTTTGCCGCAAAAGACAAGCAGTTTTTCTGGCATGGTATTCATAAGTTATCTGAAAGATGGGCGAAATGTGTAGAAGCCGATGGCCAATATTTTGAATAAAACAAAAATTAATTTCCCTTGAAAATTACGTGTTTTTTTTTTACCAAAAAACCGGAAAAAACTTATGCATACACCTGGTACATAGCGTTCCTTATGGGTCGTCTCCGCTTTGTGTGGTTCTTCAGTCTCCTACTTGTTGCGCGGTGGGACTACACTCCAGTAAATTAGAACTTGAAAATAGCAAAACGTATTGCAAGCCAATTATTTTAGGACAAGTAGAGGGTCATAAGAGATCCCCAAATCAATATTTTTCCAACAAAATTTCCTTGTGCATCGTCCGCCATCTTGAAAAACAGGTAATCCTTGATATCTCGGCTGCTACTGGTCAGATAACAATTTTTAGTTTTTATGGAAAAATATTATCTACAACTTTTGTTCAAAGCATTTTTTGATAGCTATCAAGCAAGAAAAAAGGTTACGATAAAAAAGTGCCATTAATTAATGTTTACAAATGGGTATTGTTAATTATATTGCCCCGTTTTGATTTTATCAATAAATAGTTCAAATAAAACTCAATTTTCTACAATTTTTGTATAAATGATTTTGCGATAACTCAAATATTACGTAAGACGCCATATCATATCGAACCATATCCTTCACTTGATGTTGCGTCTAGTGAATGATATGGTTCATGGGCAAAATTCGCCGTTTTCCTGTGGATTGTACGATAACTTTTCCGCACCACCAATGAGGTAGCATTTTCTTTTTACGTGGTGCCCGAGAAAGGGCCCTTCATTCTATGAACTGGTGATAATTTATGAAATTCTTGGCTTTTTTTTTATCGATGGGTCAGGCATATTTATATCATCTATATCATCGTCATTGGCATCTCGATTTTCTCGTGTGACGTGTTCCTCATGAAAAGTGCCATATCCATTAAGAGCGTTGGTATTAAGATCTGCACTATCAAACACGAACTGTGAGAAAGCATATGGCAAAAGTTCGCGCGGGGGATGTCTGACACAAGCTGCTTCGAACATGCAAATTTTGCTGTAAGACGCAGAAAACCCAGCGACGAGAGAATGTCGATCAAGTTTCGAGGGGTGAATTTCTTGTACAAGAAGGCTCAAACACCCAGAAGTACTGATGACACGAAAGATCGAAAACGAATCGCATATATTATAAAATCTGCGATCGATGTGCGCACTTTCTTTGCAACATTTTCAAGTCACTGCGTTTATTTTTTTTAATCATTTCAGAAAAAAGAATGCGAAGAGTTTCGGGAACAACGCCATCAGTATTTTTCATTAATTTATCTGCCGCAGGATACATTTTGTATCCTACACTTGTGAACGTACATCTTCAACAATCATTGCAACAGCTTCCCGAATCACCCGGAATTTTTAATCTTCTGGATTTGGATTTTCATTTCGATACCAGTCTTCGGCGAGCAACTTGTGACGAGTATTTTTAAAACAAACGATATACTCGCGCCGGTTCATTTCGAAGATCAATATTGTCATCTTCGTATTTTTGCTACAAACGCGCTTTAACCGTATGAGAATCAGGTTGATAATCTCCTTTGATTTGGCTCGTAAATTCACCGATCGTAAATAGGCATTCAACAGAATTTTCCATGAAAAAAAAAAGTAAATACATTCCATCGCCGTACCGATATTTTTTAATTTATTTGTTTTCGGTTTGACCGCAAAACTCAAACGAGGGTAGCAATCATAATGATATCGCCGCTTTAACCATAGCGAGATCCGGAATCGGGCGAACACGATTTATTACGCCCTGGGCAAAATCATCTTGCCGATCATTTTTATATATCTGAAAATCGTATCTCGTATAGAGTTTTCTTTCACTTCACAAATTTTCATCCGTCGGAGAACGGGCAATGATTTTTGCTGTGTTACAAATTCCTCATTACTATTTCTGAACTAACTGAAATTATAGGAGATAATCGACTAAACATTTAAATACTAGCCCATCCAAAAACATCTGTCCCCGCTGAGGACCGGTTTAAGGTCCTCCTGCATACACAGTTGTATGCTCCATCGGCAATTCTGTTCAAAATTATTTACAGTTACAATGGGCGAAGGCAACTTTGACACTTTCTACCTCAGGTAATATTTGTGTCATCGCAAAATTGTATATACAAAAAATGTAGAGAATTGTGTCCTCTGCAAGTTTTATTTCAACAATTTATTGATAAAATCAAAAGGGGATAATACAATTAACAACAACCATTTGCAGACTCTAATTAATGGCACTTTTTTTATCGTAATATTTTTTCCTTGACAGCGATCAAAAAGTGCATTCAACAACAGTTGTAGACCAGTAGAAGCCGAGATATCAAGGACTGTTTTTCAAGATGGCGGACAATGCACAAGGAAATTTTGTTGGAAAAATGTGAATTTGAGCATCTCTTATGACCCTCAACTTGTTCTTAAAAAATGGCCTGTCCGCTTTGTAGATGTTAGGTACTTTTTGATGCAATTTTACTGTACTACTCGTACTAATACATAATTATATTTTGTGTATGTGTACATACGCGCCAAAAAAGACACAGCTACAGCGATTCGGACGAGAATAGACAGAGAGAGAGAGAGAGAGAGTAAGAGAGACAGATCTCTGCACCACTACTCGTTATGAGTCTGTTGTGATTTTATAATGCTTGTTATAACAATTGTCTAAGAGAAACATTCAGTGTAGTATACAAAGTTGACGATATACAACCGTTAGACCGCTTCGGGTTCAACATGAAAATGGTATTTACAAAATATTCATAATTAATAATAATGGAATGATAAATACAAAAATACCTAGTCTGAAAGCGAATAGAGAACTCTTTGCATAAAGCAGACAAATCCCACAAAAAAACAGCACGAAAACGTGGTGTATAGATAACGGTGAACAATTTACAAACATATTCATGATAGAAAGGTTACAACTGCTTTGCCTATATAAACATTATAAAATTCGTGACGGAATTATAAAATGTTTCGAAACAATGCAATTGAAGTGCTCAATTTATTGACTAATTTTGATCCGTCTCTCTTGCCCTGTCTCTATTCTCGCACAAATCGCTGCAGGTGGGTCATTCTTGGCGAGTGTGCACACATATACAAGATATAGATGTGCATTAGTCGGTGGGACGCAACGGGTGGGATCCCAAAGAACCGTACAAAACGGAGACGAAGAATAAGGAACGCTATGTATAACGTATATGCGTCTCTTTTAAAACATAATTTTGATGCATATTTTAATAAAAATTAGAACAATTATTTTGAGAGAGGTCGAAAACGGGTTGCTTCGGGTATTCCTTATAAGTAACAATGTAATGATGAGTACAAAAACCATTGTCTGAAACCGAATAGACAACTTTTGGCAAAAAGCAGACGAATCCCACAAAAAATACCATGGGTGTATAATAATCTGAGACAAGTACATTGTATTTGTACCTATTCTTACAAAAAGCTGGGCAATAAATAAATAGCATGCAGAGTACGCTACCAAGTACATGTACTTTCCTAATGTAATGCTGTTCATATTGAATCACACAATGATTATTTAGGTTAGGTCCCGAAATTCCGCCACCCAAACATATTGCATATAAAAACAGAGGGAAACTAAATAATTAAAAATATATAAAAAATTATTTAAACAGTACTTGGCGAGCTCGTTTTTTTTTCACTCAGAGCTGAGGGTTTACAGTTTTCCTTCTGTCCCCACAGTTTAAAGTGCTTCTTGATCTAATATATAAATATTATAAATATTTTTTTGGTTATGGATTAAGGTAATTGTGTCTATTCCAAAAAGAACTGACAGTTTAATGCAAAGCTACAGGCTTGTGTTTGTGGTTAGGATGTGTTTGGTATTGGTCAAAACGTTTGTGGCTTTGATCACTGGATAACACTGGTACACTCTACTTATAAATGTAAGAGAGGCAACTTTTTATTGAATTCATCCATTACCTCAACTTTTTGGACAGCGACCTCTGTGGAACTGACAGAAATCACTGTCACATTTTTTGCCCTTTAAACATGTTTTTAGTTAACTCAGTTTGAATATTTAAGATTTTTATATCCCGGAGACAGTGATTGCTGACAATCTGCTCAATTATCAATCCATCCCCTGAAATTTTAGTCAAGGTCAATAAGTGACCTTTGACCTTGGATCTGAGGTCATTGATTTTCTTAAACCCTATGCCCTGATCATTTTTTCCTAATTACACTTTTTGACATTCTGCCTCCTTTGGGTACTTTGAGTAGTGCCAGAAACACCTTTTTGCCCCCGGAGCCGCCCCCGGGACCCCGATCGGGGTCATGACCCCCCTATGTTGTTGCCAGGGTCAATACACACCCAACCAACCACTTTGGGCAGGGCTAGCTTCAAAACTCTGGGAGCTATGGCTGGACATACATACAGACATACAGAACCTACAGAAATATATATTAGATACTCTATAAGAAGACGAACTCGCCAAGTACTTTTTCATTATTTTTTTACTATTTCAAATTTACATGAAATTTGGAAATGCGTGCTCTCCATGTTATTATTTTTATTTTACAGCTTTTTGTAAGAATAGGTACAAATACTAATGTAAATGTACTTGTCTCAGATTTTTATACACCCATGGTGTTTTTGTGGGATTTTATGCACCGTGGACATTTCGGGAATAAAACGATTTTTAGACAATAGCCTGTTGTGCTGCGCGGTGTGTAAAGTTTGCTTTCCCCGAAATACCATGTCTCTGAACGGCATGGTCTGTAGAATTAACATGTCGGTGCTATCTCTCTTACTCTCATGTGTCACATACATAGTACATGGTTTACCTCACCAGGCAGAGGGAGCCAGGGAGGGTGTGTCGCAGACCTCCTCACTTCCTCACTCTCTTGCTGATCCCCATCTGAGTCGACATCGAAAACTGTTTACCTTATTTTTCAAGGGTGTACAATGTTTCTGAATAAAAGCAAATTAGGCTAACGTGCCAATTTTTATTTGTTACGCACGTTAACCTAATTTGCTTTTATTTTTACAAATTTCCTTTTGTTACGCACATTACCTAAAAATAGGTAAACAGTTTTTGAAACCGACTGCCGTATGTCACATAACCTTAAGGTAATATGCTAGTCCCCCAAAGGTAAAACATATCGACAAGGTATGCCAAATTGGTCAAAAACGGCGAAGCGTATTTTTCGAAAACGCTTCAATGAAATTCGACGAAACTTTAGCTAGTTTTAGTTTTTTGTATTAGCGCAGTGGATACCAAATATCATAACCTATCAATTACCGAATCCTCATGATCATTAATCTGCCATTTTTTCCGCTTTCAGAAAAACAACGATAACAAACTGTGTTTATTCGTTTTAGATATACAGGGTGGCCGATTTATCTGAAGTCATTGAAATATTTCGAAAACTACGCATCGGATAAAAAAAAGTTCTGAATAAAATTTGTTCGCCTGGAAGAGAGTCATCCAATGATACCAAAGTCGACCCCTCACCCCTACCCCCTGGGGTGGGGGTGGGGGCAACTTTGAAATCGTAAATGAGAACCCCTATTTTTTATTGCAGATTCGGATTCCCCATAAAAAAATTAGTAATTTTTATCTGAAACATTTTTCTTCGATTCGCGATAGATGGCGCTGTAATCGCAAGGGACCTGATTTTTGCGAAGATCTCGAGAAATTACACATCGGATCAAAAAAAGAAAAAACACATGTTTAATTTTTCAAAAAGCTATTCAGCGATACGAAACTCGATCCACCCTCCCCCCCCCCTCCCTGTACCCTGAGGTAGGGGTGGGGGCAACTTTAAAATCGTAAATGGGAACCCCTATTTTTTATTACAGATTCGGATTCCCCATAAAAAAATAAATAACTTTTATCTCAAACATTTTTTTTCGATTCGTGATAGATGGCGCTGTAATCGCAAGAAACCTGATTTTTGCGAATATCTCGAGAAATTACACATCGGATAGAAAAAATAAAAAAGACATGTTTCATTTTTCAAAAAGCTATTCAGCGATACGAAACTTGATCCACCATCCCCCCCAACCCAACCCCATTGTGGTAAAAATGGACGCTAAAAGTAGTTGTTAACTTATTGATAAACGAATACATGCTTTCGATTGCAGCGCCATGTCTGATTTTGTCATGGAAAACCAGGAAAAAAATAGGGTTTTCCAATCACGATTTTGAAGGAACTTCCATTTTCACCACAGTGGGGTAGGGACGGCGAGAGGGTGGATCGAGTTTAGTATCACTGAATAGCTTTTTGAAAAATGAAACATGTCTTTTTTTTTTTTCGATCCGATTTGTAATTTCTCGAGATATCCGCAAAAATAAGGTTTCTTGCGATTACAGCGCCATCTATCAAGAATCGAAAAAAAATGTTTCAGATAAAAGTTACTTATTTTTTTATGGGGAATCCGGATCTGCAATAAAAAATAGGGATTCCCATTTACGATTTCGAAGTTGCCCCCACCCCCACACCAGGGGGTAGGGGTGAGGGGTCGACTTTGGTATCATTGGATGACCCCCTTCCAGGCGAACAAATTTTATTCAGAACTTTTTTTGATCCGGTGCGTAGTTTTCGAAATATTTCAATGTCTTCAGATAAATCGGCCACCCTGTATTGCCAAAGTTTCATCGAATTTCATTGGAGAGTTTTCGACAAATACGGTTCACCGTTATTGATAAATTTGGCATGCTTTGTCGTTATCTGTTTTATCATCGGGCACATCATCTTAACAGGGTGGCTATCAAAGTCTCGAAGTCGCAATCTCTCGAATTACTTTTGACCGAAGGAAATGAACGAATGTTCGGTACGCCGTAGGAGGACGCTGATAGCGAAAAACCATATATATAGCGTTCTGACAGGATCGTAGCTTATAAAACATTAATTGGGAGTGACCGGTGGGGGCCCTAAATAAATAAATAAATAATAATTTTCAGCTAGCTCGAGAGCTTAGCACCGGTGATGATAACGTCGCTGGTTTTGCGTAGGGTTTAAACTAGAAGACCGGGATGACCTGCGACTTTACTGACCAGGTCATCCCGGTGCTGACTTTGTTAGCTTGGCCGGACAGTGTTCCTCGTCGTCCAGGTGTTCCGTCAGACTGTTCTGGAGGTCTAGCTTGACAGGAAAGTATAAAATGATAGTTTATAAATATTAAAATATTTGATATATAAGGTAGTGCATTTTAAGTGGTGATACCTTCTGCACACGACAATAAAGGACAATAAAGGTATAAAAATTACGAGTATTTTTATATTATTCCAGGCTGCACGAGGACAATAAGAAGGTGCTGTCGATCGTAAAAATACTGTCTAAATAGTCCGAATAAACCTTAATACTCGTAATTTTTATACCTTTATTCTCCTTTATTGTCGTGTGCAGAAGGTATCACCACTTAAAATGCACTACCTTATATACTTTCCTGTCAAGCTGGACCTCGAGAACAGTCTGACGGAACACCTGGACGACGAGGAACATTGTCCGGCCAAGCTAACGAAGTCAGCACCGGGATGACCTGGTCAGTAAAGTCGCAGGTCATCCCGGTCGTCTTGTTTTGACCCTACGCGAAACCGGCGACATTATCATCACCGGTGCAAAGCTCTCGAGCTAGCTGAAAATTATTATTTATTCATTTATTTAGGGCCCCCACCGGTCACTCCCAATTAATGTTTTATAAGCTACGATCCTGTCAGAACGCTATATATATGGTTTTTCGCTATCAGCGTCCTCCTACGGCGTACCGAACATTCGTTCATTTCTGTCGGTCAAAAGTAATTCGAGAGATTGAGACTTCGAGAGTTTGATAGCCACCCTCTTAACATGGTGTGGCATTACTCGGTCAGTAACAAACTGTAATCTGAATTTCTGTCACTGCTGATCTGTCGAATATAAAACGAGAATGTTGCCCTCCGCCTAACAGTTCTACAGGGCGACGCTCTCTAAGTGGATCCGACAAATCCTCGTGCCAGAGAAATTAGTTCTATATCTATTGCACCCATACATATTCCACATGATTTTAATCACAAGCAAGCCGAAAAACTAAAGACGTCTCGTTACCGTCGACTTGAACATCAAAGTTTGAAAACGCCATTTTAACAACATTGAACTGCTTTGCTACTTAAACTATCGAGAAAAGTACAGGATACTTACTTGAAAACTGTCGGTGCAGTGCCGCCAGTGAAGTTGAACGACGGCCGTGTGTTAGGATCGAAGGCGATAGCTGAAGATGGCGAAGTCGCATTGAAGTTGAAGCCACTGGACGGTGCGGTTGACGTCTGATGATGCAACTGTGAATAAAATGCCAATTAAAAAATAAGGGTGAGATCAATTCTAATAAGTAGAATATTCTAACGCAATCAAGAATACAGACTAGTGATATCAGCGTTCTATACACTTTTATCATGTCGATCAATCAACGCTTTAATAGTTATTTGATTATGACAACGTGCTACATGTCGGCGGTCTCTCTAGGATCGCCATTCGTGCGAGAAAGATAGCATAACTTTCCTATCTCGAATTTCTATGCCATGACTGATGACGGATGAAAAATAAAAACAGTGAACTGTAGAGTTGTAAGACGCAGTTCACCGTTCTCCTTTTTTATTCGAAAGATCAATCGTGGCAGAGAAACTTGCATTACAGTTTTTGTTACCAATCGAGGGGAAGCACATAATCTCAAGAACATACGCAGTCGGCAACAAAAAACACTGTACTCTACCAGTGTGTGAGAGACAGCTATATGAATTCGTCCTTATAAAGGGTGATTTTTTAAGAGCTTGAGAACTTTTTTTTAAAAAAAAACGCATAAAATTTGCAAAATCTCATCGGTTCTTTATTTGAAACGTTAGATTGGTCCATGACATTTACTTTTTGAAGATAATTTCATTTAAATGTTGACCGCGGCTGCGTCTATGGGCCCTAGAAAAGTTGGCAGAAAATCCGCTTTTTTATCGACAAATTTTGTTCAGCGATGAGGCTCATTTCTGGTTGAATGGCTACGTAAATAGGCAAAATTGCCGCATTTGGAGTGAAGAGCAACCAGAAGCCGTTCAAGAACTGCCCATGCATCCCGAAAAATGCACTGTTTGGTGTGGTTTGTACGCTGGTGGAATCATTGGACCGTATTTTTTCAAAGATGCTGTTGGACGCAACGTTACGGTGAATGGCGATCGCTATCGTTCGATGCTAACAAACTTTTTGTTGCCAAAAATGGAAGAACTGAACTTAGTTGACATGTGGTTTCAACAAGATGGCGCTACATGCCACACAGCTCGCGATTCTATGGCCATTTTGAGCGAAAACTTCGGAGAACAATTCATCTCAAGAAATGGCCCGGTAAGTTGGCCACCAAGATCATGCGATTTGACGCCTTTAGACTATTTTTTGTGGGGCTACGTCAAGTCTAAAGTCTACAGAAATAAGCCAGCAACTATTCCAGTTTTGGAAGACAACATTTCCGAAGAAATTCGGGCTATTCCGGCCGAAATGCTCGAAAAAGTTGCCCAAAATTGGACTTTCCGAATGGACCACCTAAGACGCAGCCGCGGTCAACATTTAAATGAAATTATCTTCAAAAAGTAAATGTCATGGACCAATCTAACGTTTCAAATAAAGAACCGATGAGATTTTGCAAATTTTATGCGTTTTTTTTTAAAAAAAAGTTCTCAAGCTCTTAAAAAATCACCCTTTAGAAAGAGTCTGGACACCGTACGCTTGGTCGCCATTGTCGGTCAAGAAACTGGAAGTACGTAGTGTTCATCGGCATGCACGCGAAAGTGTATTCAGTTGCGTACACGATCTTATATACAGGTCTTGACCGAAAATGGCGGAACCAATCACAAATCGCTTCGACTTTGTCCAGACTTTTTCCATAGGGACTCTAATATGAATTGCTAGCCCCTCTTGCGGAATTCAAGTGAGACGAAACCATACTATTATATCCCTTTCGCACTCATGGACATTCCGTCTCCCCTTTATACAGCTGAGCTATCGGCTATGTCCCGCGGATACATTTTTCCAGGTTACCAACAATAGTCCTTATGCACAGTTCAGATACTTTTTCGTTTCTAAATTGTAAGCGGAATGGGTGTAACGCGTGTGTCTGTGGACTGGTTTTCGGGTGACACGGCATTTTTTTTTCATTTTATGCCCGAAATCACTATAAAAATCGATTTTTCTATTACAGGTAACTGTGGATAATTGATCTGGATTTTTTTTCAATTTTAACAATTCTGCGTTTGTCAACCAAGAGATTCACGTCCTTGTAATCTACTGACCAAATTTCATACAGTTCTGTAGAAATGTAGAACTCGCTTTACGGCGAGGCGAAACCTTACACAAACGTGCTGATTTTCTTTCACTCCACCGTAAGCGCCATTCACTCACCTCATCTAATTTGCGGAATACACCTTCTCGTTCTACTCTGAACAGAGTTGAATGAAATTCGGTCAGTAGACTGCAAAATGGGAACCTTTTGGGTGACAAACAAAATTGTTAAAATTGAACAAAAAATTATAGATTAATTATCCGCAGCTACTTGTAATGAAAAAATCACTTCTTAAAAAGATCTTGGGCATATAATGAAAAAACGCCGTTTATCACCCGGAAGCCAACACAAAAACGCACACGGTACACGCATTCCACTTGCGATTTACAAACGAAAAAGTGCCTAAACTGCGCACGGAACTATCGTCGATAATCTAGAAAAATAAATCCGCGAGACATAGTTGATAGCTCAGCTGTACGGAGTGGGGATGAAATATCCATGAGTATGAAAGAGATAGAACTATTATAGTTTCGGATCACCTGAATTCCGCGGGAGCGGCTGGTAGTAATTGATATAGATGTCTCTCCCACCAGTAGAATGATATGTTATTGTTTACAGTTTTAGTTACCCACTGTGTAGGTTTCGCCTCCCCTTAATGTAATGTGTTACTACTCGATAGGTAACAAGAACTGTAATGCAAATTTTTTTGCCACGATTGATCATTCGAATGAAAGAGGAGAATGGTGAACTGTGTCTTACAATTCTACAGTTCACTGTTCTCATTTTTCATCTTAAAGATCAACTGTCGCGGAGAAATTCGGGATCGCACGATGACTTCTATCTCTCTTGCACCCTTAAGTATTCTACATCATCTTAATCAGAAAGGTTCAAGCTTGAAGCCATTTAGACTATCAATACAAATTAAAGATCTAAACAGAATTTTTGTTTGTGCATTGTTTGCGTTAGCAATAAGGCCCTCGTTGCAAATGAGTTTTTCCAAATAGATAAAAATCTTACCATTCCTCCTCCAAAGTTAAAGACTCCAGCCGCCGCCGTCGGCGCAGCTGCTCCAAAATTGAAGCCCGTCGAGACTGGATGTGGAGATTGGTCCTGTCCTGTGCTCGGCGCTGTTGACTGTGCTCCAAACATACTCGAAATCGCTCCGGTAGCTTGTCCAAAGCTCGCAGGATCTTGCTTGGGCAGCGCGTTGAAAGTGAACGGACAAGACGAGGGTTTGGCAGTCGTAGAAGTACCGAAAGTTCCTGCTATGCTAGTCCCAGCGACTCCAAAACATTCACTGCGCTGTGCGTTACCTGCCCCAGCAGTAGCAGCTCTACCGAAACCAAATAAAGATTTCGTAGCTGAACTTGCGGGCGTCGCATTGCCGGTAAAACTAAAGGAACCGGACGCAGGCGACGGAGCAGCCGTAGGCTGCGGGGTAACTGAACCGAAGGTGAAGAACCCGGAATTCGCAGGGGTCTGCGTGGCGCTGAGTTTCGCAGCCGCGAAGATGCTCGGTGCCTCACTGGAAGAGCCCTGACCGAAGTTCGGCACTGACCTACTGCCGAAGACTGGAACTGCGGAATTATTGCCAAAGAGCGGTTGAGAAGTCGCTGAGACAGACGTTTCGAACCCCGGCGTCAGCGAATTAAACATAGGACTGTTGGTTGGTTTATCCCTAGAGTCAAACGCCGCGACCGGCTTATTGTCCACGGAACCGAAGACCTGCGCCTTATTTTCCGGTACTTCAAACGCAGATGGTATCTTGTTGTCTCCAGTCATCTCGATCACTTCGAAAACGGAGGAAGCCGCTGGTTTCGTCTTCACTGGCGTCTCAAGGAGCGATGAACACGACGAAGAACTCGACGGGACGATGCCGAAAGGCGAACCTGCGAGCGCAATGTTACTACCCTCGGGAACGGAGATCACGAAACTAGAAGAAGCTGCCGGGGTCGCCAATGAATTCTGACCGAAGCAAGGGACGCTCGAGGGTTCCGACGTTGATTTCGTGTTTGGTTCGGAGAATGTAAAAGAGGCGCAATTATGAGCAGGATGAGTCGACGGTGTGTTATCCGCAGCGGGGCTTGGGCTCGTAAACGACGAGGATATCGTCGGTGCGGGTTCCTCGTTTCCAGGTATGTTGGGTTTATTAGAGCAAGCCTCGGGACTCTCCACCTCCTTGCCACTGCTCGCTTGAGATAATTCAGTCGAGAAACCCGACAATTCTTGTCCTGAGGTATTGCTCGAAGGAACATCGAAAGTCATCTTCTGCCTGTCTCTGGACGTTGGAATACCGAAGACAAAATGCGGTTTGCCGTTTGCCGCGGACCCAGGACTACCAAAAATAGTCTTGTTCTCTGATGGTTTGGGCGATTCCACTCTTTTCGGTAATCCGAAGGAAAACGTTACCGCGGATTTTCCCTCATCGCTCCTCGATATCTCCGTGTCACCAGAATTTTTCTTACTCGCCTCAAACTTAAAACCTCCCTCATCTGCAGTTTTCGGTACGGCAAATACGAATCCCGTGTGCTTCCGCGCATTTCCAGTCGGGTTTTCAGTAGTTTCACTTTCTTTGGCTATTCCAAAAGTGAATTTGTTTGCACCGATGTCGTTTTCGCTATTGGCAAGCTTCACGCCGAAGCTGAAGCCGTTTGAGGATACCTGGCGTGTCTCTTTGAGCATTTCGTTGGCTTTGTCGATGCCGAAGCTGAAACTATGCGAGTTCGCCGGTATGCCGAAGGAGAATTTGGAGGCGGCTGGTTTTGCGGTCGCTCCTGGCTTCAGACCTCCGCAGGCAATGCACTCGGTCACCTCAGCTTTGTTCTGGACCATACATGATTCACAGGACCAAGAGCCCTTTAGTTTCTTGAATTTATCGCCCCATCCCGAGATCGTGAGCGGCTGCTTCATGGGTTTTGCTTCAATTTCGCCAGCATTCCTTGGAGCCTCAGGTTTTAAATTCGAGCTACAAACACAAGAGTTCACAGTTTCATCATTTTTCACCATACACGACGTGCATTCCCATGAATTCGGCGCCGACTTAAATTTATCCATAAGCCCGAAGCGGTTGGACTGGGAAACTTTGTCCGACGCTTTACTTTCTTTTTCATTACTCGCTACGCTCGTTTTCGTTGGACTGATTGTCGGAGAACGCGGTTTCGCGGCCTTGCAGCACGGGCAAGTTATGACGGCACGCGGATTTCTTAACATGCAACCAGGACATTCCCACGAACCCTGCGGAGGGTCGAATTTATTCATAAGAGTAGATTTGATCGACGATGTCGATGCCGAACCTATAGTCACCGTCTGGTTTGCAGATTTGTTGCTAGGCTTCGGGGTTGCACAGGAAACGCACGTGGCTTCCGTTTGCTGGTTTCTTATAAAACAGGACTCGCATTCCCACTGATTGCTGCTCATTTTGAATTGAGAACCGAAATCGTCACTGCGAGACCTCGTGGCAGATGTGATGTTGCTCAGTAGCGAGGAAGCTGCGGACGATACTTTACTCGCGGTTGTATTGGGCCTCGACATTTTACACGCTACGCAAACCTTCTCGCTTGCGTCGTTTTTGATATAGCAGTCAACGCACTCCCAAATCCCCGCCGGAAAGTTATCGCCAGAGCTCGCAAATGAGATGCCTCGTTGCGGAGACGATACAAACTGGCAGGCACCTGCAGTGTAAGTTTTCGAACCGAGAATATCCATTACACTTCCTGACCTGAGTTCGGAGAATTCTTTCGTAATAGGACCACTCTCCTTCACATTAGCCTTCGTTTTTATTTTTAATCGCGGCGCGGTCGAGGAACCTGGCCACATGAAATTGGTAACGACTCCGTCATCGAGCGACCCAAACATCGAGGAGTCCAAGTCTATACTAACAGTTTTCGAGGTGCGATTGAATTCTTGACTGTCGTCGAAACCCTTGCCTTCCTCAGCGTTTAGCGGTTTACTGAAGCTGAAGTTATTGATGGACTTAAGATTCCAGGCGGCTTCGCGAATTTTTATCGGACTGGCAAATTTGAAAGTGTCATTGACGTTGCCAACAAAAGGCTTCGTGTACTTGGACAGTGGTTCGAAACTTGGAAGTGAGGTTATTGGTAGTGAAATCCTCGGTAGATTGATAACGGGCGCTGGTGCTTCATCCGCGGAATTTTTCTTCAATTTCGCTCGTAATTTACCGTAGAATTTTGGATTTTCTGCGTCTTGCTCCATTCGCAGGTGATACTCGTCGACTTGGACGGCATTAAGTCGCGTTGTAGAAACTGTTGGTGGACCGCTCTTGGCTGAGACGATCTTTCTTGCGGCGACGGTCGTATCCTGAAGTTTCTGGCGTCTTCGAAGTTTGAGCATCTCTGGTACCGTGGGAACGGAGAGTTCTCTCGTTAAGTGACGAAGTCCTACTCGCGCTATTGCTCCTTGGGCTTGTTCGTCTCGTAATCGTTTCCTTCCGCTCAACGGACCCGCCACGTTCTTCACGGGGATCTTCTTCGCATCCGATATCGGCGAGGAGAAGTACTCCATCGCCTCAAGTATCTTCTTGGCCGTTTGGCTCATACCAGAAGAGTCGATGCACTCTGCATTCGAGAGTTTCACCTGCACGCTTGTTCTTCGTGGCACCTTTAGTTGAATTTCGTTGGTACTGTTGAAGAGTGAGCGACTCGGTTTGTAGTGATTGAGGGCGTTCGCCCCGCCATACGTCACGTTTCCAGTGTAGAATGGGGAAGAAAGTGAGGATGTACGATCGGGCAATGCGATACTCATCATCGAGGCGTTGAAACTTGGCCTTCGGCTGCTCAACGATTCTCTGCTGGCGCCCTCGAGATAAAGACATTTCGGGGATTGCAGATGGTTAGCTGTAAGCACACAAATTGGTGGTGTCATAACCTTCGTTCATAATTTCTAGTTTAGAAAAAAAACAGCTACAACCGAATTAGTATCTTTGTGTTGCACTAATTAAAACTAAATCTATCATTTAAGATCCTTGTTACTTTTGCTTATTTTTAATAATATTATCATTATATATTATATTTATAATATTGCTTTATTACTGAGAAATATCATTGTTTTTGTTAATAGGGGAAATTGAGATAAGCATTATTAATTAATTTATATTTCTATGAAATTGAATAAATAAATAAAATATAATTTCTGAATAAAAATGTTACTCAGGATTCCTTTCACAAAATAATTAATATTTACATAGTTCCGGCAAATTCTGTGCTTGAAACCAAGAATCGCAAGAGGTATACTTACTGAACGACAGTTTTTCACCGATCATTCTCTTTCTGCTTGGTAAATTGGAGTTATACGCCAAATTTATAGGTACCTCCTGCCGGTTTGTCTGAGGAATGAGAGAACTGCAGCCACTAGTGCTCTCACTAGATTCTGAATTGTCATCCGCTCCATTGCTCGCCCTATTATTTCGCGATGAAATCAAAGAATTTAATTCTGATCTCTGAGAATATGGGTTTCTCATGTCCGTGGCTACTGCCGGAGTGGAGGAGACGAATCCCTGCACTCCACTAGGCCCAGCCACAGGAGGTTCCAGAAAATCTTCTTTCTGCTATAAATTGAACAATTTCTCTCAATCTGTTAGCCGCAAAAAAGAAAACTTTATGTAAGGGAAGACTATAGAGGCATTTCAACTTTTTCAAATTATTTTTATCCTCTATCCAACATAAACTATCATTTCAAAGGATTAAAGTCAGGGCTCTTTCATTAAAATATAACTTCCACAAAGAATATCAACAATTTAATTAATTCTTCATATTTTTGTTTTCATCCAGTGGTATTGCAATCATGCCATTACAATATTTAGTGAGAATAATTTTTTTTACACTGTAACAAAAGTAATTCGAAAGTTAATTTGAAAGAATTTCAGCATTTAAAAAACTAGAACTCTATAGTTTCCCCTAGAGTGGATTTAAGCCATTACTCTCACAGTTTCGTTGACACACAAGAAAGGATCCTGTTGTGAATAATTTTTATTCAACGATTCTCTGTTTCTACCACAAATGGAGAATGTACCCGGGGGATGTGTAACATCCATTCGAATCCTCGGTCGTTTGGATGCAGGTGGTTTTATCTCCTGCTCCATGTCTCCTTCCACAGGATTCTCATTATCGTTGATAGTCTCTCCATTATCCTCAGATGAGTTAAACCACTTACTTATCCACGATCGTTGGGGTATGAAATCCGTAACTTTCGTAGTCATTTTTTTGACGAATGACTGAAAATCAGATGTAGTAAATGCTGCTTTACTCAGACTCCTTGATCTCTTTATAGTGCAACATACATTCAATTGGAGTAGCTCATGGCTAAAAGTCTAAGGGGGTGGGTTAAGAATCAGTGAGACATTGATTGTGTGCAAAAATACAGGCAGATGAGGGTGCCTGACTATCATATCGAGGTACCGTCTCGATTATGCCGTTATTATTGAGTGGTTATCTATTTCAGGAAACGCGGGCAGACGGATACGCGCGCATTCATTTTTTCGAGTAGAACCGTTGAGGAAAATACGCGGATGATCGGGTACGTGTGGGAGACGCGAGTGAGTGCGAGCGCGATGAAAATTGCTCGTGACAACGAGAGCGAGGAGGGCCGTCGCAGATTCTATCGTAGGAGAGCTCTATCCGTGTCCAATGCAAAAGGAAAACTACTCACGTTGTTTGCGTCGTAGGGCTTCCCGCCGTATGAGCGTCTGTCCAATGAATTGTTGTTTCGTTTTGCCATCGTCCGAACTTTTCACTTGTTTGAATAATTAGATGCAAACCGTTCGACTCCCTGGTAGCATCACCAATTTTTTCGTGCCTAATACACGCTGACGAGACTCCCGAGAGCGACCACGAGAGGAAATATGGCCGACACCCGCGGTCCGAGGCACACGAGAGCACCGCCAAGGCGCCACCCGCCACGAGTCGTCTATGTCTGCCTCTTTCTCTTAATCTCGCTCACACTTCGTTTCCAACCCCACCGCCACGTCACTTTTTGACGACGTAACGCGACAGTACGCGATCTTCGTCTTCTTTTTATATCTTCCAGTCTTTTTACATTACAATATTTATTAATGTAGACAACACTACATTAATAAAAATTTATAATACTGCTATATGCTTATTGCGCCTCCCAAACAACTATGTCACACGGATTCACCGAACAATATACCGTGTCAGCATGGTTGAAGATACGTCCATATGATACAGTTTGTGTCTGCACAGAGTGGTGGATGGCGTACTGAATACCGTGGGCTTACAGCACGCGTAACAGACCTATATAAAGTTGAACGATTATCTTAACTATTCAACTTTTCTGTTTTTTTAATCGTTAAGGAGTCGTTTGGGAACGTTCGGAAGTCTAATAAAAACGTATGGGAATCAACCATTTTATTAAATCGAGAAATCAAAATTTGGACAATTTGGCCGAACAGATTTTTATACCCATAACCAATTACATTTTAAAGTTTCAATCGACGAGAAATTGTTAGGGGATCACGAATCACCTAATTAAATTGTTTGGGAGTTCTTAGTTTTTTCGTAAAGTCGAAAAAATAATTTCTAAAGAGGATGGGATGTGTATGGATTCCTATTGAACGCTTCACGCGTCGCGTCAACTGTAGGTGACCAATCGGAGAGTGTACAAGTCCACTGTCCACTCGGTTGCACAGGAAGGGGTTTTATCTGATTAGCTGCTTCCGTTTAACTCGACGCTTGATGTGCTCAGTGGGAATCCATCCTGAATCACGTTATGAACAGTTTGAAGTTGGCTAGAGAATTCATGGATTTCACTTATTAATTAGTTTGGTCAGCGAACAGAGATTTACAAGGAAGCCCAGGCCTTATGGAAGCATTTGGCAGACTTTTTTGGGGTGATCGGCTAGTGATCACCCCAGCCACTGCGAGCGCTGTCTGTATCGGTGTGCACAAATGAACCGCGACATGGTTATGAGATGGCGGTATTTTTCGCTCGTATTCATGCAATTATCCCACAAGGCAAGAGGAATTGTAAATGAATATGCATCTTTTGATAGTATATTGACCGATAATAGTAAAAAGAATGACGTAATCCTCTGCAAACATATGGTTGGCGTTGGAACAATCATCTACTTACGCAGCGTATATGCGAATAATGAATCTATGGTCGAGCAGTATAAAGCGTCCTATTCTAGAAAACTGAGAGATCCTGGTTCGATCCCTGCACCTGTCCTTTTTTTCAGTTATAGGTAAGATAACAAATGGTCGGACTGATGGTAACGTTTATCCTTTTTTCAGACGTTATGTATGTCCGATTAAATGTGGTATTACATCTATCAGTAATCTGCCTAACCAGTGTCGGTAAAGTGAGGTGGTATGGGTACTCTGGTGAACAAGGAAGAGTAGAAATAAAAGCAGGATGAAGGAAAGGTGTATACATACTTGGAAAAAGGAATAAAATTATGTACTCTCCAACTCAGCTGGTGTCGGCATCCACCCTTCTACCGCGGCGATTTTACATTCCTCTCTCTCGCTCTCTCTCTCTCTCTCTTGGATGCGACAATGAAGGTGAAATGGAAAAATTAAAAGCCACCATGAAAGACAAGCTGAGTGAAGAATACAATATAATGGAGCTGAAAGGAGTTAAGCCAAAGATTAAAGTTATAAATGTTGGTGAAGAAGAAATGAAGTTGAAAAAAGAAAACTTGATAAATGTATCAAATGTATGTCTTGATAATTAAAAAGCAAAATAAAACCGACGAGGAATTTCATATATGGATTATAAAGAAGACAGTTAAAGAAAGAAGAGGAGACATGCAGTCTGGAGGAGGAGGGGAAAATGGTTCCTTGATACTGGAAGTAGATGAAGCAACACATGAATTAATATTGAAGAGAGGCAAAATTAACATAGGATGGAAGAGGTGTATTGTATTTAATTATTTCAGCATTAAAAGATGCTTTAAATGCTGGGGCTTGTACCATATTGCCAAGAATTGCACACGTGAGGACACATGCCACAAGTGTGCAGGAAATCATAAAGCAAGCGAGACAAAGAAGAGATGCGTGAATTGCATGCACAAAATAAAGACTGTAACGAAATGTTCCGCGCTCCCGTTGATAAATCGGGAAGTCAATCTTGCCGTGCGAGCTCATTACCATGCGGGAATGAAAGAGAGACCGTAAGACAACCAACAAGTGAGTACTCGCTGGTTCGATGTACCCAAAGTCGATTGTAGATCGTCACGTCTTAGGTGCGTAATCGTAAAGATTAAGCGTTGCGCGCATCTTAGCCCGTGTACGTGCGAGTCCAGACGTTATCGCGACCGGACTCGCTCGTCCCAGTCGCTGCCAAGCCACCGATGTACTCGTTATCTCTCTCTCTCCAATGGTGAGAAATCGATATTTTATAAAAAGAAAGTATCATTTAACTAAAATCACTACGCGAGTGCGCCGGTTATGTGGACCACGTAGGATATAATTAATCATCAGGACGTCAGTGGCTGGGTCGTTTTGTACGAGCCTTCTGTAGTAGAAATAGTGCAGTCAGCATATGAAGTCATAGATTCTCGATCGATAGACTTATCGACTGTATTCATCAATGATCGGGAGAATCCATCAATTAATTGCATTCGGGAGTTCTGGATACTCCAGAACATAATTCACGAGAGCGGCCAACCGTCATCGCATCTTAGCGGCGCCTCTTCTCCAGCATTCAGCGTACACCATCACCTTGCCGTATGGATGTAAACACCAATCGATTTACAGATAAGTCTTAACATTACATTTAGAATGTTCATACGTGTATGTATGTATTTCAATCTCTAGTGAGCAGTAATATGATATCGTGTGGAATTTATGTCAATAGTTTAGACCGTTAGTTGTTTGATTCATACTGCTCACGTCCCGATTTATCGGAAGATAGGCATTCCGCAATATTCCTAAAGTGTAACATACGAATTTTGTTTTGAATATCGCGTGATAGAATTATTATTCTTGAAAGGATTAATATATATATGGAAATAATAATCTCGTCTCCGAAGTGGAAATTGTCAACAAGACTTCACAGAATAATATTAATAACTCAATTACATTGCTTGAAAACCGATCGTAATGAAATAAAATCATAGAATCTTCGTGATATTTTTTGATAATTAACGACATATAAGGAGGTGATCCGCTTATTTTGGATATTTATAACTAGAATTAATGAATGAATTATGTGATGCGTGATAATTGTATTAGATCATATGAGGTAATCATTTGACGACGATTATTTGAGCCAATAATCTTTACTCAGTCGTGCCTATGAGAAAATACCATACCGCAAATATATGGTTAGGAGAAATTGTTTCTTGTAACCCAACATCTGTCTTAATAATTTCATTATCACAATAATAATAAAATGAAATTATAAAATTAATAAAATTGTTATAAGACGTACAACCTGGAGATAAGCGATGAACACGATGCTTTGAGTGGGGAATGCCCACATATGTCTATACTATAGTAAATTGCTAACAGCAGCGAAAGAGCTGTGTCGGGCGGATCTCCGGTTTCGGCCATGAAACCTTACAAGAAAATGGCCGTTCTCGCCTTTTATCAAATACAGCCTAAGATGTATTAGAATATTTTTATCGTTTCATTGATGTTTTTAACTGAATTGACATTCTCTCTCTCTCTCTCTCTCTCTCTCTCTCGTGTGTGTGTGTGTTTGCAAATTTTATAATGAAATGTATTTTTTATTAAAAACGTTAGTTTTATTATTATCCTTTAATTATTAATAATAGAAATCTTTATAAAAGTAACATAATATCCATCTATTTATGCACTTCCTTCACTTCCTTTTCACGCTTACATTTTCACAACAATCACAAAATTTGCTGCCTGCATCACTTAACAATTGTTATAATGGTAGCACAATATGTAATTAAACACTTCACCAACAGTTGGACGTTGGTTAATCAGCATGACGATACTAATATTAGGCCAAAACAGTTTGCAACTTTTTGCGTCCTCAGCAAAAATTAATGATGTTTTATTATTTTATGAGCATTGTGAGTGTCCTTTAAATATTAAATTGAAAAGTTGAATGTCAATTCAGTTAAAAACATCAATGAAACGATAAAAATATTCTTATACATGTTGGGCTGTATTTGATAAGAGGCGGGAACGGCCATTTTCTTGTAAGCCTAGGTTTCATGGCCGAATCCGGAGATCCGCCCGACACAGCTCTTTTACACGCCAAAGCCCGATGTTAGCGATCTAGTACAGTATAGACATCTGTGGGAATGTCCAACTTACCTGAGAGCACTAGAAGAGGAGAAAAAGATGACCGGCGGGGGGAAACATTAAATAGCAATCACTGACAGAAGTAGGATTAATCTTATAGGCGAATGCTCAGAGCCTATTGGCACACAAGGAGGAGATGCAACATCAGATTATGAAGAAGGTAAATCCTGCAATTTCGGCACTTTCAGAAACTAGACTAATACCGGAAATAGAAGATAGTGAAGTAAATGTGCCAGGATATATCAGGAGTACAAATTGAAAATGCGGGATTTTTTTCTATTTTTGAACGTTTATTCTGAAAAAATGGTAACAAATGAATTATTGAAAGTATTGTCCATCGCTAGCCACAACTTTTTCCCATCTTTCTGGCAATTTACGGATACCGTCGCGAAAAAATTCGGCCGGCTTGGCTGCTATCCAGTCATCGACCCATTTTTGGGCTTCTTCGTAAGAATGGAAGCGCTGGTCAGCTAGGCCATGTGTCATCGATCGGAAAAGGTGGTAATCGGAAGGAGCAATATCTGGGCTATACGGCGGGTGGGGTAAGACTTCCCATTTCAGCGTTTGTAGGTATGTTTTGACCGGCGCTGCAACATGTGGCCGAGCGTTGTCATGTTGCAAAATTACTTTGTCGTGTCTTTGCTCGTATTGTGGCCGTTTTTCTTTGAGTGCGCGGCTCAAACGCATCAATTGAGTTCGGTATAGTGCTCCTGTGATGGTTTCGTTCGATTTCAATAGCTCATAATACACCACACCCAGCTGGTCCCACCAAATACAGAGCATGAGCTTGGCGCCGTGAATATTTGGTTTGGCCGTCGATGATGATGCATGGCCGGGGTAACCATATGATTTTTTGCGCTTCGGGTTATCGTAATGGATCCACTATTCATCACCAGTGACAATGCGATGCAAAAAACCCTTCCGTTTTTGCCGTTCGAGCAGCAGTTCGCATGCAAAAAAACGGCGCTCGACGTCTCTCGGCTTCAGCTCATACGGCACCCAATGTCCTTGCTTTTGGATCATTCCGAGGGCTTTTATACGATGGGAAATGGCTTGTTGTGTCACTCCCAATGAATCTGCGAGCTCTTGTTGAGTTTGACACGAGTCTTCATTGAGTATTGCCTCCAATTCAGCATTCTCAAACTTTTTCACTTGGCCCGGCCGCTCTTTGTCCTCAACGTCAAAATCACCACTTCTAAACCGCACAAACCATCTCTCGCACGTTGAAACCGATGGAACATGACTCGGATAAGCCTCGGAGACCAATCGATGTGCTTCAGCAGCACTTTTCTTCAAATTAAAGAAGTAAATTAAAACTTCCCGCAAATGCTGTTTTGTTGGCACGAAACTCGACATATTGAGAGCTCAAAAAAACTATGAATTTGACACTGCGACAAATTGACACATACTGAAAATTAAAGCTATAAGACGTAGCTTTGACATGAACATAGTCACAGTACTGCCTGATGCGTATAGCGTTAGTAACGCCATCTGTTATCAAACCCGCATTTTCAATTTGTACCCCTGATAGTATAGTGCGATGTGATGCTGAAAATAGAAACACAGGAGGAGTTATGCTATATGTAAGAAGTGATATTGAATACGAGGTAGTTTTAATAAAGAAAGTGATATCAAAATGTTGGTGTGCAGCAATACAAGTGAGAGACAATATATCGACGCTGCTTACGAAAAGTAGCACGATTCAAATTTCTTACGAAAACTAACACGTTTCTAATTCCACCGCGAAAACCAACACGTTTCGATATTCGACGCGAAAACTAGCATGTTTCGGCTTCCACCCCGAAAACTAGCATATTTCGGCTTTCATCGCGAAAACTACCATGATTCGGCTTTTGCCGCGAAAAGTAGCATGTTTCGGCTTCCGTCGCGAAAACTAGCATATTTCGATTTGCACTGGAAAAAGAAGTATATTTGCCGAACTAAATCGAATAAGATTCAGAACTTTCATAAATATTTTAATACATTTTTCGGGAGCACTATAAGGAATAAATGAAAAACATTAACGGTGTATCGCCCGTACACCCTTAAACATTTATATACGTTTTCTATTTAAAAAATTCTAACATTATTGAAAATACGATTCAACAAATTTACTGGAATCTTAGAGAACGCTATCATCTAATATTCTCGAGAAAGCTTGATTATGTTCCATAGGAATGAAACCTCTGTCAAGCATTGCTTGTAAATCTTTTTTTTTCCTTGGATTAAGAGAGATTTCTTGATTGAAATCATATTTAACGCGGACTGTATCGACGTAAGGTTGAACGAATATATCCCGAATACTCGCAATTTTAATTGGCGTCCAGTTAAACATTTTTAAGATTTCTAAAAAATCGTGAATTTCTCTTTGTGCTACTTCATTGACGGAGTAGGGCATTGTTGTTTTGACCTCTTCGCTGTTTGCCGTCTTATGGTAAGCCTAGCAGATCAAAAATGAAACAGTAAAATATGTATGAAATAAATTCAAACAAAAAATAAAACAGTATAAAATGACAAGTAAAAATACTTCGTCAATTTGGAGTAAAAAAGGATGTTCAAAAAACGTGGAGTTAAAAATGAGAAACAATTCCAGTGATACTGAAATGTGCTAATTTTCGCGGTGAAAGTCGAAACCTGCTAGTTTTCGTGGTAAAAACCGAAACATGCTAGTTTTCGCGGCGAATATCGAAATGTGTTAGTTTTCGTGGCAAAAGTCGAAACATGCTAGTTTTCGCGCTGATATCAAGCGTGCTTGTTTTCGTAAAAAATCTGAAACATGCTAGTTTTCGTAAACAGCGTCGATATATAAAAGAGTGGTAATGGTAATATATCACTCACCGAGTGCATAGGACGGCGATTTCATAAGATTTTTAGAAGATATAGTGGAAATACTTACAGTGAAAAGAGAATGTATAATTGTAGGCGACTTTAATGTAGATTTAATGAAAGATTCTTTCTAGGCAAGTAAGCTACGAATGACAATGTCAAGACTAGGTCTGAAACAGTATGTTGACAAGGAGTACACAAGACAGTCAAACAATTATAGACTTAGTTTTTGCCAATTGTTGGAAAATAAGCTGGCGCACGGCGATCGATCTTCGCCGTGCGTCGACCTGTTGCTGCTGGGTAGCGTGCTGCGCTCGGCTATGCCGGAGATAGCCGAGGCAGTGCCTCGCGAACATGCTGCTTGAAGCAAGAGGCTCGCGCTCTCTCGTTTGACTTTGGCATAGCTCTCTGTATCTCACTCATTTGACTTCAGCGCTGAACGACGTTTTCGTAAGGTGCAGCCATATTGAAAAATTAGACGCTTCTGTGAAAATCCGCTTGGACAACGCACACATCCTTGGTACACTCGCTCGGACTTAAATACACGGTAAGAGTACATCGTTATAATTTCTCTAAATTCAATGACGGTGAGGCGAGTAAATCTCATCGGTACATCAACATAAAGTTCTTATTCTGTGGCGTGCTCTGCAGCACGGGCTGTACCACGTTTTCCTCATCACATTTTGCCTGCTCTATTAATATAATTACGCGTGTGCCTATTATTCACTACTTTCCCCCAACCAAATTTGCTGGGAAGGTACTCTGAATATATTTTTATCATTTGTGCATCCTCAACCTCTCACTTTGACGTGCTCTGCAGCACTGGCTGCATCACGCTCTTTCACATCACATTTCAGCACTCAATCAATTCAAGTGCTAGTACTCTCACTCACTCTAGGTATTTTCTCTTATATAAATCTACTGAGAATTTATTGGGAACGAGTGACATATTCTGCACTCTCACACTTCTCATTCCGTGGCGTGCTCTGCAGCACGGGCTGTACCACGAACACTACACTCAATAGAAGACAGCACACAATTAATACAATTGTGTACTGGCATTCAGACCTGCATTTAAATTCATTTGTATTTATTTTATATTTATTATGTTGCATTTTTTTCAGATATATTTTGTAATATTTGAGGTCGATGGTAGAATAAACCCATTTTCTCTACCAACATCTGTCAGTCTCGTTATTTATCCCCTGCCGTGAGTAAAAACTCATTATTATCAATATCTTACAGATTTGTTCCACCAACACCAAGGAAGGAATTATCAACACCAATAATGCGATAAAAGTTAAAGTATTTGATAAACCTAAAATAACGGATCAGAGTATTTAGTGATAGAGATCATAGCAAATTTAATATAAACAAATTCCTTGAATTGTTAGAAGTGAATTTAGTACAATGACAGGGTTCAAATGTAAACAGAAGACCAGAAAGTTAATTCATAGTATAGTAGGCAAATTAAATATAGTGGCTTCAAAGAAAATGTTAAAAATTCCAAATGTATGGTATGGAAAAAAGTGGTTTTCCGATGAAATTAGGTTAGCAGCAGAGATAAAGGATGAAGTTCATTATAAAGTAGTTTATACGAACGCAGAACAGGATTGGTTGAAGTTCAAGAATAAGAGAAATGATGTAGTTAAGCTTATCTATATACTATCAGGAGTACAAATTGAAAATGCGGGATTTTTTTCTATTTTTGAACGTTTATTCTGAAAAAATGGTAACAAATGAATTATTCAAAGTATTGTCCATCGCTAGCCACAACTTTTTCCCATCTTTCTGGCAATTTACGGATACCGTCGCGAAAAAATTCGGCCGGCTTGGCTGCTATCCAGTCATCGACCCATTTTTGGGCTTCTTCGTAAGAATGGAAGCGCTGGTCAGCTAGGCCATGTGTCATCGATCGGAAAAGGTGGTAATCGGAAGGAGCAATATCTGGGCTATACGGCGGGTGGGGTAAGACTTCCCATTTCAGCGTTTGTAGGTATGTTTTGACCGGCGCTGCAACATGTGGCCGAGCGTTGTCATGTTGCAAAATTACTTTGTCGTGTCTTTGCTCGTATTGTGGCCGTTTTTCTTTGAGTGCGCGGCTCAAACGCATCAATTGAGTTCGGTATAGTGCTCCTGTGATGGTTTCGTTCGATTTCAATAGCTCATAATACACCACACCCAGCTGGTCCCACCAAATACAGAGCATGAGCTTGGCGCCGTGAATATTTGGTTTGGCCGTCGATGATGATGCATGGCCGGGGTAACCATATGATTTTTTGCGCTTCGGGTTATCGTAATGGATCCACTATTCATCACCAGTGACAATGCGATGCAAAAAACCCTTCCGTTTTTGCCGTTCGAGCAGCAGTTCGCATGCAAAAAAACGGCGCTCGACGTCTCTCGGCTTCAGCTCATACGGCACCCAATGTCCTTGCTTTTGGATCATTCCGAGGGCTTTTATACGATGGGAAATGGCTTGTTGTGTCACTCCCAATGAATCTGCGAGCTCTTGTTGAGTTTGACACGAGTCTTCATTGAGTATTGCCTCCAATTCAGCATTCTCAAACTTTTTCACTTGGCCCGGCCGCTCTTTGTCCTCAACGTCAAAATCACCACTTCTAAACCGCACAAACCATCTCTCGCACGTTGAAACCGATGGAACATGACTCGGATAAGCCTCGGAGACCAATCGATGTGCTTCAGCAGCACTTTTCTTCAAATTAAAGAAGTAAATTAAAACTTCCCGCAAATGCTGTTTTGTTGGCACGAAACTCGACATATTGAGAGCTCAAAAAAACTATGAATTTGACACTGCGACAAATTGACACATACTGAAAATTAAAGCTATAAGACGTAGCTTTGACATGAACATAGTCACAGTACTGCCTGATGCGTATAGCGTTAGTAACGCCATCTGTTATCAAACCCGCATTTTCAATTTGTACCCCTGATAGCATATTACCCGTGCCTCGACACGGGTATCTTTAAATGTAATTTCTAAATAGGTCAAAACAATGCCGCACATCCGTACTTAACGCTTACTTTTGCCTATAACGACTCTACAACGCGTTCTTGGCTTAAAAAGTAATATGATTTAATGTAATGTAATGAATACATTACATTACATTTGTCATTATAGTATAATACATTACATTACATTAAATCTTATTACTTTTTTTGTTTTTTTTTTTTTTCTTCTTTAGTGAGGAAAAATTCTTCATGGACACCCCGGGTCCCTTGTAAGAGGACACCCGGGGTAGTGCCGGACTCCTACCGGCTAAAAAACCTCACTTTAACTTCTGTACCATGTGTTATGGATTATCCCAGGGATGGCTTCCCCTGTTCCCTACTCGGTGTCGTCCTTCCGTGTGCTGCGCACGTTCGATGGCTCGTCGTAGCCTATGAGACTCGGCACATCGTTGCACTTGAACGCGTAGTAGACCGCCCGCGTGGCGTCGTACCTGGCTTCTTTGCTTAATGTCACCGATCGTATCGTTTCGCTACCTGACGCGCACTCGCGCTAATTGTCTTCTCAGCTGTGGGGTTGGGGTTCCTTTCGCTATGGTGTTCCTCCCGCTTGGGTTGTCGTTAAAGATCGACAATTTCTTGTTGTCGTCGAAGGGCTTTTTGCTTTTCCCCATCGTCGTGTCTTCCTTAGCTTCGCCTTCACTGCTAGTTTCATCTGGCGTTGTTCCTTCTTGCTTCTCGCTTCTTTCTTCTATGATTTCTTCTGCAATTTCTTCTGAATTTTGCTTTTGCTGCTTCTTTCTTCGTTTTTCTGCAATTTCTTTTGAATTTTGCTCTTGCTGCTCCTTTCTTCGTTTTTCCATAATTTCTTCTGAATTTCGTTCTTATTGCTTAAAGGTCAACAATTTCTTGTTGTCGTCGAAGAGCTTTTCGCTTTTCCCCATCGTCGTGTCTTCCTTAGCTTCGCCTTCACTGCTAGTTTCATCTGGCGTTGTTCCTTCTTGCTTCTCGCTTCTTTCTTCTATGATTTCTTCTGAAATTTCTTCTGAATTTTGCTTTTGCTGCTTCTTTCTTCATTTTTCTGTAATTTCTTTTGAATTTTGCTCTTGCTGCTCCTTTCTTCGTTTTTCCATAATTTCTTCTGAATTTCGTTCTTATTGCTTAAAGGTCAACAATTTCTTGTTGTCGTCGAAGGGCTTTTCGCTTTTCCCCATCGTCGTGTCTTCCTTAGCTTCGCCTTCACTGCTAGTTTCATCTGGCGTTGTTCCTTCTTGCTTCTCGCTTCTTTCTTCTATGATTTCTTTTGAAATTTCTTCTGAATTTTGCTTTTGCTGCTTCTTTCTTCATTTTTCTGTAATTTCTTCTGAATTTTGCTCTTGCTGCTTCTTTCTTCGTTTTTCTGTAATTTCTTCTGAATTTCGTTCTTCAAGCTTCTCGCTTCTTTCTTCGTTTTTCTGCAATTTCTTCTGAATTTTGCTCTTGCTGCTCCTTTCTTCGTTTTTCTGTAATTTCTTCTAAATTTCGTTCTTATTGCTTAAAGGTCGACAATTTCTTGTTGTCGTCGAAGGGCTTTTCGCTTTTCCCCATCGTCGTGTCTTCCTTAGCTTCGCCTTCACTGCTAGTTTCATCTGGCGTTGTTCCTTCTTGCTTCTCGCTTCTTTCTTCTATGATTTCTTCTGCAATTTCTTCTGAATTTAGCTTTTGCGGCTTTTTTCTTCGTTTTTCTGTAATTTCTTCTGAATTTCGTTCTTCTTGCTTCTCGCTTCTTTCTTCGTTTTTCTGTAATTTCTTCTGTAATCGTTTGGGTCTCGTCTTCCACTACGCATAGTGGTAGATCGGGTACGAGTACTCCATCGATACTTACGTCGGCGATCAATTGTCCTGACGATTCGTAAATACCAGATGACTTCCCCCACGCGCTACTATTACTGCCTTTGTCCTTACTTTGTAGTATCACACTTTGTCTTTATTTTACATGTTGTCTTTATTTTAAACTTTGTCTTTATTTTACACTTTGTTTTTATTTTACACTTTGTCTTTATTTTACACTTTGTCTTTATTTTACACTTTGTCTTCAATTTACACTTTGTCTTTATTTTACACTTTGTCTTTATTTTACACTTTGTTTTTATTTTACACTTTGTCTTTATTTTACACTTTGTCGATGCTCGTCTCCTTTCACGTTGTTGCGAATTCTTTTTCCCGCCTGTTGCACGCGCCCGTTGTGCGTCGATGCTCGTCTCCTTTTCGCACGATATCATACGCCTCTACTTTATTTGCGATAATCCCACTTCAATAACGCTGGATTGTTATGGATTATCCCAGGGATGGCTTTCCCTATTCCCTACTCGGTGTCGTCCTTAACCGAGGTGGTCCTTAACACATGTCATAACACTGAAGGACTTCTTTGTAGACCACATTAGTAGTTCTTCCCTGAAGTGGTAGAATCACCAGGCTGCTTGGTGAGCTCACTCTGGAGCAGGCCACATAAAACTGTCCATGTGAGAAACACTCCTCCCTTAAGTCAATCCCTGCCATCTTCAGCGACTGCCCCTGGGACTTGTTGATGGTCATAGCAAAGCAGACCTTGAGGGGGAACTGCAGCCTCTTGAACTCGAAGGGGTACTCTGATGGTATGAGTGGTATGCGTGGTACAAATACCGACTCCCCTCGAGCACAACCAGTGAACACTGTGGCCTCGATAACGTTTCTATAAAGGGCCTTCACTCGTAGCCTGGTGCCGTTGCAAAGTTTGGGCGGGTTGAGATTCCGCAGCAACATCACTGGAGCCCCCACTTTGAGGAGAAGCTTGTGGGGTGGGAATCCAGGAGGGTTGAGGGAATTGAGAAACTCCACGGGGTAATGGACGGCGTCATCCATTTGCATTACTGAATCCACAGACCTATATTCCATTTCTGCCTCTTCGAACGAATTAAGTAGAATGTCATTAATGATGGCAGCGTTATCATTCTTGGGGGTCAGAATGGCACGCTCGCACAGCCAGTCCATAGACTTTTCCTTGATATCGGCTATATCTGGGTATATTCTGGTTGAAAGGTCTGTTAGGGTCATCACTACTGCGCCCAGGCCTATAGGGATAGTCACCTTTCCCTCGGACTCAGGATATTCTCCATCCCCTATTTTCAGTAGAAGTTCGGAAAATTCCCCAGCGGAGACATCACCTCTCAAGTGGACCCTCATGTTCTTCCTGAGAGAAAGTTTGCAGATAAAGGGCCATAAATATGACGCCTTGATGCACGCCTTAATCTTGTCAGCTCGAGTTCCCCTTGGCACTACTGGCAAAGTCTGCCGAAAGTCTCCAGCAAGCAACACAGTGACTCCCCCCATCACTCCATCGTTGCCTCTGATGTCTTTGAGGGTTATGCTCAGTGCCTCAAAACCCCGCTTGTGCGCCATGGTGCTCTCATCCCAAACAATGAGCTTACAATCTCTCAGCACTTTGGCCATATTGCTTTGTTTTGAGATGTTGCACAGAGGTGTTTCTGCATGAATGAGATTGAGGGGCAGCTTGAAGGCAGCGTGGGCTGTCTTGCCTCCTTCCAATAGCGTAGCAGCGATGCCAGAGAATGCGACAGCCAAAGCGATGCCACGATCACTCCTTACCTTCGCCAGGAGCAAGTTGATGAGGAAAGTCTTCCCAGTACCACCAGGAGCATCCAAGAAAAAAACCTGCCCAGCACCTGACTCAACGCTGCTAAGGATCTGCCGATAGACAGCGAGCTGCTCATCCGTTAGTAAACCCTCGTTATTCGATACCACTTGTGCCAAGGCGTTTGTATCGTAGCTGGTCTCCCTCAGATAGTCCTTATTTCCCAAAACTTTTCCAGACCTTGTTGGTTGAGGCAAGCCGTACTGAGGCAAACCCTGTCCTCCCAAAGCTAACACTGCGTCCTCAATCAGCACCAGGCATCTATTGTACACCTGCTCCTTCATCTGCTGCGCACTATCTTGCAACTCTCTTTCCACCTGCCGCGTGATATCTTCTGAAAAACTGTCTTTGTACTTCTCCCAAAGACTAAGAGGATCAGAGAGTTGACAAAAAACCAACATCACTGTGAAGAGCTCTCGGAGCTTAAACGGAGAATCACACAGGGCAGCTTCCCCCAAAGTACTATCCCAGTGATTGTCATCCTCCAGCAAACCTAATGCCTTGCATGTAGACTGGAATGTAGGATGAAGGACACCATTCACAATCTTCAACTCTGAAAAAGACGTTGGGCCTCGAACCTCATGTAGCAACAGACGGAGATAATAACATTCGGTGTAACTTGGGTGGATGGTGTACACCCTTCCCAGCGCATTGCCTCTCTTCACTCCTGACCAGCCATCGACATCGTTCCCTTGCTTCCTTCTCCCAAACTTGTAATTTTCTCATACAAAGTAAGAAGGGACCTCAGAGTACAGGAGGGTTTTTGCAAATTCGTCATTTTTGCATAACTCGAAAAAAGCCAAGAGTGTTGTCTGAGGAGGGTTGCTAAGCTTCTCGGCCAAGTTGTCGGAGTTGAAGTACACACGCTGACCATTCTCGAGGTGAACAGCCAGATGAAAAATAGTGGGATACCTCTCATGAATAGGGAACGCTAATATCCTCCAAACCGCCTCCGAGCTACTAATGTACCGCCCACTCTCATACATCTTTACTTCATCCTTCTCATTCTCCAGAGCAAAAGACGCCTGGTCACTGCCCTTGTTCACGTACTTGCAAATGTATTTAATGGACTTAACAGAGTTTCATAATTCTACATTGATGTGAGCATCGAAAGTGCGTGACAAGACAGGGTTGTAGGGCACCACCCAGCGGTTGTCCAGTTTTATTCTATTGATTTCTACAGTGAAGCCACCGTCAGCTGGAGACCTCCTACGATACTGCGGATATGTATCGTCTCCTGTCTGAGTGTTCTTGAGAAGTGGCCAAGGATACTTCTTGCTGCAACTACCTCCTTTCATGCAAGGCGAATTGTAATTCAAGCTGCCGCAGGGCCCATGAATCATGTTGGCCTTGACAATGTTGTGGAGGAGAGGATCTTTCTCAGGATCAGGTATTTCAGCACAGATGACTTTGTCGATCATGTCAGAGAAGATGCGCTGCTCTAGCCACAGCAATATGTGAATGTGAGGCAGACCCCGCTTTTGCCACTCGACAGAGTACATAAAACACCGTACTCTACCAAACAGACTGCCCTTGTTCAAAAGAGATATCATCTTCTTCACCTTGAGATGGAATACCCTGGCTATGATGTCATGACGATCGTGAGACTTTTGCCCAGGCAGCAGTACATTTGTGATATCCTTCCACCTGGGATTACAGGTGAAAGTGATGAACAGATCAGGATGGCCGTAATTGCGAACATATGTCATGGCGTCTTGAGTCCGCTCATGCATATAGCGAGGTCCCCCAGTGAATGATGAAGGAAGCACCACCATTTGACCCAGCTGAGCAGCGTCAGCATCCTGTCCACTCACAGCGTCCTTTAGGTGAATATAGCTGTCTGCCCTCAGCTGCGCCTGATTGTTCCTGATGTAATTCAACCTCTCAGTCTCTATTTTGGCATACATGTCAACCAGAAATTGACTGAAAAGGGAGCGGAAGTACAAAATATGGTTGACCTCCCCTTGCCTGACCATAATACGATAAGAGTAAAACCTCGCTGCGGAGACTGTCTTATTGAGGAGCAACTTGGTCTTAGGATCGCGCTGAGGCAAGGCAATAGAGTACCCATCCTCGCCACGGCAAAACAGAAGCGGATACTGCAAGGCGTCGTATGATCGATGAATTTCACTAATGCGCTGCAATATGTTGTTATGGCTCTGCAGCACAATGTCTCGATGCTTGAATTGCTGACCAACAATCACCAGAGCTACCTCATTTGCTGTTGGTGCATTGAAGCGACCTCCATGAGCGTCAGCTGGCTTTTTATCTGCATGGATAACGACTTCGAACTTCTCGCAGGTTGGAGCTACCTTGTCCATGGCAGTCTTCAGATCCTTTATATAGCTATTGATGTCGTGTAGCATCCTCTGCAGTTGTTTGACCAATCCCTGTTTGACGTCAGAAAATTTGCTGCACCTCAAGCGTACTTCCCTTTCGTCGTCGCCCACAAAATACATTTGCAGAAATTGGGCTTCCTGTTGAGGTGCTGGCAGCAGACTTCCTATCAAATGATACACCTGCCCCTGAACTTTAAAAGTCGGTATGAAGCCATCTCGTAGAACCTGCTTAGCCCCAAATGATGTCATGTTGAAGCAGCCATTATACTTCCGAATACGTTCCATGAAGTGGACGTGCTCAGGGTGGATATCCATTACCAGGCTGTAAAGAGGCTCGGGCAGAGGTTCGAAGGGCGGAAGCTGCACCTTGCCAGCGCTGCAGCACATGCCGCGGGGCTCTTCCTTCTACTTCAAAGCATTGCAATATATGCATTTGTGGCTCATAGTACCCAGATCTACAGTGTTGTCTGCCTCATAAGCCACGTCAGGATCATATGCCATGCCTGAGTGAGCCTTGACTTTCCATGGAAGTGCTCGCCTTTCTACTCGTCTTCCAGGATTGCTTTGCTCATATCGAAATTCTGCCGCTCTGTGCACTTCAGGGTGATCTTGCTGGTACCTGGCCACCGCATCACGGTGCACTTCAGGATGATCTTGCTGGTACTTGGCCACCGCATCACGGTGCACTTCAGGATGATCTTGCTGGTACTTGGCCACCGCAGCACGGTTCACCGCAGGATGATCTTGCTGGTACTTGGCCACCGCATCACGGTGCACTTCAGGATGATCTTGCTGGTACTTGGCCACCGCAGCACGGTTCACCGCAGGATGATCTTGCTGGTACTTGGCCACCGCAGCACGGTTCACCGCAGGATGATCTTGCTGGTACTTGGCCACCGCAGCACGGTTCACCGCAGGATGATCTTGCTGGTACTTGGCCACCGCATCACGGTGCACTTCAGAATGATCTTGCTGGTACTTGGCCACCGCAGCACGGTTCACCGCAGGATGATCTTACTGGTACTTGGCCACCGCAGCACGGTTCACCGCAGGATGATCTTGCTGGTACTTGGCCACCGCAGCACGGTTCACCGCAGGATGATCTTGCTGGTACTTGGCCACCGCAGCACGGTTCACCGCAGGATTATTCTGAGCATATTTCCTCGCCGCATCCTTAAGTTGCTTCCTCCTTTTAACATCGGAATATCTGGCACGACGTTTGCCAAGAGCCTTCTTGAGGATAGGAAGAGGTGATGGCTGTGAGAAGTCTGAATAGGAGTCGAGCTGGAAAAGCGGGGAAAGAGGTAAGGGCTATGAGAAATGTAAATAGTAGTCGAGCTGGGAAAGAGGTAGTCAGATAAACACTTCTTCAGGTTCACGTGGCAGGTACGCATCGAAATGGCCACTAGAAAGGTCCTGCGAAAAACGTAACCTCCTCACGGGATGACCTTCAGTACCGACACTCGCATACAGCTCGCCATTGCGGTAAACTTCGAAGACGAACTCGAACAATTGGCCAGCCGCCACAAGTTCGCATAAACCACCATAAGTAGAGGGTCGGGACATGTGAGCGAGGTACTCAGCGGAGCTGGTGTAGTTATCCCCCTCGCTGTTGTGGGACATGATGGAGAACTCCTCCCAGGTGTCCACCACGTGCCTGACGATTAGCTCACGCACCTCCCTAGCCAATAACTGATTATAATATATAAGATATGAGAGGGACCAGAACAGGCAAGCTCCGTCTCCCGTGATGGGGATAATAGTGTGAGGCACCATCTCCCCATTAATATTAAAAAATTCAATTGACATACTAAAAAACAATGAAGAGAAAGGACAAAACTTATAGTTAGTGAGTCAGTGAGTCAGTCAGGACTTATCTTTTTATGTAGATAGATTTCTCTCAGGTCTCTTCCGTCTCCCTCTCGCGTCTCTTGCGTTTCTCACGTTCTTGGCGTCTCTCGTGTTACTCTCTCTCTTGCGCGTCTCTCTCTCACATATCTGACGTTGAAACAAATAATAACCGAAATTTTACAAAGCTTATAGTACCGGAACCGGAACCATACCGTTATGCGTTTCGGATAGTAAACTCAATATACGTAAAATATACGCCATGTATATACATCAAATCCGTGTACATACGACTCACGTAGATGAATATATGATACATTTACGAGTATTCAAAGAATATCGTGTGAACATATGTAGTATGCATATGCATTTCGGATAGTAGCCTCAATATACGTAGAATATACGCCCTTGCAACTTACGCGTTTACAATGAAATATTGCGAACGACGAAGTGTCGTATACGATGAAACTATCTATATGTATATGAACATATACATATAATGTTCGGCTAATATACATATGTATATTGTATGAATATCCACTGAACATACAGCGCGTTGCATTCGCATATCCCTACGATATGCAATGTACGTCGTTTGTGTATCACTGTATGTACATAGGATATGTCATATCCGCGGATGTATATATGCAATGTATATACACTGCATGTCAAAATGCTATCTGGGACAGCACAGAGAGAAATACAATATGCAAAAAATTCACAAATTATTTCTCAAATATCGCAAAAATTTTCAATAGCATATAATACATTTTGTTAAGGAAAGTCAACAATCATTTATCAAAAATCGTAAAAATAACAGTGTTATTAAAAAAACTTTAAGTCCAATTAACATTCGTAAAAACGACACAAAACGAAATACGATATGATACGATATGATATGATATGATACGATATGGAACGAATTTTTTTCAGAGGATGAAGGGGGTGGTTTTCAGGGGTGAGATATATACAGTCGCCTTCCTTTGGTCTTCAACAATATTTGTGTAAGGTTTGGTTGAAATCAGTTGATTCCCGTAAATATTTTTGAAGAATCTTTTTTTAGGGGGTGAAGAGGGTGGGGTTTAGGGGTGAGATATATCCAGTGACTTTCCTTAGGCTCTTAACAATATTTGTGCTTGGTTCAGTTGTAATCGGTGAAGGCGTGTGGATTTTATTAAGAATTTTTCTTTAGGAGATGGAGGGGGTGGTTTTCAGGGGTGAGATATATTCAGTGACCTTCCTTAGGCTCTTAACAATATTTGTGCTTGGTTTAGTTGTAATCGGTGAAGGCGTGTGGATTTTATTGAGAATTTTTTTTTAGGGGATGAAGAGGGCGGTTTTCAGGGGCGAGATATATACAGTCGCCTTCCTTTGGTCTTCAACAATATTTGTGTAAGGTTTGGTTGAAATCAGTTGATTCGCGTGAATATTTTTGAAGAATCTTTTTTTAGGGGGTGAAGAGGGTGGGGTTTAGGGGTGAGATATATCCAGTGACTTTCCTTAGGCTCTTAACAATATTTGTGCTTGGTTCAGTTGTAATCGGTGAAAGCGTGTGGATTTTATTAAGAATTTTTCTTTAGGGGATGGAGGGGTTGGTTTTCAGGGGTGAGATATATTCAGTGACCTTCCTTAGGCTCTTAGCAATATTTGTGCTTGGTTCGGTTGTAATCGGTGAAGGCGTGTAGATTTTACTAAGAATCTTTTTTTAGGGGATGAAGAGGGTGGTTTTCAGGGGTACGATATATACAGTCGCCTTCCTTTGGTCTTCAACAACATTCGTGTAAGGTTTGGTTGAAATCGGTCAACGCGTTTAGCTTTGTATGGCCGGACAGACAGACAGACAAACATTCATTTTTTTTATATATAAGATAAATGTTTGTCTGTCAGTCCGGCTATACAAAGCTACACGCGTTGGCATTTGTTAATAAATAAAATATTTATCGAAGACGACAGCATTTCGGCAATAGTGCGCCTTAAGCCCATTTCTACGAAATGAACAGTCATATAATGACTGTTAGATCTCTTGTTTTTCTTTTTCATATATTTTTACAGTCTTATGCATATTTATTTGATTTTTTTAAATATGGATTTGGCCCTTTACGGCCGATGAGGGCAAAATGCTGAATTATGCTTTACAGAATTCTGTTTGCAAATACGTAAAATCATATTTAACCCTTTTACACCCCCTAAGGGGTGGAATTTCTAAAAATCCTAAAATCGGTTTCTAAACATTTGTATGAGTAACATTTGCAAGCAAAAACCAAGGCGATATCTCATTGTGCCTAAGAGAAATACGTAAAAATATATGTAACCCTTTTTCACCCCCTTAGGGGTGGAATTTCTAAAAATCCTAAAATCGGTTTCTAAACATTTGTATGAGTAACATTTGCAAGCAAAAACCAAGGCGATATCTCATCGTGCCTAAGAGAAATACGTAAAAATATATTTAACCCTTTTACACCCCCTTAATGGTGGAATTTCTAAAAATCCTGAAATTTGTTTTTGAACATTTGTATGAGTAACATTTGCAAACAAAAACCAAGGCGATATCTCATCGTGCCTAAGAGATATGGAGAAATACGTAAAAACATATTTAACCCTTTTACACTCCCTTAGGGGTGGAATTTCTAAAAATCCAGAAATTAGTTTCTCAACATTTGTATGAGTAAAATTTGCAAGCAGAAACCAAGGCGATATCTCATCGTGCCTAAGAGATATTGAGAAATACGTAAAAACATATTTCACCCTTTTACACCCCCTTAGGGGTGAAATTTCGAAAATTCCCTTCTTAGTGAGCGTCTACGACACGAAGGGAATATATCCCTAGAATTTCAAGTTTCTAGGCCCAGGGGTTTGGGCTGGGCGTTGATGAGTGAGTGAGTGAGTGAGTCAGTGAGTCAGTCAGTCAGGACTTTTCTTTTTATATATCTATATATATAAATAGATATATTCTCTTCGTATCGTAGACGCTCACTAAGAAGGGAATTTTAGAAATTTCACCCCTAAAGGGGTGTAAAAGGGGTAAATATGTTTTTACGTATTTCTCAATATCTCTTAGGCACGATGAGATATCGCCTTGGTTTCTGCTTGCAAATGTTACTCATACAAATGTTTAAAAACCAATTTCAGGATTTTTAGAAATTCCACCCCGAAGGGGGTGTAAAAGGGTTAGAAACTGTAGAAAGTGTTTTAACGGTTTTTTTTAAATTCTATCCCTAAGTGAGTGTACAGGGTTGTTTTTCGCATATTTCTCAATTTTCCTTGCAAAGGTTACCGATACAAATTTGCGTTTTCTCAAATTCTGTCAAGCATGATAAGATTCTGAGTTTATTTTCACTTACAAATGTTATTTACGTTTTTACTGCAAAATATAATTCAGTATTTTGTCCTAAATAGCCCTTAAAAGGCCAAATTCAGATGCGATTGAAAAATTAAAAAATTAAATAAATACCATGTTCAGCTCAAACCTCTGGTGCTAGAATCTTGGTTTTTGCTTATGAAGGTTGTTTATGTTTATAATTAGAGTATCTATCTATATACCAGGTGTATGCATAAGTTTTTTCCGGTTTAACTAAGAGATGGCGCCAGCGAAAAGTACGCAGCGTATTAATTTGACACACGTCATTTTGTTCGTCTGACATTAACCTACAAACACACAAGTTGAGTCCGCCAAAAACTAGCGTCTTTGTTTTATCGTTCAGTGATCACGTCGAGTTTTGTGCCTGAAAAAGAACATTTGCGGCACGCATTGCTTTTCTTATTTAATCAAAAGAAAAAGGCTGCTGAAAGTCAACGTTTGCTGGTAGAAACATATGGTGAACACGCTCCATCGATTAGAACATGTGAGACATGGTTTCGACAATTTAAAAGTGGTGATTTCAATGTGAAAGACAGTGAGCGCTCTGGTAGACCACAAAAATGCGAAGACGAGCAATTGCAGGAGTTATTAGATGATGACCCAACTCAAACTCAACGGCGATTAGCAGAAGCATTACATGTGTCATAAGAAACAATCAGCAGACGTTTACGAGTAATGGGGAAGATCAATAAACTCGGTAAATGAGTCCCACACGATTTGAATGAACGTCAAATAGAAAATCGCAAAGTCACTTGTGAAGTGCTGCTTCAACGCCACGAAAGGAAATCATTTTTGCATCGAATTGTGATGGGTGACGAAAAATGGATTTATTTTGAAAACCCGAAGCGGAAAAAATCGTGGCTTTCACCTGGCGAAGCCGGTCCTTCAACACCCAGGCCAAATCGCTTCGGCAAGAAGACCATGCTCTGTGTCTGGTGGAACCAGAGCGGTATTGTGTATTATGAACTCTTGAAGCCCGGCGAAACCGTTAATACACAACGCTATCGCCAACAAATTATTAATTTAAACCACGCATTAATCGAAAGACGACCGGAATGGGCCAGAAGACATGGCAAAGTGATTTTGTTATACGACAATGCGCCGTCTCACACAGCAAAAGCAGTGAAAGACACCTTGTAATCGCTTGGATGGGACATCCTTCCGCACCCGCGGTATTCGCCAGACCTGGCGCCATCTGACTATCACCTCTTCGCATCAATGGGGCACGCGCTCCCAGAGCAGCACTTCAGCAATTTCGAGAAAGTTGGAAAATGGCTCGACGAATGGTTTCCCGCAAAAGACAAGCAGTTTTTCTGGCATGGTATTCATAAGTTACCTGAAAGATGGGCGAAATGTGTAGAAGCCGATGGCCAATATTTTGAATAAAACAAAAATTAATTTCCCTTGAAAATTACGTGTTTTTTTTTCCAAAAAACCAGAAAAAACTTATGCATACACCTGGTAAAAAGAAAAGTCTTGACTGACTCACTGACTCACTGACTCACTCACCAACGCCCAGCCCAAACCCCTGGACCCAGAAACTTGAAATCCTAGGGATATATAGTATTCCCTTCGTGTCATAGACGCTCACTAAGAAGGGATTTTTTAAAGATTCCCCTCCTAAGCGGAAATAAAGGGTTAAATATGTTGTTTTTCGTTTTTTCAATTTTTCTTAACCCCGATGAGATACTGCATTAGTTTTTACTCACGAAGGTTGTTTACGCTTATACTGCAAAGCATAATCCAGCATTTTGCCCTAATCGGCCCTAAAGGGTCAAATCCAGATGAAGTTAAAAAATTAAAAAATCAAATAAATATGCATAAGACTGTATAAATATATAAAGAAGAAAAACAAGAGATCTAACAGTCATTATATGACTGTTCATTTCGTAGAAATGGGCTTAAGGCGCACTATTGCCGCAATGCTGTCGTCTTCGATAAATATTTTATTTATTAACAAGTGTGTGACATCTCGATTTCGAGTGTATCGAATCGACAGAAGTCTCTTTTTCACGGTGATATGTTTTTGTCCGTTGTGGCTACATTCGTGTCGACAGCATAAATCTGTCAAACGGCAATTGCTGACCAAACGAGCAGCAGAGCGTACGAGCAAAAGAGCGAGCAAGCGAGAGAAATAATCATTTTAAGGAAAATAGTGTTTCCAAGGGATATATTTGAAGAGAAGTTATTGTAAGTGAAAAATTAAATAATATTTTTGTGTGCTGACGACGATGATGGAGACGATGACAAAAAAGACGACGCTGACAAGGACTACGACTATACGATGACGATGATGGAGTCGATGACGACGACGACGATGATTTAAATTTGGAATTTTATTAAACTCCTTCGACGACACTACTACATGTCTGTATCATTTTGGTTTGCTGTCTATGGTCGTCGCGACATGAAAATTCGATTTTAGTGAAATGATATGTGGCTTTTGTTCAATATAATGCATTCTATGCAGAGCGTACGAGCGAAAGAGCGAACGAGCGAGAGAGATAATTTACGGAATTTCATTTTACGGAAAATAGTGTTTCCAAGGGATATATTTGAAGAAGATATATTGTAAGTAAAAACATGTGCACACTAATATATGTCTGTATCGTTTTAATTTGTGCACTATTGATATTGTCGTCTGATACATTTTTAATTTTTGCGTAATGAAATGTAACTTTTTGGCTTTTCGCATTACGTCCTGTGTTCCGCTGTTTCAAATATTATTGTTATAATTATTACTTTTACAATATTTGCGAAATGATATGTGACTCTTTTGCATATCGTATTTCGTTTTGTGTCGTTTTTACGAATGTTAATTGGACTTAAAGTTTTTTTAATAACACTGTTATTTTTACGATTTTTGATAAATGATTGTTGACTTTCCTTAACAAAATGCATTATATGCTATTGAAAATTTTTGCGATATTTGAGAAATAATATGTGAATTTTTTGCATATTGTATTTCTTTCTGTGCTGTCCCAGATAGCATTTTGACATGCAGTGTATATACATTGCATATATACATCCGCGGATATGACATATCCTATGTACATATAGTGATACACAGACGACGTACATTGCATATCGTAGGGATATGCGAATGCTACGCGCTGTATGTTCAGTGGATATTCATACAATATACATATGTATATTAGCCGAACATTATATGTATATGTTCATATACATAATAGATAGTTTCATCGTATACGACACTTCGTCGTTCGCAATATTTCATTGTAAACGCGTAAGTTGCAAGGGCGTATATTCTACGTATATTGAGGCTACTATCCGAAATGCATATGCATACTACGTATGTTCACACGATATTCTTTGAATACTCGTAAATATATCATATATTCATCTACGTACGTCGTATGTACACGAATTTGATGTATAGACATGGCGTATATTTTACGTATATTGAGTTTACTACCCGAAACGCATAACGGTATGGTTCCGGTTCCGGTACTATAAGCTTTGTAAAATTTCGGTTATTATTTGTTTCAACGTCAGATATGTGAGAGAGAGACGCGCAAGAGAGAGAGTAACACGAGAGACGCCAAGAACGTGAGAAACGCAAGAGACGCGAGAGGGAGACGGAAGAGACGCGAAAGAAATCTATATATATAAAAAGATAAGTCCTGACTGACTCACTGACTCACTGACTATAAGTTTTGTCCTTTCTCTTTATTGTCTTAAGTTAGTATGGCAATTGAATTTTTGAATATTAATGGGGAGATGGTGCCTCACACTATTGTCCCCATCACGGGAGACGGAGCTTGCCTGTTCCGGTCCCTCTCATATCTTATAAAGGGTGGTTAAATTTTAAGGGCCGATGTTGATTTTGAATAAAACACAAATTATTTAGGAAATTATTGTCAATTCTTTTTATTATGATAATATGGTATGGTTCAATTATGTATGGAACAAAATATCGGCCAAATGGCCGCCGCGACCTCGGCGGCACACCTCTATCCGATGGTCCAAATTTTCGATGACGCTTAGGCATAATTGAGGTTCTATGCCGTTAATGTGCCGAATTATCTCATCCTTTAGCTCTTGAATTGTTGCTGGCTTATCGACGTACACCTTTTCTTTCAAATAACCCCAAAGAAAGAAGTCCAACGGTGTCAAATCACATGATCTTGGCGGCCAATTGACATCGCCACCACGTGAGATAACACGGCCATTGAATTTGTCGCGCAAAAGAGCCATTGTTTCGTTAGCTGTGTGGCAAGTGGCACCGTCCTGTTGAAACCACATATCGCCCACATCCATATCTTCCAATTCGGGCCATAAAAAGTTCGTTATCATCTCACGATAGCGAACACCATTCACAGTAACTGCCTGACCGGCCTCATTTTGGAAAAAATACGGCCCGATGATGCCGCCAGCCCATAAACCGCACCAAACAGTCACTCTTTGTGGGTGCATTGGTTTTTCGACAATCACTCTTGGATTATGATTCGCCCAAATGCGGCAATTCTGCTTATTGACGAATCCACTGAGGTGAAAATGTGCCTCATCACTGAAGATGATTTTCTTCGAAAATTGATCATCCACTGTTGCCATTTCTTGCTACCATTCTGACCATTGACGACGTTTGGAATGGTCAAGAGGCTTCAGTTCTTGAGTCAATTGCACCTTATAAGCGTGTAAATGCAAGTCTTTATGCATAATGTTCATCAACGACGAGCGTGAGAGGTGCAATTGTTGGGCACGTCGACGAGTTGAGGTGGACGGCTCTTCAGCCACACTATCGCGAACAGCAGCAATATTTTCTGCAGTACGAGCTGTACGAGCATGCACTGGTGTTTTAATATCTCCTACAGACCCGGTTTGCTCAAATTTTTGCACGATTTTTCCGATTGTACGCACATTTGGACGATTAAATTGACCGAAAATATCACGAAGTGCACGATATGCATTTTGATTTGAACGCCTATTTTCATAATAAGCCTGAATAACTTTAACGCGTTGCTCGATTGTGTATCTTTCCATGGTTCAAATTGAGTTAGTCTGAAATTGAGAAATGTCAAATGAAATGCAGAAAAAAACTTGACGTTTAGGTGTGGTTCACATTCAACATCGGCCCTTACAATTTAACCACCCTTTATGTAGATGTGTCTATGGTAATGACTTAGTTTTTCAGCGTTTGTACGGAACTTAATTAAATCCTTCACATGAAACCACTAGTAGTAATTTTGTTACAGATTCTGTAGTTAACTTCGACGTATGCAACCTGATTTCTGCGTTAATCTCTTATTAGTATAAATGGTTTTGTTGAGTTATGGCTTATTCCAAGCATCATTGGTTATTCGTTAAATTAGTGATTACTCTACTTGTAGCTAATAAGTTTTCTTAGATAATTTGTTAGTTAGACGTTAAATTTCTTATAGTTAATATCAGGGGTACAAATTGAAAATGCGGGTTTGATAACAGATGGCGTTACTAACGCTATACGCATCAGGCAGTACTGTGACTATGTTCATGTCAAAGCTACGTCTTATAGCTTTAATTTTCAGTATGTGTCAATTTGTCGCAGTGTCAAATTCATAGTTTTTTTGAGCTCTCAATATGTCGAGTTTCGTGCCAACAAAACAGCATTTGCGGGAAGTTTTAATTTACTTCTTTAATTTGAAGAAAAGTGCTGCTGAAGCACATCGATTGGTCTCCGAGGCTTATCCGAGTCATGTTCCATCGGTTTCAACGTGCGAGAGATGGTTTGTGCGGTTTAGAAGTGGTGATTTTGACGTTGAGGACAAAGAGCGGCCGGGCCAAGTGAAAAAGTTTGAGAATGCTGAATTGGAGGCAATACTCAATGAAGACTCGTGTCAAACTCAACAAGAGCTCGCAGATTCATTGGGAGTGACACAACAAGCCATTTCCCATCGTATAAAAGCCCTCGGAATGATCCAAAAGCAAGGACATTGGGTGCCGTATGAGCTGAAGCCGAGAGACGTCGAGCGCCGTTTTTTTGCATGCGAACTGCTGCTCGAACGGCAAAAACGGAAGGGTTTTTTGCATCGCATTGTCACTGGTGATGAAAAGTGGATCCATTACGATAACCCGAAGCGCAAAAAATCATATGGTTACCCCGGCCATGCATCATCATCGACGGCCAAACCAAATATTCACGGCGCCAAGCTCATGCTCTGTATTTGGTGGGACCAGCTGGGTGTGGTGTATTATGAGCTATTGAAATCGAACGAAACCATCACAGGAGCACTATACCGAACTCAATTGATGCGTTTGAGCCGCGCACTCAAAGAAAAACGGCCACAATACGAGCAAAGACACGACAAAGTAATTTTGCAACATGACAACGCTCGGCCACATGTTGCAGCGCCGGTCAAAACATACCTACAAACGCTGAAATGGGAAGTCTTACCCCACCCGCCGTATAGCCCAGATATTGCTCCTTCCGATTACCACCTTTTCCGATCGATGACACATGGCCTAGCTGACCAGCGCTTCCATTCTTACGAAGAAGCCCAAAAATGGGTCGATGACTGGATAGCAGCCAAGCCGGCCGAATTTTTTCGCGACGGTATCCGTAAATTGCCAGAAAGATGGGAAAAAGTTGTGGCTAGCGATGGACAATACTTTGAATAATTCATTTGTTACCATTTTTTCAGAATAAACGTTCAAAAATAGAAAAAAATCCCGCATTTTCAATTTGTACTCCTGATAAGTTTTCTTAAATAATTTGCTAGTTAGACGATTATTCTCGTACTATAGAAACGAGAGCGAGAGAGAGAGAGAGAAAGAGAAGGATTTTACTTGAGAGGAACTCGTCTAGCTTGGTTACTCGTACATTTCGTTCGTACGCAAGTCGGCTAGATCAGCGTTCAGCCCTAGCGATAAGGCGTTCGTCGTGGCGCAGAAAGTCGCCCAGCCTCGTTTTCCTGCAGAGGAAGCCTTATTGAAGCGCGTTACCGTTTTCTCTCTTTCTCGATTCGTTTTACTTTTAGTATTTAGCTGTAAAACAATCTTAACATTTCATTTTATCCTGTCTATATATGTGTAATGTATTCCATATAAATAACTTGATGGTAAAACAAGTATGTCTATGCATGGAGACGAGAGAGAGCGAGAGAGTTCTTCTCTTGAGAACGACTCGCCTAATTTGGTTACTCGTACATTTCGTTCGTACCCAAGTCGGCTAGATCGCCGTTCAGCCCTAGCGATAAGGCGTTCGTAGTGGCACAGAGAGTCGCCTAGCCTCGCTTTCCTGCAGAGGAAGCTTTATTGAAACATGTTATAGTTTTTCCCTCTTTCTCGTTTAGTCTTACTTATGGGTATTCAGCTGTAAAATAATCTTAATATTTCATTTTATCCTATATATATATATATATATATGTGTGTGTAACATATTCCATATATATAATTTGCTGGTAAAACAAGTATTTTTATACATGGAAACGAGAGAGAGCGAGAGAGTTGTTCTCTTGAGAACGACTCGCCTAGCTCGGTTACTCGTACATTTCGTTCGTACGCAAGTCAGCTAGATCGCTGTTCAGACCTCGCGCAAGGCGTTTTCGTTGCGCGGAGAGTCGGCCAGCCTCGCTTTCCTGCAGCAGAAGCTTCATTGCAACTCAATTTTAGTCTCATCTCTTTCTCGTTTTTCTGTCTATTTTTCGCTATTTTACCATAAATTAATCCTAATATTTCCTTTATCCTTTCTATATAGACATAACATGTTCTATATATTTATGATGGTATTTTTACTATAAATTCCAATATTTTACGAGAGACATAATAATATAATCCCAAGAGAAAAGGGGAATTAATCCTGATATACTGATCTTTCTTCTATTACCCGACTATACTTGGTAAGCTCATTAATTCGATGTGGGTTGTACTCGTTTTCGAGTGACAGCCATGGGTAGTTTCCATATGGAAGCATAATTGTTCTTTTTGCTGCTGATATTTTACCTAGAGTATTCGTGTGAACATTTTAATAGTTATAATTCTTTCGTTTAAATCAACAGTTCCTCCACTTTTGTTAATTGTTTCGTTTAGTTAATAATTGTTCGTGATTTCGTCATCTTTGTAATGAGAGAGAGAGAGAGAAGATTTCAGGCAAGAGCGAGAAGAAAGGGTGCGGTCGCTTGGTCACGTGATAGCGTTCCCTCCAACCGCTCCCTTATGACCAACAACGCTCCGACGGCGACTAGCCGAACCCCTGGTCTAGGATTGAGGGTAAGGCCGCGCTGAATCATAGATCCATAAACGGCAGTCGATAACCGGGTCTACGCAGTAGATCCCATGGTTTGAAAGTTTGCCTTTTGACCGGGAGCGCCGAAAAATTCCATCTTTACAAGATTAATTCTTCCCGGGAGACGGTCGGTAGGACCGCATCTTCACCTTGTTCTGATCTCCGTCGCTAAAATCGCTCTCCTCTCCTCTTAAGAAGTTCGAGAATAAAAGAAAAATGTGAGAGGTTACTTTTACTGCAGCGAAACTAAACCAGAAGAACTTTAACGTAATCAAAATGAAAAAGATAAACGCGACGTTACGTCAGGACGTAACACCTCCCCCCTTAAAACGATTATTAGGAGAAGCCTAATAATCGAATCCGAGGGTGAAGCTAACACTTTTCCAATTATGCTTGTCGTACTATTCTTTTTCTTTTAACGACTTGTCTCTTGCAAGATCTTGGAATCTGTATGTGGTACTAGCTTTTGGTTCGTACCATGACGAATTCGTTAAACACAAATAAAACGTTACTTTCAATAGAGAAAGGATATTAGATTGGCAACGGTTTGGCCATATTGCTATTCTTGCTTTGGTTAAATATTGTTCTAAGTTAAGTGTATGTATATGTGCGATTATATTTCTTCGGATTTGTCCGTACTATGCTTAGTAAGAATATTATATGATCCTAATTTTTAACTTAATTATTTCGTTGCTTCATATTTCCCGACAATAGGTGTTATGTTATTGTACTTATATATGCGTCCCTTTATTTATGGGCATTTGTATTTCTCTCTTTTCCTTTTCTAATATTTTCTTCGCTTGTTTACTTTGTTTATTCGTTTTTTGATTTTACTGTTGTATTTTCTTTTCTTTAAAATGTTTAACCTCTTTTTTTTTTTTTTTTTTGCAACCGTACAATAAGCTAAGTGAATTCTTTTTTTACATGTTACTTATGATTAAATAACGGTGAATATTGAACGTGACTTCCTGGTTACAGTGTATGTGTTCTTAATTCTACTTCTTTTTATAATTCGTAATCTTTATCCAAATATTTGCTTCGTTAGAGTATTTGCTCTTTCTCTCTTTTTTGTAACTCAAATATTATTTATGTCTAATGACACGGTTAAAATATCCTTTTTCTCCTTTTCTTATACCACACATCGGAGTGGTTAACTTGATTTGAATAATAGCAACTGAAGTGTGTAAGAATATGTAGGTATGAATTTTCTCATACAGACTTGGTTTCAATAGCTCGTGGACGTTGGTTTCTGAAGTTCGTTTAATTCTTGGAGTTCTTGAAGTTCTTAGCCCTTTTGAAGTTCTTGACGTTCTAAGCGTTTTGAAGTTCTTGGCGTTCTAAGCGTTTTGAAGTTCTTGATGTTCTAAGCGTTTTGAAGTTCTTGATGTTCTAAGCGTTTTGAAGTTCTTGATGTTCTAAGCGTTTTGAAGTTCTTGGCGTTCGTGAAGTTTCCTTAGAGTTGTTGGTGTTCGTGAAGTTCTTAAAATTTTTGTCCATATAATGCTGGACGTTTGTGTGGATTCTCGTATTGTCTCGCCTTCATGATGGTTGGCTCCATGAGATTTGGTATAAGGATTCAACGATCGTCTAGTATAAAACGAATGCTTCCTTTTACTCTGAGGAGATGTAAATGTTTGGTTGAGGTATCCAGGGCAGTACGGTGGCCCTCGGAATGAGTGACTTGTAAACTCTTGTGTCTGTGAAACATGATGTGTATTACTAATATGCGATATCATAGTGTGGTTAACGATTATTATTATTATTGTATATCTTTTTTTTTCTTTGCCTTTTTTTTTTTTTTTAATATATATTATTTTTTTTTATTTTAAGTATATATATTTATATATATATTTTTTTTTTCCTTCTTCTTTTTATTCTTATTCTGAGAAAAAATGCAACACCCCTTTTTTTTTTTTTTAGAGTGCGAAAAGGCATAAATAAAATAATTCTGTGTATTATGAATCAAAATATATATGTAAGCGTATAGTTATATAGTTTTAACTCAAAATAGATTTACTTACGTGAGTATTTGGTGTTGGGAGAAGTTTTCCTTGCATTATTCCTTTGCTTATGCATTTTTTTTTTTTTTATATTTACCATTTGTGTAACGAAAGTGTTACCAGTGTCCCATTATGGCGTTTTTGAATAGTCACACGACTTGTTGATAAGAGAGTGAATATCGTCGGTGGGGGCTTGTGGCTGGTGGCGTAATGTAGAGTCGCTTTCCAACAAGTAATCCACCAAGTTTTGGATCGTAATCTGTTCGGTACTACGGGGGGCTTTGGGAATAGGAAGGGGAGGTATTGGAGACATAGCGGTGGGACTAGTGACTGGTCTTTCCAAATTAGAAGATGTGGGTATCTTGGTCCTGCTTCTAGTGACAGGGCCAGGAATCATACTTGCGAGTAGGATGATGTTGGAGTCTTCTTCTGTATCCATAGTTTCTATGGGTGTTTAAATGTTTCTGGGATCTGTCGTACGGTTGCCAGGAGATATCGTCTGTTGAGTATCAATACTGCTAAGGTTTTCGGTTTTCCAGGCTTCGGAAACGGAAGGGGGTGGGACTGAGTAATAAGACGGAGGAGTATTTGACGTGATTGTTGTGCAATGTGCAATTTGGGCGACTGGAGGTAAAATATTTTCAGAAGATTCTTCGAGTAAAGGGTTCGGGAGATTCGAAGACTGGGGTATGTTTCCCTGAAGATCCGGCGGGTTTGTTTCCTTTTCCCGAATCGCTTCGTATTGGATTCCGAAAGGGTGTTGTGTAACAGGTGCTAGTGTTTTACCGATCCAGGAATATGATACACCTCCTAATTCGATTTTCCCTGGTGCTCTGGAGGTTGCAGTCTGGATCCATGAGGACATTTTTTTCTGGGTGAGGCTTCTCCATTCGGGGGGGGGGGGCCCAAATGCCTGTTTGGCCTTCGACATCTGGTTGCCAATAGTGCGTTAGGATTTGTAAGTTGAACGCATCAGGGATCGCTCTGCGGTTCGTACTGATATGTAGTCTCCTGCCCTTGGGTCGCGTGTCGCTCCACACGTGCGGCACGTCGGAGGAAACCGGCCACCCGTCGAGGCCCGGTAAAGGTATTAGGGTTATATCTTGCCCGATTGGGACCAGTATATCTATATGCCATTGGTAGTAAATATTTCCCAACAATATGTCTTCAAAAGGTTTGTCTCGGAGTTGATGTGTCCAGGACTTGAGAGTAGAGAAATCGATGTCTCTCCACTCGGGGGGCACATATAAATCAAACGTTCTTCTGGCAAGGTCCAACCATAACCTGATCCGCCAGTAGCAGTAAATTCTTTCTGCTCCTGGTATAGTTCGTCGCAGTCTGAAGAAATGTAATCGTATGGGCAATGCTGGTTCTTTCGGGTCGTTGTGCTTTGGTTGTTGTTCCTTATGACGGAGCTCTGCGTTCCCTTCATAAATCCATTGAGACATGGCGGTAGCTAAGATGGTTAGTATAGTTGTGATTACCGACTTTCCAATAGTAATTTATTATAATTATTCGTTGTTGACCACATATTTATGATTATTTATTATTAAATTCTTATAATTATTCGTTATTGACCACACATTTATGATTATTTATTATTAAATTCTTATAATTATTTGTTATTGACCACACTCTTATGATTATTTATTATTAAATTCTTCATTGATCAACGTTAGTTTGTTATTGTTGATCTATTGTGTTATTAGTTCTCTTCGTGCACTCACACACACAGAAATAAAAATTATTAAAACTCGTTGTTAGATTTTATTTATCCATAAATTTTTATGTACTTCATGCGCACTTGCACTCGTTCATATCATAACTTAAATATATACAGGGTGCGCCATCTCAATCTGGTCGATGGAAGTATTGAATAACTCTGACAGATTTTAACCGACCAGCGTCGTACAACACGTTTCGTATAGGTTATTTCAGTACAATTTCAACCATGTATCGCTATACGCCGAAAGAACGCGCCGAAATAGTTTCGCTTTACATTGAAAATAATCGTTCAGTTGTGTCAACTCAGCGTGCGTATCGTAAAAAATATCGCGGACGTTCTGCGCCCAAAGGCGACACTATCCGTCATTTAGCTTCAAATTTCATGGAGCACGGGTCTGCAGCGAATCTCCAACATCAAGCTCGACCGCGTCCAGGTCGTTCAAATGAAAATATCGAAGCTGTTCGACAGAGTGTTGCAGAAAATCCAAATGTCTCATACCACCGCCGGTCTCAGCAATTAAACATCAGTGGAACCACTTTGAGAAGGATTTTAAAGCAAGATCTTCACATGTTTCCGTACAAAGTGCAGTTGACTCAAAGATTATTGGAAACTGACAAGCCGCGAAGCTTGGCTTACGCTAATAACGTTAGTCGAATGAAGGAAGCTGAGCCGGATTTGAAAGGTGATATTGACTGGCCACCGAGATTGCCGGATTTGACTGCACCGGACTTCTTCTTGTGGGGATTTTTGAAAAGTAAAGTCTATGCCAACAAGCCGAAGACCATAGAGGAGCTAAAAAACAACATTCGAGCCGAAATCGCAGCGATATCGCCCGAGACGCTGGCAAATACAATGGAAAATGCCGAAAAAAGAGCTCATTTTTGTCTCAGTAATAAAGGCGGACATTTGATCGATGTGGTTTTTGGAAACTAATCAAAATGAATTGTAATGAATCAAATTTAATAAAAAAATACGACTTTGTGAAATCTGTTGAAAATTCTCTAAGTTATTCAATACTTCCATCGACCAGATTGAGACGACGCACCCTGTATATATATATTTAAGACGTGCGAGAAAGGGAGAAGAAGAAAGAACAACAAAACCTATACATCAAAAGAAAATTTGATATTAAATGGGTTTGTTGATGGATTGTTGATCAACAACCTTAAGCGAGGGGTAGATCGAAGGGGTTTCTGTTGAAGTAGTTGGTTCTTGGTCGCTGGTCGTCGATATTTCGGGGATAGAATGGGATGGGTATATGTTCGTAGGTAAGGCTGCACCCTGGGGGGCCCACACGAATGACAACGGACGCATCGCCTCTTTTACTGAGGTGTGGGTAATATTGGGGAGGGGAGTAGTCCGCTGGAAAACTTGGTGCGGTGGTAACGTGAGGGTTTGCCGCGGGGTTGCTACGAGCAGACTCGTAGAATTCTTGACCTCGCGGTTCGGGCCTGGGGATCGTATTTCCGCTGATATATTGTTCGGGTCCTCCTGAAGGAGGTATTATGCCTTGGTTTTTAGTTAATTGGGCGACTCCCAATTCTTGTAAGGGAATAGATGCTTCTGTTGCCGGACCTTCGTTATTCGGTCGCACATGGGGTTGTTTATTCAGATGTAGTAAAAGATATGTAACTGAATCCCATAAAGCTCCTATTAGGTAAATAGACCATCCATATATAGTGTGCAACGAATATCCGTGTATAAGAGTGTCGAAAATAAATTTTATTATTTGACCTACTAATAACAGTCCGATTAAACCCGCGCTAATATTTCCGAATGTCGATAAATATCCCCATGTTTTATTCCAAATTGACTCAATGATTTTTTTAATAGATTGGTTGTCTAGTAAATTGGAGATTGACCCTCCTTGTGTGATAGTGGGCTGTCCTGCTATTCCTCGCGCGATGGAGTTAAGTATAGCGGGTCGCTCCGCGGGGAACATAATATGGTCTCGGAGTTCGTCAAGGTCCTTTTGGGTGTATATGCCGCTGGTGGCTAGGCTGTGGGGATTTCTATATTGCCACGTGGGCATGGTGAGGGGTTTTATGACTAAGGGTGGCATGACCTGTACCGGCTCGGAACCGAAGCTATACCAAGCGCCGTCCAGCCTGTACATAGGCGAAACTAACCGGTTACAATTAATTTGTGTACCTATCTTTGATAAAATATGTGTGCGTGGTGATACATATAGGGTATTATTGCCAATGGATACGGGCAATTGGTCGTAACATTCTTTGGTTTGAGCAACTTTTACTTCTACAGGGATGCATTTAATTATGTGGGCTACTTCCCCGGCTAGAAGGGCCATGTAACCCGGTCCCTTCATTATATTGTAAGCAAACTCATCAGGGGAGCGTCTGGCAACGGTTAACGCGTTTTGAAGCACTTGGCGTTCCAAGTTGCATCTCTGGACTAATATATCCCTATACATTCGTTTCATTTCCGTTCTAACATGTTTTTCTACGTAGACGAATTTGGAATTTACATAGGCGAATATATCCAAATTATTTATGTTAATAACTTCGTTTTTTACAAATGGGTTTCCTTTTTCGATTTCGACAACCAGTAATTTCGGGTGTTCGGTACGCGTCAGTGTATATCCACAAATAGTGGTTTTTCCTTGGGCCGTCAGTGCGAATATAATGTCTCCTTCCGTTAAGGAATATACGGTTTGTTTAAAGTGTGTGTGTAAGTCTACGGTCTGGTCAGCGAGTCCTTCGTAAAGCAACCCGTATCTTTTTGTTCTACACGAGTCTTCAGGTAAGGGCTCCCAAAAAGTGTCTCCGCCATCTATATCCGAACATTGGCCTGTGTTTAATTCACAACTGGTACCTGAGCGTAAATGTACTTTATTTGCCTCTACATTTACTTCTGCTGTATAGTCTCGCAATGTTATTTTTACAGTTCCTTTTACTATAACGTCTTCCCAATTGCCATAGGGGTCCGAATAGTGCACGCCGAGGCACTTACCATCAAGGCCTAAATCGCCCGCTATGAATATTGGTCGAGTGGTGGAAAAATTTTGAGAAATTCCAGCAATTTCTGTTTTTCCTATTTTTATAGTCCCATCGCGGTGCATTTGGCGACAATTATCGTGAGAAATTACGTCTATATATGAATACTCCCCATTAGGTACATCCATAGTATGTGAGAACATCCCACATCTTCGAACTTCTCTGTAAATTTCTACTTTACATTGCATTACGTGGGTAGACCCGTATTGGTTAATTTGCAATAGTTGAATGTATTTTTTCGTTACGTTTACTTCTTGTTGAGGGATGTCACACTCACCCACCTCTAATAATGACAAAGTGGTGATGTTGGTCCCAGCCCCTCCACAGTCATAACCAATCAGGCCCGTAACCGGGAAGGGATGGAAAATTGCCACTACAAAACTCTACAGTACGACTGTAGTCATTCTTTCGCTGTACATCATGGCAGCTACTTCGCACAAGGTTCGCTCTCTGGCGAAAAAACTGTCGGCCTTGGCGGTGACGCCCGAAAACCCTGGTAAATATATGTTTTTATATTTTGTTATTATTAGTCAATTTCATTGCATGCCTACACCTTTCTCATTGGATATCAACTGTATATTGTATTTAGTTAAATATATTAATGTTGTTTATGTATATATATATATGTCTTTCTTTCTTTTTTTTTTCAATTAGCGGCTCCGGAAATAATTGCTCCTCCAGAACGTAGTCAAGGGGTCAAACGCTCCAGGGGAGAGTTGGAAGAGGGAGGGGAGGACGAGGGGGGCTTACATTGCCCGGTGCGGAGGCGATGCCAGGGTGAGTTTCTCTCTCTTCTTTTCTTTTTCAAATTGTCATTTCCTTTTCAAAAAAAAAACCAACATAAAAAATAAAATTTTGTTTTCTCCCTTTCTTTTTTTCAGATCCAATCATCGTCGTGTCTCAAGAGGAACTTGATTTCTGGGGTGATCCCGATTTCGATCCTACAACTTTCTGCGCGGGTAGGCTCCCTCCCCTTTCGCCATGCCAATGTAGCCACGGATATATCAGCCGGGGAAAAAAAAAGAAAATATAAACACACACACAAACGAGAAAAAAAAAAATCAAACAAGACACTAAATTTATCTCTCTCTTTCTTTTTTGTAATAATCTAGTTTTGAGAATAAAATTCAAATTAATTTAATTCTGCGTACTGTTTATTTATTTGGTGAATTTTTATTTGGTTTATTTATTTATTTATTTATTTATTTTTTATTCTAATATTAATATTATTATTTTTATCCAAAAAAAACAAATCTATTTATATATTCTGCGTCTAGTTACCCGTTATTAGAAGAAAAATTAATGATAAAAAAAAAGAATAAAGTTTTGTTAATTAAGACTGTCGTGCAAAATTTATCTATGACAAATTTTAAACTCGCGCCGTAATGATTAGATATGCGCATAAAAACGACCAAAGTAAAAAAACTATCAGTAAATTATTGCGATATGCATTCTTCCCCTTTCTCTTTTTTTTTTGTGTACGTACACCTCTTTACAGGTTCGGGGCCTGTTGTTTTCCTTCTTTTCATTTTCCCTTTTTTTTAACTGGTAGGAGGGGTCGAAATGACTGACATTTCTATAGGTAGTGAGTCCATCGGCCCTTCGAGGACACTATCGTCGGTCTGCCCGAATTGGCTATTTAAAACGGTAAAGGGGAAGAAACGGAGACTAAATGCTACACCGAGCTCTGGGCTACCCGTAGAATTTTCCGGCCCACTAGGCGTCGACGTGATAGGTCGCGGCCGACGGGGTGTGTTGTAGACATCGTTGGTTTGCGTGGGAGGGAAAACTTGTGCGGTCGATCGTGGGCGCGAGGGCACGTTGTATACCACTTCGCTAAACTGAATGTCTAAAGGGGGTGGGTCGGCCCGCTGGTAACTGTAGGTAGGGTACCGATCCTCCTGTACCCTTGAAGAGAGTAGTCTGTACAAGACGGAGGCTAGATTCAATAGGAGGTGGCTGCTCGTTAGTATTAGCAATATTATTTCTCCGATGAAGAGGGCGGCAATGGCGGGACCATACCTTGCTTCTTCATTGGTCTGGTTGGTGCGTTCGCTCAGTAGGCGTTCCACTACTTTTGAACTGATGTCGTAGGCCTCTTTTCCTGTGGTTCCTCTGGTGATTATACTTGGAGTGGGTGTTCCTGTTATATCAATAACTTGCAGGGGCTGGTAATTTATTATAGTGGGCATTAACTCCGTGATATTTAATGAGGTTAATGGCAAATACTCGCGATCGACATCTATTCTTGGGTTCCGAAATCCAATAATTGTTACGTAATCAGTGCGTGCTATGCATCCTGATTTTAATTTTAAAATTCCTTTTCCTGATAGTTCTATGTCTCGAGTTTCGTTGGCGCAGGTGAGGTTAACCTTTTCGGTTCCTGGGAGAGAGAATAACCATCCTTTGCATTAATCTGTGTTATTTTGAACAAAGTATCCTTTTTATTGATTAATGTGGCGCAACGATCTTGTAGGATTGGAAAACATTCGTCCATCATAGCGTCCAAGGGCACTTGGGCGAAGCTTGGTTGTCTGTCTCCGAACGGTTGTAATTCGATGAACGTAACTAATCGCCATTCCGCTTGCGCGAGGTGAATCCCTTGCATGGGTTCATAGTACAGTCCAGCTTCGTTTTTTATTTGCAGAATATCACTGGATGGGGACCCGAGGATTCCTCCGAGTGAGAAAAGGATGAGAATTCGATGCATAGTACAGCCCCGTGGCTCCTTGAATCATAAATGTTTAATTGTTTGCTAGAAGTGTCGTTTATTTCTATTACAAGATGGGCATGCGGGTATAGACCTGTTACCTAATCTTGTTATCTATGGAAGGTGAAATAAATACCGTTGTTGTATCCTATTTTTCTTGCTTATTTTTTTTTATACTAATATTCGCATGCGAGTTTACGTTCCCGCCCTCTATTAGCGTATACTCCCCTTAGTTTCCTACGCGCGGAAATTGGGCCTTGGTGACGTGGGCAGTGTCTTAACAGGGTATTACGGATACTCCTTGTTTCCCGGGATATGTGTAAGAAGGGGTGGGGGAGAGGGAGAAAGGCGGTCACTCGGGGTTCATAGTTTGAGAAAAGAGGTGGGGTGGTTCCTTTATAAACCCTCGCTTTCGCATTTTTCGGGATCACTTTCAAGTGTCGTAATTTTTGGAAAATTTTCTTCGGTTTACGTGCTCCGGATTTTATAATGGTGTTCCTGGTGGTAGAAAACCGCATCGGTTTGCGTTGGAGGAAAATATTTCCTATTTGATGCGAGACCGGCGTCTTACTTTGGAAATGGGCGAAACGTACTCACTGTCGGAGCGAGAATATACCTGTGTTCTCCGGCCGATGTTGCTGCACCTGAACAGCTTGGGGTTAGTACCTTTTATATATTAGACAACCAAAAATAAACTATTTTGTTTCATTTCATTTTAATTTTAATTATTTACTTATTATTATTATTCCTATTATTATTATTATTATTATTTTGATTATTATTATCCGATATATTTATATAAGTATATACTTGAATTCTATTTTATTTTTATTTAGTTATTTATATATATTTTTTTTTTGCTAGATGGGAGGACCAATGCACGGAGGGAGAGGATGTTTTCAATTTAAGGGACCTATTCGGGATGGGCCCCTTTCTTCGGGAGTTGCAAGTCGGTGCACTGACGCGGTGGATCCCGGCGTTCTATGACCTGGACGGTCAACAATTAGAGGGGGCTTCCTCAGTAACTTGGACAGAAGATATGTTGTGTTTTCTGTTGAGGGAGATAGAAAAGGGCCTCTCGGAGGAGGAAAGCGTGGAACGGGCCATAGCGAGGGGGCGTCAGACACGGCGCAATGCCAATTATGAGTGAGTAACGATGAAACCATTACACGCTCATTTTGTCTACTTTCCCTTTATGTATATATATCAGTTCTCAACTTTTTTTTTTCTCTCTTTTTTTTTTATAGGTTTCTTTATGAAGAGGATTCATGGGGATTGCACCATTTCTTTGCGGAAGACTGGGATTGACAATTCTTCATTTTCGTGCCTGAATTTATTTTATGTTTGAAATTTACGTTGTATCTTCTCTCCTCTTTTTTTTTTTTTTTTTTTTTTTTTGAAATTTAGTTTGTACTGGATATATATATATATGCATTGTAGTGGACCGAAGGGCGGGGGAGAATGGAAAGCTACGAATTTTTTAAATAAAAGAAAAAAAAAATATATATATATATATCAAAAGAAAAAAAAAAGATCAATACACGCGTTTGGAGTTATCACTTCAAACAAAAAATCCTTTAATCCCAAAACGTAAAAAGAGAAAAAGAAAAAGAGATTATGCATTATATTCTGAAATAATCTCTGCGTAATCAGGGATTTCGTATTGTTTCATTGTAAGTGAATGGAGATTTTCGAGATTCGTTAGTAGTTAATTTGGAACCATACTTCGAAGTTTGGCAATTTATGCTTGAGGGAAAGAGAGTTAATTAACTGATCCTGAGTTGATTTTAATTAACATATACAATTATGGTTCTAGCGACTTATTGTTGTTATCCATATGGTTTTTAGTTTTTCTCTTTATTGTCGTTATCATATTCGGAATCAAGTACGATGCACTGTATCTCCGAGTTGCATTCATCGCATGTTTCTTTATTCTTGCCGCATTTGTAACAATTATTCGCGTGGAGGCAAGGGAGAAACGTCTCGTTTATAGGTTGGTGATGGCAGGTTTGACATGACGGAAAGGCGGTATCTTCCTCGTGGGAGGGTGTCAGCGATAGTGTGGATAGGTCCAATGACTCCGCCCAAGGGGTAGGAGGTCGGGAATTGCGACGATGTAAAGTAATTAGTTTTTTGTCTGACTCGTCTTTGTCCGTTATATCGGAATGTTGGTTCGGATAATTATCTTGGTTAGAGGGCGAAGGAGGGGGAGCGGTAGGTCTGTGAAGTAATGATGCAATTGAACCGGTAAGACTGGTGGACAAAGAGGAACACGGGAACGTATTCGTAGTCATGCTCAGGAATCGACAACCTGGATTTAGCAAGACGTGTAAGTGTAAGGGGTTTGGACCCGTTCCCCAACGCTTTATTTTTATTCCACAATAAAAACAAGTTACTCGGTCCTTTTTCCCAGAATAAAAGAATCCAGCATCTACTAATGTTACTGGTTTTATCGGTAGCGCCTCAGGCCAGGAAATGAAGCTTTCCATGCGGTCTGTGTAGTTTTCGTAGGTGGGGTACGAGGGCTGTAGGCCGCCGTCCCTGGAACATGCCCATTCTAGACAGTCGAGGGTGGCTCGGAGCCTTTCCAATAGTCTGGCGACAAATCTCCGATCGCAGGTAGGGGGACTCTCGTACAGTTCTGTCTGAGAGGCGGGGGTTAGCGAGGAGAAAGGATGGCGCCGAGGTGTTTGACCGGGTGGTCGGCTTCCTATACTCATTATTATGTAACGACAATGAGGGCCCCGTATAGCATGCTTTTCCCAAGGGTCGTCATAAATTTCGCAGTTGTCTAATGATACTCCGCAATGAAAACACCTGATTTTAGTCTGGTGACCCGTGAAAAAGAATCCGGCTGCTGCTCATACTGCAATATTAATTTCACAATTTCCAGGCCAGTAAGTGAAGCTGTCTACCCGTTTAACATAATCTTCGAATGCGGGATACATGGGAGTCAAATCGCTCTTTTTTGGAGGCATATCCTCGTGGCAATCAGGGGTCGCGTTTACTCTTACTTCTACTCTGCAATCGTGGCGTTCTTTTTTACGAGAAAGGGGTACATCTAGTGGATCGGCTACGATGGTAACGTTCCCACAGGGTATGCCGCGGACAAAACGGCATTGTTCTTGCCACCTACGGTGGTCATGCATTGGTATATCACTAACTTCCCATTCTTTAATAGTAACTCTGCAATCAAAACAACTGACCTCGTCGTCCTGTCTGGTGTAATAAAATCCTGCAGCGGCAAGTTGCCGCGGGTCTAGAAAATTTACTGGCCAACTACGGTAACTGTCGAGACGCACTTGTTCGTATGAGTACATGCCGCGTGGGTCTTTTGATGACATGCTTATTGATAATCTGCACACTTTTATAATTAATTTTTTCAAGATGCAGGTATAAATAGTAGTGTATTTATCTAGTTATGTTAATAAAAATATTTATGCGTATATTTACTGGTATATGTTAATGTTCTTAAATATGGTTATTATAGCATTCTCTTTATATTTGGTTGTACTCTCTCTTTCCTTTGAAGTCTAAAACTGATCGGGGTGCACTAAGATATATATATTTCTTTTTTCAAGAGGTTTTTATTTAATACCTTTGTCTTTGAGTGCGTTTCCTGGTATCTCGTTTGCGTTGGCGTATTGGTAACTATGTTTGCCTTGTTTTGAAACCTTTAAGAAAAATTCCTATTCACTTAAACTTGAACATATTGATCATTGTTATTATTATTATTGCTATTACTATTATTACCATTATTATTGTTACTATTATTATTACTACTATGATTATATGTATGTATTATTTCTTTTCATAATTAATATGTTTATTTATCGGATAGAGGGTTATTTGATTAACATGTTATACCACGGTATTTGGTGGACGACTTGGCACTGTTTTCTGCCAAAATTGTCTCCTAGTATTGAAATATCGTTGATAAAAATAAATAAGGATTGCTATTAGGGCTTATTGTAGTTTTATATTTACTCCCGTATGATAAAGGGTGGTTAAATTTTAAGGGCCGATGTTGATTTTGAATAAAACACAAATTATTTAGGAAATTATTGTCAATTCTTTTTATTATGATAATATGGTATGGTTCAATTATGTATGGAACAAAATATCGGCCAAATGGCCGCCGCGACCTCGGCGGCACACCTCCATCCGATGGTCCAAATTTTCGATGACGCTTAGGTATAATTGAGGTTCTATGCCGTTAATGTGCCGAATTATCTCATCCTTTAGCTCTTGAATTGTTGCTAGCTTATCGACGTACACCTTTTCTTTCAAATAACCCCAAAGAAAGAAGTCCAACGGTGTCAAATCACATGATCTTGGCGGCCAATTGACATCGCCACCACGTGAGATAACACGGCCATTGAATTTGTCGCGCAAAAGAGCCATTGTTTCGTTAGCTGTGTGGCAAGTGGCACCGTCCTGTTGAAACCACATATCGCCCACATCCATATCTTCCAATTCGGGCCATAAAAAGTTCGTTATCATCTCACGATAGCGAACACCATTCACAGTAACTGCCTGACCGGCCTCATTTTGGAAAAAATACGGCCCGATGATGCCGCCAGCCTATAAACCGCACCAAACAGTCACTCTTTGTGGGTGCATTGGTTTTTCGACAATCACTCTTGGATTATGATTCGCCCAAATGCGGCAATTCTGCTTATTGACGAATCCACTGAGGTGAAAATGTGCCTCACCACTGAAGATGATTTTCTCCGAAAATTGATCATCCACTGTTGCCATTTCTTGCCACCATTCTGACCATTGACGACATTTGGAATGGTCAAGAGGCTTTAGTTTTTGAGTCAATTGCACCTTATAAGCGTGTAAATGCAAGTCTTTATGCATAATGTTCATCAACGACGAGCGTGAGAGGTGCAATTGTTGGGCACGACGACGAGTTGAGGTGGACGGCTCTTCAGCCACACTATCGCGAACAGCAGCAATATTTTCTGCAGTACGAGCTATACGAGCATGCACTGGTGTTTTAATATCTCCTACAGACCCGGTTTGCTCAAATTTTTGCACGATTTTTCCGACTGTACGCACATTTGGACGATTAATTTGACCGAAAAAATCATGAAGTGCACGATATGCATTTTGATTTGAACGCCCATTTTCATAATAAGCCTGAATAACTTTAACGCGTTGCTCGATTGTGTATCTTTCCATGGTTCAAATTGAGTTAGTCTGAAATTGAGAAATGTCAAATGAAATGCAGAAAAAAACTTGACGTTTAGGTGTGGTTCACATTCAACATCGGCCCTTAAAATTTAACCACCCTTTATATATATATATGGTTTTATTTTTATTTTTATTTTCTGATTTTTCATTCGTATATATCATTTTTATTATGTAAATTCTATGTTTATTATTACATGATATCCAAAAAGAAAGTGCCGCATGAGTGCGTACCATCTAAACATCGTATATTTTTATGCAAAAATACGTTTCTGGAAAAATTATTTCGAAGATCTTAGTATGCAATTCTCGATTTTTTCAATCGATTTGAATGTACAATAATGTCTCTGTTTGGGAGTTTAATACGTACGTTACCGTTCGTTAATATAGTCTTTATTTCGTGCGGACCGGTGTAGTAGTCACCGAGTTTTCCGGGTTTTGGTCCTTTAAGCAAAAATACTGGTTCACCGACTTTAAATGCTACAGGATTAATTTTCTTGTCTTGATATATTTTGGAATTTTCTTTAGCCTTTATCAAATTTTGTCGTCCCAAACCTTGTATTTCATGGATTTGCGTGACCAGTTGCGTTAGATATTCGTCGTACGTGGCGAGTTTTTCGATCTCGGCAGGGGGCATACTAGAAGGGGTACGAGCTATCTTGCCAAAAACCATTTCGTATGGAGTATGCTTAGTACCTTCGTGTACATTCGTGTTGTAATTGTAAATAGCCATTTCAACCCATTCATCCCAATTATTTTGTTTAGTGGTGAATTGTTTAAGATATTCACCAAGAGCATGATGCGATTTTTCCAATGATCCATTGGATTGAGGGTGAAATGCAGTGGTTCTGACTTTACGTATTTTGAACAATTTCGCAATTTGTTTTAAGAAATTACTCAAAAAATTACTACCTTGGTCAGTGAGTACCGCTTTGGGTGAGCCAAAATAACAAATGAATCGTTTGACAAATGCTTTCGCTATCGTTACTGCTTTTGCGTTAGGTAAAGGGATTGCTACTGAATATTTTGTTCATTGATCTTGAATTGTAAATATGTATTCATTTTCTTGCTTAGTTTTTGGCAGAGGGCCTACTATGTCCTTTGCAATTTTATCGAAAGCTATTACTGGAGTATCTGTTATGATCATAGGCTGTTTAGTTTTTACGCGGACTAATTTTTTTAATTGACATTGTAAACACCGTTGAATATACAATTGGACGTCGGTTTAAAAATTTTTCCAATAATACAAATGACGAATTCGATTATATGTTTTACTGACACCTCTGTGTCCGACTATGGTTGACGAATGCATTTCTTCAATAATCTCATTTTGTCTTTCCACTGGGGGTTGTCTAACTAACCCGTGACAAATAATGATCTTAACGTCGCTTTGCGCAAATATTAATCGAATTTGAGTCATAATATTTTCCCATGGCACGTTTAACATAAAACTTGATTTTGCAATGCTAACGGTTTGCAATGATAACTTGTCAATTAAATAACGAGCACTTTTTAAAGCTTCTACTATATTTTCCAAAATTAATGTGGGACCTTCTCCAGAATTATTTGTGATAGGCAGAGCTATATTGAATCTGTGAGCTCGTCTCATAATAGATTGAGCTTTCTTTAATTCTAGGTTCTTTAAGTGTGGAAAATTGTCGTTATCTCGTAATGCAATAGCTCCAGTGTCTATCGGTGCACAGTCGGTGGAAAGAAAATAAACTAAATTATCTTTTCGAGTGTGAAATAAATCTCGTGATTGTTAGACGTTGGAAGCAATAATCCTACCCTTCGTAGTTTTATGCGGGGTGGTGGCGGGCAATATAAGTGAATTTTCGGGTTCTACGTCGGACATGTTGTCGCTTAGGGGTTCTGTTTCGCTACCTTGAAAGAGTTCACGTGCATATTTTCCCTGTACTGTTCTGCTTGAGTTTTCCCGAGAGTTATGGTCCTCGAGTTCGCTTTCGTCGCTAGATTCGTTGTTCTTAAGAGGCACATCGTTGTGGGATAAGACCGGTAACGGCACATGTGTTTAGCTACTTGGTCGATCTGAAGAAGTGTCGGATGGCAGAGGAAAGTCCTCGACACTGTAGGTCACTTGTTTAGCCTTAGTTTCGATGTTTTCATTCTTGCGTGTCTCCCGAGGCATATTAGCTTTCATTTTTACGGTGAGTTTCTTTAGTGGTGACTTGTTCGCTGCAGGCGTCTGAAAAATGTTGTTTTCGTGACCAGTGGTCGTTGATTTGTATGGAGAGGCTATGTCTTCCAGCTGTTCTAAAGGATCAACCGACTTACGTACCCAGTCACATTCTTATACATCGTTAAGATAACCGAAATTTCCAGGGACATCGTTGCTTAGATTTTCTTCCTCTTCGGAATCTTCTTCTAATAGTCGAGCTATATCGGTGTCTGATAAGATGCGTTGATTATTTTTACTGTGACTTTTTGGAGGATTCGACCGAACCATGTAAATATCGTCTGTGGTAGTCAATGACTCTATGGGGTTTCTTGAGAGCGCGTCGGCGTTAACGTTAGTTTTTCCGGCCTTGTACACTACATCGTATTCGTACTCGGCGAGTTTCAGTCGCCAGCGCAGGATTTTAGGATTTCCATTTGTAGCCCGTCGGAACCACAACAGCGGTTTATGGTCGGATACTACAGTGAAGTGGTGCCCATACAGATATGGCCGAAAGTGAAGTTTAGAGTATACTATAGCCAATGCTTCCTTTTCGTAGGTATCGTATCGTTCTTCGACTAGACTCAAAGCTCGCGAGGCGTAAGCGCATGGATGATCGTTGTTAATTTCTCCTTGTGAAAGTATACTACCGATAGCATAACCCGATGCATCTGTCGTTGAAATAAAAGGCTTGGAAAAATCAGGATATCGCAAAACTGGAGCCGTACAAAGTTTATTCTTTAAAATTTCGAATGACTGTTGTTGTTCGGGTCCCCAATCAAATATATTTTCTTTGCGTAATAAAGTTGTGAGGGGTTTTGATATCTTGGCGTATCCCTCTATGAACCGCCTATAATAACCTGTTTATCCCAGAAATTGTCGAATATTTTTAACATTTTTAAGTACGGGATATTCACGTACAGCTTCTAATTTCTTAGGATCGGGCCGAACTCCGTTATTCCCAATTATATGTCGTAAATACGCGACTTCCCTTTTTAAAAATTCGCATTTATCTGGTTGTAATTTTTAATTTGCTGATTCTAATCGTTTAATTAATTCGCTATATATATTCTCGTGTTCTTCGAGATTGTAGGCATAAATGACAATATCGTCCAAATAAACAAATAGTCCTTTCCCGAGGAGCCCACTTAGTGTGAGGTCCATTGTTCTTTGAAACGTCGGAGGGGCGTTCCGAAGGCCGAACGGCATTCTAACGAATTCGAAATGGCCACGTGGCGTAGTAAATGCGGTCTTATGACGATCTTCTGGAGAGACTTCTATCTGATGGAATCCTGATGCTAAATCGAATACAGAAAAGTATTGTGCACCGCCTAATTGATCTAATATATCGTTGATATTGGGTATGGGGTACGCGTCGGCGATCGTTTTTTCGTTCAGCGATCGGTAATCGAACACGACTCTCCATTTTTTATTACCCTGAGAGTCGGCTTTCTTGGGAACGACCCAGACAGGACAATTGTATGGCGAGGTAGAGGGTACTATTACTCCTTTACCGAGCATATCCTCTATTTGCTTGCCTATTTCTTCTTTAGTACATTCTGGCCATCTGTATCCTCGAGTATTTATAGGAAGATCATCGGTAGTAGGAATGCGATGTTGTAATATAGTAGTGCATGTCAACGTATCTCCTGGGATTTGGTATAAATGTGCGCTTTCCTTTAAAAGCGTCTCGATACTTGCTTTTTCTTCTTCGTTCAATTCGGCGAGTCTTAATAATTCCTTAATTTGATTATAGCGGTCGATCATTACCGATTCTGATATTACGTAACATGAATTTTCGCGAATGAAAGGTTGAATTTCGCGAGTCATATTAGCTATACTGAGTTTTTGTGTTAACGAAACGTTCATGATTTTATACGTTTTCGGACTATATTTCTCGCTTCTCAAACGTGTATCTTTATTTTTAATACTTTCTAAAATATTTTCCTCTTTTGACGGTTCAAGTGTACAAACTGTTCGTAAATTCTTCGGGTCTTCATAATTTTCAAAATTGACAGTTTGATCGCAATGGTTTACAGGCACGAAAGGTTCAACAGGTTTCTGGCAAAGCACTTCTTTATTTTCCATCGTTATTTCTTCTTTTATTGACTCTGATGCTTTGGTAAAATCTGAATAATTGACTTTTACTGATTCAATTGTTTCAATGTTTCTATTCTCTCGGAGTATTTGTTCTTTGGTTGACTTTCTAAATTCCTCATTGTAATTATTAATATCATCAAAGGGTTCTGTCCTTTCCATCGGCACAGATATCCCTATAAAATCTGGATCGAGTTTTCGCATATCTCCAACAAATTCTGTCCGTTTAGTCGGCACAGTTACGTCTGTGAAGCTCGAACAACCCGCATAATTAAAACAATTAGACTTACTATCCTTTGCCGCTATTTTAGTTTTTATTGGATTTGAATTAACGACGTTTTCTTCTTGAACATAATTTTCATATACTTGAGAAGATTCTGTCCTTTCCATAGGCACAGATTTTCCCGAAAAATTTGAGCTGAGCTCCCTTAATTCTCCAACGACCGCTGCCCGTTTCGACGGCACAGACACCCCTGTAGAGCCAAGGCAAGACTCCTCATTGACACAGTAAATTTTCGTCTCTATCGAATTCGGATAGACAACGTTCTTTTCGTTTTCACAACTTACTTCGGTACACCCCATTGGTGTCTCTGTTTTTATCGAATTCGAACAAATAACACTTTTTTCCTGAACACTGTTATCAAAATATTGAAAGGATTCTGTCCTTTCCATAGGCACAGATTGTCCCAAAAAATTTGAGCTGAGCTCCCTTAATTCTCCAACGAGCGCTGCCCGTTTCGTCGGCACAGACACCCCTGTGGAGCCAAGGCAAGTCTCCTCATTAACACAGTTTACTTTCGTCTCTATCGAATTCGGATAGACAACGTTTTCTCTAGATACAATAATCTCTACAGGTTCAATATAAGTGCTCTCCTTGCTCGAATCCGACGTACAAAGTTCCATAAAATTTCGCGAACTAGACTGCAATTTTTCAACTTGATCTTCTATTTTTACTTTACCAATTTCTTTACTTGATTTTTCATTTTTCACACGGTTTTCGTAAGCTTCTTCAATAATTTCTGAACAATTTCTTATTTCTTCCTTTATAATTTTTTTCACCAAATCAACCATAGAATCTCCGCGGGGTAGTGTCTCTGATAAGAACGCATTCTTTCCCGTCGGAATGAATTTTTTTCCAATATTTTCACTTGAATTGATTTTATCTTCATTAGTTTCATGACTCAGTCCGTCCGAGGACTTATTTTCTTTTATTAATTCAACATTGCTTGTTACCTGTTGTTCCTTTTTTGTCTTTGAATCGTCAGTAGATTCTCTTATTCCTGTACTGTGAATTAATTCCTCCGATGACATTAACTCTAGTACTGGTACCTGGACTTGAACCGAATACCTATTGCTATTTGTCACGTAAATGTAAGCTTTACCATTATTATTAATGACAAACCCGCTCTCTATGTTTATACCTTCACCTGCATCCAGGGGAGGCAGATAACCTTCCCGTAAATCCAAATTCTTTACTCTCACGAAGCACAATTTGGTGGACTCTGCAGGGATAACAATAGTTTCCTGAGTTGCAAATGGTATTCTTACATTCTGCATTTTCATTTGTCTTTTCTCATAGTCAATTTTCACGCGATTGCCGTCAAGGTATTCCGAACCCAATATACCAGCTTCCTTTATGGGGAAGTTATTATCTACAATATGGAAAGTAGCGAAACGTCCGAAGGCTTGTATTGTAATAAGACCCAAAGTAAAAATTGAATTTGTTGTTATTCCATTAAGTTGTAAAATTTCTCCGTGATTTATAGCGATATGTTCACTTACAAATTGTTTCTTTAAAATATTCGGCCCGGCTCCCGTATCAACCATAAGAGTGATAGGGGATATTACTTCCGATGCCGTTATCGTAACCGTCGGAACACTACTTTCTCGATGCAATTGTATATTAAAGATACGGACTACTCGCGGTTGAGGGTCGAAGCTGCGATTGAAATAGTACGGATCGGATGCATGTTTAACGGAGTCTCCCTGGGCGCACCCGTACTCGGAAGACCACTTCGGTTTCCCGTACTTCCATATGTTGCTTCGTTCTCCCTTCCAGCGGGACACTCACGGATAAAATGACCGGGTTGTTTGCAATAAAAACATGGTCCTGTTGAATTCATGGAATTATTATTGAAATTATTATTATTTCCGCGATTTTCCGATCGATTGTTATTTAAAGGCTGGGAATGGTTGTTACGATAAGGACAAATATGGGCCCCGTGGCCTTCTTTTTTACATATTTGGCACCGAATATCGCTAGGATTTTGGTATCGGAGATTGACTGGTACCTGTGTTTGCGGTAAAGACATTAGTTTGGGGGGGATTGAGGGTGATTGAGGACATCTATTCGCTGTGTGTCCATGATTTTTACAAAAGTGACAAAACATCGATGTATTTCCCGACTCCTTCCTTTCAGGAGGAAAAATTTTATAACAACGGTCGGCAGTGTGCCCACGCTTGTTACATACCTGGCATATAGTGAGCGGAGAGCGTCAAAGACGGGCTTATTATTATTTGAAGGGGGGAAGATTTTAAGACATTTGTCGGCCGAATGTCCTGTTCTTTTACAGATCTGACATATGATAAATGAAGGAGCTTCGAGGCTAGATTTATTGTTATTTGAAGGTGGAAAAATTTTAAAACATTTGTCTGCCGAATGTCCAGTCTTCTGACAAATCTGACATATGTTCGGTCCTTTATCGACATTTCCCGTATTTTGTAACCCAACAGCCAACGCTTGGCTATTCTTTTGAGTCGAACATTCTTTAGCATTGTGCCCTTTTTTATTGCACAACTGGCAATGCACTTCTTCGCTTGCTACCACGTGTACTCCTCGTTTCGCCTCGGGCTTAGGGACCCTTGGACTCAACGTTACTTGCTCACCGCTACGCAAGGCTGCTTGGGACACTAAACTCTTTTCGGTCTGCACTGCTAGCTTTATTAATTCTTCAAGATTATTATTAGGAGTTAATCGTTGTTCGATTTCCGGTTTTAAACCGTGTAGAAAACAAGCTGGAAGGCTTTGTTTAGTATTATCAATAAAAGCGCCAGCCAAGGGATTATCTTTGCTCGCATCGTAATTTTCAAGTATCAAATTTCCCAAATCTCGTACACGATTCGAATAGGCAATAACAGACTCACTTTCTCTCTGGTATATTGATCCTAATTCACCTTGCAACTGATATAAGTTTCGCGTGGGTGCATAAATATCTTTGAGAAATTTACCCAAATCTTCTATTTTTTCAAAAGTTTGCCCTTGTATAGTGCGACGGGGCTCGCCAATTATTTTTATGCGGACTGCTTTTACTAAATTTGATTCGGCGCCTGGCCCCATCATGGCCAAGGCTTCCTTGCATCCTTGGATAAACATCCCCAATGACAAAGTATGACCGTCATAATTCGGTATGACAGCCAATGCATCTCGAAGAGACAACGTTTGGTTATTATTAACCATTATGGGAGGAGGGTCGGGTACAGGGTCACTAGTTTCAAGAGAAAAATTCACTGGTGGTATTTTACTGGGCTTTTTATCCGGACTCGACCTTTTTCCCGTGGGGCGGGAGGAACAACCAGGAATAGCAGGTTCGTATTCAGATAGCAGGTGTAAATTTTTCAACAAATTCTGTGGGACAATGTGAGAGGGTTTAATTATTGATTTTAATTTAGATTTTTCACAAGTATTCTTTCTTCTTGTTGAAGTGGACAGTGTTTTATTATGACTCACGAGGAGCGGTGTACCGATGGGTGAGTTGAATGGGGTAGACCCCCCTGCAGGAGTGTAAAATATGTCGCTGGAGTTCGAAAGGCCTAACGTGGGCTTGGTGCCTACGGGGTTCGGGGTAGTTATGACTGGTGTATTCGTACCTGTCGTCTCGTGTGTAGCGGGCTGCAGCTCGACGCCTTTTACAATATGTTCGAGCGATGCGAGGATCTGAACTGGAATTTCGTTACAGGGCTCTCTATATATTACAAGTGGTAAATATTGGTGACCAGGTTCTTCCAAAAATCCAACCACAGACAATAAATTGTTTCCCGATCTCGCTGAAAGTGTTTCTTGCACTCGATTCGTGAATTGCTCAAAACTTTCTGAATTCTTTGAAATTTCTTGAATCTGTAAGGGACTATTTGATGTACTATAATTATCAAGATTGTCTGATAAAATTTGTTCACTACTTGAAGAATCACTTGCTTCCTCGCAATTTATTTCCGTTTTTGTAATAATTAAATGACTTGACGTTAATTCCAAGGATTGTATACGACTATTTTCGTCTACTTTAATTAATTCCGGATTTTCTTGATTAATGTCGCTACTTTTCTCTGTATCCACAATAATTTCTCCCGTTGGATTCGTTGTGGAGGGAGTCTTGGGATGCGAGCTGTTAATACTTTCGTCGGAAAATTCTTCGACTGTTTCAAATTGGGATTTAGGAGGGCTCTGTATTCGAGATTTCTTTTTTCGGTCCTCAGGATAATCATGTATTACATTATCATCAACTCTTACCTTTGTAATCGATCGAACTCTTACCTTTGATCGAGTTGAACTCATTTATGATGTATTTTATATAAGTATAATAATATATTTGCTCTCTTTTTTTTTTATACCGCATCAAAGAGACATACAACAATACATAAGAATATTATGAGAGTAAAATTGCGCAGGAGGAGGAAATAGGAATAACTTTCTTTTTGTTACTTGTAACGAGGAAAAATTATGGAGCCTTATTCCTTTAATTTTGTTTCAAAATTTCCCTGAGGTGAAATCAAGTGTGGTTTTTCCTTCAGGAGGATGACTTGATGTTTATTCAACGATTCGATCTTAGTGATACGAGGCTTGCAAGGTGTTACTATCGGGTGATAGCGTATCCCTTCTATCGAGTGAGCTTCGTAATCAGCGACAAGTTCGTCTAGAACATTTTTTCGCTCGATTTCTCGGATTTGCTTAAGGCGTTTTATTCTATATTCACTCGGTATTTCTGTGTCGACGTCCTGTGTGACTTTACTGCTGCTTGCTTCGTACGTAATTTCCCTTAATAAATATGGTATCTCCTCGTTAGAGAGGCCCGTGCAATCTGCCTTTGCACTGTCTGAATGATTTTTATACTTCTCTGTTTGTTCACCTAAAGGTCCCTGAAAACCTGTTATTTTTTCTTGGTTAAAGAAAATACCTTCTTTTTCTTTTGTAGATTTGATGCTAGAGACTCCAAAATTTTGCTTGTTATACGATTCACGCGCTGTTACTGTTAAAGAACGATTCGTTTTACTAGAATTTAAATTTCTATTCCTTTCTTGCTTCGAGTAATCGTTATATACTGCAATTGTGTCGTCGCAATGTTTCTTATATTCTGTTATTTCTCTTCCTTCGAGAGGGATAGTTTTATTATTGCTTTCTATTTCGATATCAAAGACTCTAGGATTTTGTTCGTTATATGATTTGCACGCAATTGTTGGAACTTGGTACTGTTCTTTTAAGATTCGTCGTTTTAATCTCTGCGCTTGAATATTCCTTCCTGCTCTATGGGTTTTAGGCATGGATGAATGATTCGGGTCAATAGTGGTAGGGTAATTGTTAGAATAAGTAAGTAGTACGTGTAGTTATGTCTGTCTTGTTGGTATAATGTGTTTCGTAAGCGAACCTTGCTAGCCTTAACCCCACTTACGCGAGGAGCTAAAACAGAGGATTTCTTTCACTAGTGTAATGTGTTTTGTGAGCGAGCCTTGCCAGCCTTAACCCCACTTACGCGAGGAGCTGAAACATAGGATTTCTCTTCACTAGTGTAATGTGTATTGTGAGCGAGCCTTGCCAGCCTTAACCCCACTTACGCGAGGAGCTGAAACATAGGATTTCTCTTCACTAGTGTAATGTGTATTGTGAGCGAGCCTTGCCAGCCTTAACCCCACTCACGCGAGGAGCTGAAACATAGGATTTTGTTCACTTGTGTAATGTGTTTTGTGATGATTGTGTTGTTAGTGATACGTGCGCGGGCAAATCTGGTTGCCCATGTGTTAGGTCGAAAAGAGGGTAGTTAAGGTAGGGTTTACAGAATGCTGACCGCTGGTGTAAGCGAGCCGGCGAATTTCTGAAAGGCTGATTTTATCGGAATGGATGAAGTAGGGATTCTAGAATGCTGACCGCTGGTGTAAGCGAGCCGGCGAATTTCTAAAGGGCTGTGGTAGAAAGAGTAGCACGTGCAGGTGGAGGTGCAATGTTATGAGGGATGAATAGAGGTGAACGATACTAGTGATCGCTCGAGAGGATTGTTAAGATGAGCAACGTAGGAGTGAATAACAGAACCGTTTGTAATTTAACTAATATTTTCAGAATTGTATGCCAACTGTTTTAACGCTTGGTAGATTGACAGATTTTATGTAAATGATAGTACCAAGAAGTTAATGTTACGGAGCGAATCGTATAAAAACAACACAAGAAGTCTGATGGTTATCTGGTTAAAACAAATATAATATTACTCTCTATAATTAATATTTGGGGAAGCTATTTTCCTTGTAGTTCTCCTCACGTATGTTTTAGCAGTTATTCTTTCTTGCTGTTTTATTCGTTCTAAACCAAGTCGATTTAAGAAAATTTCTGGCGTGACTTCTTCAATGAGTTCTTGTGCGAGAACCTCGAGTTCCTTTATACGCACTTGAAGTACAAATAATTTTTCCAATGGTCCCATATAATGGAGTACAACTTATGAATATGTATATATATATATCCACGTATATGTCTTTCAATACAAGTTATATCTTCTCTACTTTTTTTTTATTCACCAGTCATTATCGAATATTAGTTTCCACATTTGATTTCCACAAGGTCAATTTACTTACGAAGAAGGCTTACCGTATAACTTGAATAATAGCTGGTATTCTTCTAAAAAGATGGTAAATTTTTATGAAATGGCTTGACTCGTTAAAATTCACTAAAAAGTAAAAAAAAAATCAATTTCTGTGAAATAAATCAGCTCTTAAAAATGCAATAAAAAGGGAAAGGTTAGAATTTATGAATTAGATCGTTTTCTAAAAACTCGGTAGTAAAGAATGATAGTTTTTCATGAAGTGCATTGAATCGTTAAATTCAATAAAAAGTAAAAAATCAATTTCTTTAAAATAAATCAATTCTCGAGAATGCGGTAAAAAGGGGAAAGGTGGATTTTATAATTTGAATCGTTTTCTAAAAACTCAGTGATAAATGATGATAATTTTCATGAAATGCATTGAATCGTTAAAAATCAATAAAAAGTAAAAAATCGATTTCTTTAAAATAAATCAACTCTCGAAAATGCGGTAAAGAGGGAAAAGGTGGATTTTATAAATTAAATCGTTTTACAAAATTCAGTAACAAAGAGGGATTATTTTTCGTGAAATGCATTGAATCACTAAAACTCAATAAAAATTAAAAAATCGATTTTCGAGGATTAAATCGGCTTACAAAACCACGGTAAAAAGGGCAAAGTACAAATATTTTCTTTTCAGTTGATTCTTTTACACAATATTAGTTTGAACAAAACTAACACTCTAAAATCCCGGACGAGCCCCCAGAATTTGTTACGTCAAAATCGCGGCCTATCTTACGAACCCACGAATTTAACATAGATTTCACGTTTCGGTGTATCTTTTCCGTGCTCTGGTCAAGGAGAATAAATTCTCCCTTCACGACACCCGACGAGAAAATACCGAAGACGCAAGCCCGTTTTTGAGTCTAACCTCGCGGAAAATTACTCGGGATAGGGCTGGAGTGCGTTTTGTTCTTGGTTGGGGATAATCACTTCACGAATAATGGGGAGGGACTTAAATGACAATTTCACGCGGAGCAAGATTTCACTTTAATTGGTAATTGAAAATTATACCTACGGTTGTTTGTTGCTGTGGTTCTTGCGGTTGAACGTTGGTTGGACGTAGATTAGTGTAGTCAGACAGACTCAAAATCGAACGTAAGCGTTGGTGCGTATTAATAATTATTTATTGAAATAAAACTACATGAGTAGTTGAATGTTGCACGTTCAATATTCCCGATTTTACAAGCGCTAATAATTATAAGTACTGTACTCTTACTCTGTACTACTTGAAACTATACTTTGTGAAAATTAAGCCGTGGTGAAAAATTATCGTTCTGTACTACTTTATTTCCCGGCAAACAGTACTACTTGTTGCCTTGGGAAAAGTCTAATTCACTGCCGGCGACTTATTGACTGCCAGGCTAGTGATTAGTCCTCTACTTAACCCCCCGTGAAACTGTGTTACTTGACTCCCCGTGAAAAAGTGTTACTTGACTCCCCGTGAAAAAGTGTTACTTGACTCCCCGTGAAAAAGTGTCGCCGGCCGATTTTCGCGGCCTTTTATAGGGCTCCTGAGCGTCGAAAATTCTTGTCGTCAAGCGCGTAAAAGAAGAGAAGGGATAAAACCCTATCCTGATTATAAGAATTTCCCCGTGGTCTATCTCGACCATACACGTATTCATTCCCCTTACTCCGCAGAGTAGCTTCTCGACATGCAGAGCCATAGATCTATGCAAGTGCATCGGTATGGTGCGCTCTGATTTGTCCGTGCGATGTGCTACACAGAGGACCACGCGATTAGGTGAGGGAACGCGTTCGAGGCGTTTTTCCCCTGAAAATGAGGCGATTTTTACCACCCCGCTTCTTGGCCTACTTTCGATAGAGTTTCCTAGTCTAGGTAATATCCTTATGCTCGCTTCTCTGTAGATGTGTCTATGGTTATGGCTTAGTTTTTCAGCGTTTATACGGAACTTAATAAAATCCTTCACATGAAACCACTAGTAGTAATTTTGTTACAGATTCTGTAGTTAACTTCGACGTATGCAACCTGATTTCTGCGTTAATCTCTTATTAGTATAAATGGTTTTGTTGAGTTATGGCTTATTCCAAGCATCATTGGTTATTCGTTAAATTAGTGATTACTCTACTTGTAGCTAATAAGTTTTCTTAGATAATTTGTTAGTTAGACGTTAGATTTCTTATAGTTAATAAGTTTTCTTAAATAATTTGCTAATTAGACGATTATTCTCGTACTATAGAAACGAGAGCGAGAGAGAGAGAGAGAGAGAGAGAAGGATTTTACTTGAGAGGAACTCGTCTAGCTTGGTTACTCGTACATTTCGTTCGTACGCCAGTCGGCTAGATCACCGTTCAGCCCTAGCGATAAGGCGTTCGTCGTGGCGCAGAAAGTCGCCCAGCCTCGTTTTCCTGCAAAGGAAGCTTTATTGAAGCGCGTTACCGTTTTCTCTCTTTCTCGATTCGTTTTACTTTTAGTATTTAGCTGTAAAACAATCTTAACATTTCATTTTATCCTGTCTATATATGTGTAATGTATTTCATATAAATAAGTTGATGGTAAAACAAGTATGTCTATGCATGGAAACGAGAGAGAGCGAGAGAGTTCTTCTCTTGAGAACGACTCGCCTAATTTGGTTACTCGTACATTTCGTTCGTACCCAAGTCGGCTAGATCGCCGTTCAGCCCTAGCGATAAGGCGTTCGTAGTGGCACAGAGAGTCACCTAGCCTCGCTTTCCTGCAGAGGAAGCTTTATTGAAACATGTTATAGTTTTTCCCTCTTTCTCGTTTAGTCTTACTTATGGGTATTCAGCTGTAAAATAATCTTAATATTTCATTTTATCCTATATATATATATATATATATATATGTGTAACATATTCCATATATATAATTTGCTAGTAAAACAAGTATTTTGATACATGGAAACGAGAGAGAGCGAGAGAGTTCTTCTCTTGAGAACGACTCGCCTAGCTCGGTTACTCGTACATTTCGTTCGTACGCAAGTCAGCTAGATCGCTGTTCAGACCTCGCGCAAGGCGTTTTCGTTGCGCGGAGAGTCGGCCAGCCTCGCTTTCCTGCAGCAGAAGCTTCATCGCAACTCAATTTTAGTCTCATCTCTTTCTCGTTTTTCTGTCTATTTTTCGCTATTTTACCATAAATTAATCCTAATATTTCCTTTATCCTTTCTATATAGGCATAACATGTTCTATATATTTATGATGGTATTTTTACTATAAATTCCAATATTTTACGAGAGACATATTAATGTAATCCCAAGAGAAAAGGGGAATTAATCCTGATATACTGATCTTTCTTCTATTACCCGACTATACTTGGTAAGCTCATTAATTCGATGTGGGTTGTACTCGTTTTCGAGTGACAGCCATGGGTAGTTTTCATATGGAAGCATAATTGTTCTTTTTGCTGCTGATATTTTACCTAGAGTATTCGTGTGAACATTTTAATAGTCATAATTCTTTCGTTTAAATCAACAGTTCCTCCACTTTTGTTAATTGTTTCGCTTAGTTAATAATTGTTCGTGATTTCGTCATCTTTGTTAAGAGAGAGAGAGAGAGAGAGAGAAGATTACAGGCAAGAGCGAGAAGAAAGGGTGCGGTCGCTTGGTCACGTGATAGCGTTCCCTCCAACCGCTCCCTTATGACCAACAACGCCCCGACGGCGACTAGCCGAACCCCTGGTCTAGGATTGAGGGTAAGGCCGCGCTGAATCATAGATCCATGAATGGCAGTCGATAACCGAGTCTACGCAGTAGATCCCATGGTTTGAAAGTTTGCCTTTTGACCGGGAGCGCTGAAAAATTCCATCTTTACAAGATTAATTCTTCCCGGGAGACGGTCGGTAGGGCCGCATCTTCACCCTGTTCCGATCTCCGTCACTAAAATCGCTCTCCTCTCCTCTTAAGAAGTTCGAGAATAAAAGAAAAATGTGAGAGGTTACTTTTACTGTAGCGAAACTAAACCAGAAGAACTTTAACGTAATCGAAATGAAAAAGATAAACGCGACGTTACGTCAGGACGTAACACCACGAGTGAAGGCCCTTTATAGAAACGTTATTGAGGCCACAGTGTACACTGGTTGTGCTCGGAGGGAGTCGGTATTTGAACCACGCTGTTTGAGAAATCCATCCGGTGTAACTTAACAGATCTTGAACCTGCGAATATATTGGAAAAATATGAGACTTCACTCACAACAGGGTGGAAATAAAACCAGACTAGTAGATGGAATTTGGAGAAAGTGGTTTATTATTTTCCGCACACACAATGTGATAATACATTTCAAAACAGTTATTTTAAATATAAAAGGAAACACAAAATATACTAAATTTAGAAAAATATAAAATAATGAAAATAAATACACCAAAAATTTGAGAATTAGAAAACTGAATGTAATTAAATAGGCTAAATTTGATGATATGGACTGAGAACCAGCACACAATTATATTAATTGTGTGCTGTAGGTAATGAGAGTGATGTGCGCACCGCAGCCAGTGCTGCGGAGCATGCAACGCAGTGAGATATATGAGTGCGTAAGGTGGTATTACAATTCACAGCAAGCTCTCAGCAGCTTAATGCAGAGAGGTTGCAGTGAACAAATTAGAGCACTTGCAATTGAAATTGCTTGAGTGCACTACATGTATGAGACAAGCTACGCAGGCAGCACTGCGTAGCACAATACAACACATAATGAGGATGCAGAAAATGAGCAGTGTATAGTCGCTGTACTCTTCCAGCAGATGTCCTGGGGAAAACTACAGCGAATATAGTACACCTGCATAATTATATTAATTATACCGGCAAATTAAGCTGAGAGGAAACGTGGCGTCGCATGTGCTGCAATGCCGCCAAAAAGTGAGACCAAAAATGTTGATGTACCGATGAGAATCCAACTCCTCATTGCCATTGAATTTCTGTAAATTATAACAATGCACTTGTACCTGATTTTGAGTCCTGTTGAGCAAATGAAGGTGAGATAATCCGGTTGAGAAGAGTGAAATTGTCCGAGCCTTGAAAAATGCGTGCGCTGTTCCATGCGGATTTTCACGTAAGTGTCAAAATATCCAACATGGATGCGGGATATGAAAGCGTCGTTGGGCGCTGAAGTCAGTTGAGCAAGATAGCCGATGAGCAAAACCGAAGTCAAGCGAGAGAGACGTCCTCTCGCTCGACGCGGCCTGCCAACGAGGCACAGCCTCGGCTTTGCGAAGCCCCACCTCGGCTATCTTCGGCTCAACCGAACTCCGTGTGCTCGAGCACAGCAACAAGTCGACGCACGGCGAATATCGATCGCCGTGCGCCAGCTGATTATCCAACATTTCCGCCCGCCATCAGCAACGGGGTTGATGATTAATTACTGATCTGAGTTGGATGAGACAGGCAGGACAGCTAGTTTTGAGATCGGCCTGGTGAGCGTAGTGGCAGCAGTTCGAAGTGTCACCACCCTGGTGAGCCCATCTTAGCCTGGATGCAACGCCGTGACTCGTACAAGTGGCCACTTGGACGGTGGAAAGCGCTCATCCGTGAGCAGAACCAAAGAGCCAACTTTTATGTTATCATTGGGGTGATGCCACTTTGATATAGACTGCTGCCGTTGTAGATAATGAGTCGACCATTGTCGCCACAATTGTTGTAATTTTTGCTGCAACAATTGCCACCTTGAGAGCCGTGAGTGTAATACGTCCTCAGCGTAGGCTCTGGGACCGTTGTACCCGAATTACCAATGAGAAAGTATCCAGGCGTAAGAGCTTTTGAGTCATCAGGATCATCGCTGAGTGGTTCCAGAGGTCTTGAGTTGAGTATAGCCTCAATTTGGGCCAGCAGCGTTGCGAGTTCTTCAAATGTGAGTGCTGTATCACCCACCGTTCGCCGCAGATAAAATTTAACAGATTTTACAGCTGCTTCTCATTTGTCACCCATGTGTAGAGTCGCAGGTGGATTGAACCTCCACGCAATTTGTTGATTTGCGAGAAAAGAAGCGATGATTTGATGTTGTTGAGAGGCCTTCCTGAACAGCTGACGTATGGATTTATGAGCACCAACAAAGTTTGTGCCACAGTCAGAATATAGAGTGTGAGGAATGCCGCGAGATGAGTAGTGTGACTCGAGCCAGAGGAAGCTGACCCATCAATTGGTGAGCCCGAATTCCTCTCTGCCGAGCACACACAACGCAATGTAAAATGTGAGATTTTACAGAAGCTCTTCCGCAGATGATCCAATGAGCTAGCCTTATTTGGGTCAATGTGAGCTGAGTGCCTCCGTGAAGAGTCCGCACGTAAGCTTGATCAATAATGAGAGTTGAGAATCGAGAGTGACGAGGTAGAACGGCAGGATGTCTTCCTTCATATGTGAGTGCTGATTGAGCAAGGCGACCTCCTACTCTGAGTACACCCTCTTGGTCGATGAAAGCTGTTAGTCGACTGAAGGGGTGAGAGGAAGGAAGAGAAGAGCCTAACTGCAGTACTTGTAACTCGTGTTTGAAGAATACGGCTTGTGTTGCTCGTGTCCAAAAAAACATTTGCTGCAGCTATCTCTTCTGCTGTGAGAGGAGCATTTCCTGCTGACTCTAACCTCTTCCTCATTCTGGCCACTACTCTGACATAAAACGAGGTGAGATGACACAATTTTGTGAGTGAGGAACAGCGATAAATGAGTTCCCAATGGTACTCTGGCGTCACAGTTGCCGCGAGCAGAGCTAACCCCGGCCGGGCTTCCATATTGTGCAAATCCTCAGAATCAGTTGAGGTTTTCGGCCAAAATTCAATAGGTTTCACCATCCACGGTGGACCCGACCACCACAACTGATGAGAGGCCAATTGAGCTGTAGGAATACCCCGCGAAACCCAATCTGCAGGATTGCTTCAGCCTGAGACGTGACGCTACTGAGCATTGGGTGTGAGTCCTTGTATCTGAGATACTCGGTTTCGGACGTAGTCTTTCCACCGAGCAGGATGCGCTTTGATCCAGGTGAGAGTTACTGATGAGTCCGTCCACAGGTGAGCAGATGAGATTTTAACCTTGAGTGTGGCTTGAACGTATGCAACCAGCTTAGCTAACAACGAAGCTGCAGTCAGTTCAAGCTTTGGTATGGTGAGCTTCTTGAGTGGTGCCACGCGCGTTTTTGGACAAACAATTGAAGCCACCTTTCCTGTGGAAGTTGAGTTGACAGTGATGTAAATCACTGCAGCCATGGCTAGTTGAGATGCATCAGAGAAACCATGCAATTCCACTGTTGAGTTGCTCCATGTGTTGAACCACCGAGGAATTGAGAGTCTGCAGACAAGTGAGATCTTCTCTAATTGCAATCCTTCGTGTTGAGACCTGGGATTGCAGTGGACCATCCCAGTTGAGCTTGTGAAGCCAAAGCTCTTACAAGAGTATTTTGGCCCTTATCACAACTGGTGAGACGAAACCGATTGGATCAAAGAGTTGAGCCACCTCGGAGAAAACGAGGCGTTTGTGCAAATTTCCTGAGTTGAGTTGAACCATGAAGAGAATGTTAACTTGTCCTCATGAAGAAGCCAAGTCAAGCCAAGAATTTTGTCTCGCAGTCGTCCGTTGAGATAGCTGAGATTGACGGTGATGATGAGATATTAGCAAGCACCTTGAGGTTCGACGAGTGCCACCTGGCGAGTGGAAAACCGCCCGCCATGCACAAGTCCTTGAGTTCTTGAGCTATTTCAATGAGTTGATGAGTTGAATCCGCCTGTAGATGCTGTTGTACCATGTGTCACGGTTGTTAATTTGTACGGCACAGGGTTGAGTTGAGCATCAATCCACAAAATTCGCTGAAGATTCCAATCGTCAGGGTGAACTTGAATTTTACGATACATCTTGGTAACGTCCGTGGCAAAGATGTGTCTGTGATGACGGATCCAGATGAGAACGTCCGAAATATTGAGCAACAAATTAGGTCCAGTGTGCATGATGTCATTCAGAGACTTTCCAGAAGATGTTGAGCTAGAACCATTGAATACCATCCTTAATTTGCTGGAAATACTGTCTGGTCTCAGCACACCGTGGTGAGGCAGATAGTATTGAATTTCACTTGTAGATGATTTCGGAGCCTTCACCATGTGACCAAGTTGTTCGTATTCGACCATGAATTGTGAGTAGAGCTGACAGTATTCAGCATCCTTTGAGATTTTGCGTATAATGTGCTGCAGACACCGATGTGCTTTTGAGTCTGAGTTTCCAGGTTTACGGGCAAAAATGTGAGAGAAAGCCGAATGATGTATCGGCCTGTAGTAACACACTGATGCGTGTTGCGAAACTGATCCTCGCATGCCTGCACCTCTGGTGTGAGTTGATCAACTGTGTCCTTTGGTGGCTCTTCATGAATCCAAAATTTCGTTAGCACGTTCTGTAATTTCTGATCATCATGTTGCATGGCAGCATGAAGAACAGTGAGTGCGTCAGATTGACATGAGTTAGATGGTCCAATGATCAGCCACCCGAATATCGATAATTGTTAAACAGGCGCAGATGATGTGCCCTTGAGAATATTGGGTTTGATAACCAGTCCATAAATATCTGCTCCAACCATGATATCGATTGGTTGTGTTGTGAGAAAGTCAGGGTCCGCCAGCTTCAGCTTCACTATGTGAGGCCATGTACGAGCTGGTGACTCAAAAGATGGCAAGTGAGTAGTAACCGTTTTGAGAATGTGAGCCAGTACCGTGACTTTCTCCCTGGAGTATGTAAACACAGTGTGAGTTGAACCGAGCCATGTGTCTGCGTTGAGTGTTTTCGACCGATCCCTGTGATCGAAATTGATAAGTGCTTGCGTGTGGTAATACCGATGTGTGAATGTGTGAGAGTGCAGTTGCTAATAATGTTGAGCTTGTGTCTGTGAGTTGAATCTATGAGAGAACGACTGCGTCAACACCCTAGTGTGTTGACGACTGTGTATTGTGTGGTTGTGCGTCGGCAGTCGTTGTAGGGGACTCTGCTGGATGCAGCGTGGTGTTATGCCGCCCTGCCCACTCCTTGCACGTCCGAGTAGATCGGCAAGCCAATGCGTTGTGTCGACCGAGGCAGTTATAGCACAGCCGCGCTTTCTCCGCCATCTTGCACCGATCAGCCACAGTGAGCCGACGGAACTCAGGGCACATCACGATGAAGTACCCCCAAGCCCGACAGCAATCACAAGGACACGCGGACGCGTTGGTATATGGTGGCTAAGCGCCGCGGGTCCTCAATTGTGGTTAAAATAGACCGCAGAGCTGACACCCGTCACTGCTGCGATTGGACCTTGAGCCCCAGATCGCCTGGTAGGCGAACCGGTAGCCGGGCCTTCTTCGCAGCCACGACGGGGTCAGGAGCCAACAATGTCTTTTATCCTCAGGGTCACCAGGTGCCACCCTGATGCCTGAAGAATTAGACTCGGACATTGTGAGCCCCGTGAGCCTAGCAAGTGTAAAGGAACGAAGATGCTCCGCAGAGTGAGTACTTTACCAAATTGAAGCGCTGTTGCTGCGCCGATGAGAAGTGGTGGAAACTGCGTTGTGGGTTAGCAGAGTCCAAGTCGTGATGAGCCGAAGAGCAGATGATTGCGGAAGGTAGAAAACCCTGGTTCTACCCTGTGCGAGTCGAAGATCCGGCTCAAAGGACCAAATGTTTGAGAAATCCATCCGGTGTAACTTAACAGATCTTGAACCTGCGAATATTTGGAAAAATATGAGACTTCACTCACAACAGGGTGGAAATAAAACCAGACTAGTAGATGGAATTTGAAGAAAGTGGTTTATTACTTTCCGCACACACAATGTGATAATACATTTTAAAATGTATTTTAAAAAAAATTAAAAAAAAAACTAAATAGGCTAAATTTGATGATATGGACTGAGAACCAGCACACAATTATATTAATTGTGTGCTGTAGGTAATGACAGTGATGTGCGCACCGCAGCTAGTGCTGCGGAGCATGAAACGCAGTGAGATATATGAGTGCGTAAGGTGGTATTACAATTCACAGCAAGCTCTCAGCAGCTTAATGCAGAGATTGCAGTGAACAAATAAGAGCACTTGCAATTGAAATTGCTTGAGTGCACTACATGTATGAGACAAGCTACGCAGGCAGCACTGCGTAGCACAATACAACACATAATGAGGATGCACAAAATGAGCAGTGTATAGTCGCTGTACTCTTCCAGCAGATGTCCTGGGGAAAAGTACAGCGAATATAGTACACCTGCATAATTATATTAATTATACCCGCAAATTAAGCTGAGAGGAAACGTGGCGTGACATGTGCTGCAATGCCGCCAAAAAGTGAGACCAAAAATGTTGATGTACCGATGAGAATCCAACTCCTCATTGCCATTGAATTTATGGTAAATTATAACAATGCACTCATACCTGATTTTGAGTCCTGTTGAACAAACGAAGGTGAGATAATCCGGTTGAGAAGAGTGAAATTGTCCGAGCCTTGAAAAGTGCGTGCGCTGTTCCGTGCGGATTTTCACGTAAGTGTCAAAATATCCAACATGGATGCGGGATATAAAAGCGTCGTTGGGCGCTGAAGTCAGTTGAGCGAGATAGCCGGTGAGCAAAACCGAAGTCAAGCGAGAGAGACATCCTCTCGCTCGACGCGGCCTGCCAACGAGGCACAGCCTCGACTTTGCGAAGCCCCGCCTCGGCTATCTTCGGCTCAACCGAACTCCGTGTGCTCGAGCACAGCAACAGGTCGACGCACGGCGAATATCGATCGCCGTGCGCCAGCTGATTATCCAACACACGCATACCACTCATACCATCAGAGTACCCCTTCGAGTTCAAGAGGCTGCAGTTCTCCCTCAAGGTCTGCTTTGCTATGGCCATCAACAAGTCCCAGGGCAGTCGCTGAAGATGGCAGGGATTGACTTAAGGGAGGAGTGTTTCTCACATGGACAGTTTACTGTGGCCTGCTCCAGAGTGAGCTCATCAAGGAGCCTCGTGATTCTACCACTTCAGGGAAGAACTACCAATGTGGTCTACAAAGAAGTCCTTCAGTGATATGACATGTTACAGAAGTTAAAGTGAGGTTTTTTAGCCGGTAGGAGTCCGGCAGTACCCCGGGTGTCCTCTTACAGGGGACCCGGGGTGTCCATGAAGGATTTTTCCTCACTAAAAAAAAAAAAATTAAAAAAATTAAAAAATTAAAAAATAAAAATGTATTGTAATGTAATGTGTTCATTACATTACATTAAATCATATTACTTTTTAAGCCAAGAACATGTTGTAGAGTCGTTATAGGCAAACGTAAGCGTTAAGTACGGATGTGCGGCATTGTTTTGACCCATTTCGAAATTACATTTAAAGATAATATGCTAGGTAATATGCTAGTTAGAGATGAAAAGAAAGAATATAATGAAAGTATGATAGATCAAAACAAGAATAATCCGATCACAATGTGGAAAACTTTAAAAGAAGTTATTAGAGGCGATCCAATGGAACGAAATGTTATAAAAAATATAGATTTTGAGATACTGGATAACATAAATGAATGCAATATAGCGTATAAGTTTAATTAATTTTATATACAAAGTATTGACAATAGTTTAAGAGGCTCTTTATAGAAAGACAGACAGAAGCGTAACCCTCTGGTACCAGAGCGTGTCTAGACTAGCCCCGCCCCTTCCTCACCCACTAGCCCTACCTCATCCCCACCCATGCTGCTTTCTCATTCGTAGGTCCTTTGGTGTGGAGGAAAGGCGTGTCTGCCCCCACCACCCTACCTCCGTTCCTGATTGGTCCCCCACAACCCCTACCACCCCTATCCCCATCCTTGATTGGTCCCTAGCAGTCCCTATCCCTATCCTATCCCCATCCGACGGATTTTGACCTATATTTAATTGCCGCTGCGCCATCTACTATTGGTAATAGTGTTACCGACAGTTGATAAAGTAGATCAAATGCGACAGGATGACTATCAAAGTCTCGAAGTCTCAATTTCTCGAATTACTTTTGACCGACAGGAACGAACGATTGTTCGGTACGCCGTAGGAGGATGCTGATAGCGAAAAACCATATATATATAGCGTTCTAACAGGATCATAGCTTATATAACATTAATTAGGAGTGACCGGTGAGGGCCCTAAATAAATAAATAAATAGTAATTTTCAGATAGCTCGAGAGCTTTGCACCGGTGATGATAACGTTGCCGGTGTCGCGTAGGGTTTAAACTAGACAACCGGGATGACCTGCGACTTTACTGACCAGGTCATCCCGGTGCTGACTTTGTTAGCTTGGCCGGACAGTAAACGGTGCCACGCAAATCTCGGGCCTTTCCTTAAAATAGGGGATTAATAATAAAGGCTGGCACTGGCCTGGACGAGAAGTTTCGATTAGATCCGCTATTGCTATCTCGAAACCCTCCCTAGTGGGTTTAATGTTATTAATTTTTGTAAGCGGTAAAGTCTGGATTCTATGTGCTGTTCCGAGTGCCATCAGAGTGACAACTTTCTCGGAAATCGTTTGAAGGTTCGAGTCTTCCAGAGAACAATGGCTCGTCAGTGTACGTAGTACAACTCCCGGGTCCCATGTCTTGTCATACTTCGGCTTAGTCGGAAGCAATCGAAAAATTTCCTTGAAAAATCTCGCAAAATTACTGTCTTTAGTGATGTCGTTCACTGAAATTAGTGATACAGCCGATCGCGTCGAATTAAGGGTTCCGTAGGAAGCCCCTGCTTCGAATTTTTTTGAGTCAAGAAATTCAAAAGATCGTTCTTGGTAGCGTTAAACGGATCGATCACCGTACTTGTACAAAAATCCCACCAAGCTTTCAATGGAGTAGCATACTGTTTGATGGATGAATCCGCTAGAAATGTGACTAATACTTCTATCGTTGATCTTGGTAACCCCTTCTTGATGAAGGTGTCCCTGATAACTTTCCGGCAATCAAACGCAAGTCTCTTGCCAACGGGTGAAGAAGTGCTCTGCATGGAGACAACAAAAGTTCGTCAGAAGGGGTGAAATAAATAGCACGCTCAACTTAGCACGAATGCAATATTGGAAACCACGGCTGATTCGGCCAATCGGGTACTATCATAATCCCACAAGCTTGTTCCGCGATTATTTTTTGTAAAACCTTTGGAATTATCGCAAAGGGGGAGAACGCATAGAAATACGTATTTCTCCAACTGACAGTAAATGCATCGATGGCTAATGCCTCGAGATCTCTATGTCAAGAACAAAAATTCTCGCATTTAGCGTTGGCTCTAGTTGCAGATAGGTCTAAGGCCGGCATACCAAAAGTTCGAATAATTCTTTTGAACTCAAAGTTTGCTAATTCCCATTCTGTGTCTATATTCTGATTTCTAGATTACCGATCCGCGTTCTCATTATTTGCCGATCTAACGTAAGATGCAAAAACGCGAAACTCTCGCTCCTCACACCATTTCCACAGTTCCTTCGCCAGATTAACTAATCCTGAGTACTGGACGCCTCCCATACGATTGATATACGAAATGGCGGTCGTATTATCTACGCGTAGTAAAACTTGAACCCCACGCAAGTCAGAGGCGAAACATCGAAGAGCGATGAACGCTGCTGTAAGCTCGAGATAATTTATATGCAAAGATGTTTCGCTATCCTTCTAGAAACCGTGAGCCTCTTCCCCATTGCAGTGGGCACCCCATCCCGTCAAGGACGCGACGGAAAAAATTTCCCGGACATATTCAGGACTAGCGATCAATCTCTTTGACGAATGCAGTTTCCTTTCCCACCAGTCGAAATCTTCGCGAAGGAAGTCTGGTATGCTCATGATTGACTCATAATCGTTACCACTCTCTGAGAAAGCCAGAAATTTTCTTCTCTCGAAAGCTTTGAGGTATACACGGCTATATTCTAATGCCGGACTATAAGCTACGAGTGTTCCGACGAATCGAGCGAACTCGCGAATTTTACATGTTCTTTTCCGCGAAAAAACGTGAGCTAATGCTCTTGCGTTTTCTCTTTTTTCAATAGGAAGTTCTAACGACATATCGATCGAGTTGATGTTAAATCCTAAAAACAAACAGACTTGCGCCGGTTTTAAGATACTTTTTTCATAGTTAACAACGAATCCGAGTGATTCGAGTAATTCGATTGAAGCCGTAACATTGCGCCAACAACTATCATAATTTTTACCAATACACAACAAGTCATCGAAATATACAGGGTGCGCCATTTCAATCTGGTCGATGGAAGTATTGAATAACTCTGACAGATTTTAACCGACCAGCGTCGTACAACACGTTTCGTATAGGTTATTTCAGTACAATTTCAACCATGTATCGCTATACGCCGAAAGAACGCGCCGAAATAGTTTCGCTTTACATTGAAAATAATCGTTCAGTTGTGTCAACTCAGCGTGCGTATCGTAAAAAATATCGCGGACGTTCTGCGCCCAAAGGCGACACTATCCGCCATTTAGCTTCAAATTTCATGGAGCACGGGTCTGTAGCGAATCTCCAATATCAAGCTCGACCGCGTCCAGGTCGTTCAAATGAAAATATCGAAGCTGTTCGACAGAGTGTTGCAGAAAATCCAAATGTCTCATACCGCCGCCGGTCTCAGCAATTAAACATCAGTGGAACCACTTTGAGAACGATTTTAAAGCAAGATCTTCACATGTTTCCATACAAAGTGCAGTTGACTCAAAGATTATTGGAAACTGACAAGCCGCGACGCTTGGCTTACGCTAATAACGTTAGTCGAATGAAAGAAGCTGAGCCGGATTTTTGGGAGCGAATTCTGATGACCGACGAGGCTCATTTCACCCTCTCTGGCGCTGTCAACAAACAAAACTGTCGCATGTGGGGCACCGATAATCCTCATATTATTCACGAAACTCCATTGCACGATGAGAAAGTGTCAGTTTGGGCCGGTGCTTGCTCAAAAACCACCATTGGACCATTTTTCTTCAGAGCTGGTAAAACTGTCAATGGGGATCGATATCGGTGGATGTTGGCACACTTTGTTTTACCACAAATGCGTGAAAAAGGTCTTAAGGAATTTTGGTTCCAACAAGATGGTGCAACATGTCACACTGCGCGCTCAACAATGGACTATTTGCGTCGGAAGTTCCCAGGACGTGTGATATCAAAGAAAGGTGATATTGACTGGCCACCAAGATCGCCGGATTTGACTGCACCGGACTTCTTCTTGTGGGGATTTTTGAAAAGTAAAGTCTATGCCAACAAGCCGAAGACCATAGAGGAGCTAAAAAACAACATTCGAGCCGAAATCGCAGCGATATCGCCCGAGACGCTGGCATATACAATGGAAAATGCCGAAAAAAGAGCTCATTTTTGTCTCAGTAATAAAGGCGGACATTTGATCGATGTGGTTTTTGGAAACTAATCAATATAAACTGTAATGAATCAAATTTAATAAAAAATACGACTTTGTGAAATCTGTTGAAAATTCTCTAAGTTATTCAATACTTCCATCGACCAGATTGAGACGACGCACCCTGTATAACCGATACGAACCCTTTCGCTCTTAGCGAACTAACTGCAGGCCTTAAGATTTTTGTGAAAATGTATGGAGCTGTCGATAGACCGTTTGGCAAGCACGTAAACTCGTACAACTGATCTCTAAAAATAAACCGAAGAAGTTTTCGACTATCCTCATCTACCGGGACCGAATAATACGCATTCTTCAAATCTACTTTTACCATAAAGTCGTTCCTCGTGTTGTGTCGCGGAATATTCCTCTTCAAGTTTTCTCAGGAATATTCCTTAGCGGACACAGCTAGAGATGGAATTCTGAAAGATAGCTGTCATACAAGACAGGATGCGAGGTAGACGCCGACGCAGTATGAGGTGACTCGCTAGGCGATCTACGATTGGCTAAAGCTAAAGCTGCCAACTAAGGGATTTTAGCAAACGCAGTTGCTAACTGCTTTACTAAAATCAGAATTAAATTAGATTCAACAGAGAAAGGTTGGTTTCTCGTGAAATACTCGAAACAACGTATTATTGTACATTCTTACATTGACTTTTAAATAGACAACGGAAAGTTACCGTTGTCTATAATAAATACTTCCTTTTATATAAATTCGCGTTTTCATCGATAACTCGAGATTCATCTCCTTATCGGCAAACGATCCCAAAAATAATAACTTTTTAATATTATACCGAATACCGAATAATCCAATTAGGCGGTACCGGCATAACACTCGCGACAATTCTTGTCGCAGTTCTCCAATCCTCCATTTTGCAATGCTCGTTTATCAAAAACTCATTCAAATTATTTAAGTTTAACAGAAATCTGTGAGAACCATCTTGTTTCGGGACCAAAAAATAGCTCGATATGAACTGGCCGTCTTTCGGGAGGCAAGTTTGAACCGCGCCCATATTTAACAATTTATCTATTGCTCGTACTAAATCACGCTCTTCGGTCTGATTTTGTAACCCTGGACCGCGAGGTAATGTTCTTTAAATCACCGGATACGCGGTCATAATTCTATACCCGCTAACACAGCGAATAACGAAATTATCGGCCATTTTTTTTTCCATTCGGCCACAAATTCTCGAAGTCTACCAGCAGAATTTGATGCCTCTACTTTTTTCCCTTCGACGATTTGTCGTCGTGATGTGCTTGCTTTGGCGGTTGACCTCGCTGGTTGTATCCCGCCTGATTAGTCCTCTGGAATCTCGCAGGGGGGGCTCTTCCAGGTTATCGGATTACTCTTTTTGCCCGGCACTTTCCCCGGAGTTAGTTTTTGCCGGCAGTAATTTCAAATCAAGGCCCGCTTTCTCCACTGCTTTTGCAGTTTTTTTATTTTTTATTTTTTCAATCTTCCCCAAACAGGTATTTATCTGTCTCCGTTCTTCCGAGGAGAGTCTTCGCTTTCTTGTCTAATAATGGCAGAGCATAAGGTTTTCTAGCGACTGGCTCATTGTGGTGCAGATCTGCTAGTAGTTTCCCCCAATCGCACATTCGTTTGAGGAGTTCGTTCCTGTCTACGCCCTCTTTCTTCTCATTCAAGAGTAGTGTGATCGCTGATCCTAACGCCGACATCGCTGAGCCGATAAGGCATTGCGAATCGACAAAGTGTTTGTCTCGCTTTACTGCTGTCTCCTTTAAAGCGAGATGAAATCTGGATTTAGAATTGGCGGTTCCAATAAACACTTTCCTCCACGGGGATAACTTTTGAGCAGCTCGGCTCGTCCCTCTTTGTCCAAGCCGGAGACAATCCACGCTTTCCATCGAGCAGCCATGTCCGGATGAATGATAGCATCCTTCGGTGCGCACAGCGATGGGTCTTCACCCAGAATCTGCAACGCTTCCTCATCTATCGACTCGGAGTGTACTGCATCCTGATCATTATCCGAATTTCCTTGCTTTTCCGACTCATTGTTCGGACAATCTGCAGTAAATAATCGATGTTTGTAATACGAACACCTATCTAAGCTATGTCACAACGGACATAACCTAATTATGCGGCTAAGCAAACATAACGGGCTATTGCCTTATTTCGGAAATAAGCTCCAGCCATATGCCGCATGTACAACGCATGTATCGCCTGAAATGTGCGATCTCGTTGTTTCGAATAAATATAGCCTGCCTTTTTCGAGAAGTTTCATAAGATCCATTAAATTCGGCGAATCTTGTTGAGTTGCATCATCTTTTGTTGAGGGGCCGGGATCATCTTGCGGCGTCTTCGCCGCCGATGTTTTCTTGAGACTATAAAAATGATCCTCGCGCCTTCTATTCTTTTAATAGATTTTTTCTATTACGGATTCTTCCACCTTTCTTTTTGTTTCACTTTCAGACATTTTGCTTCACTGATTAAAGGAAAAAGTTAATTTTATCACGCAGTTATTAACTCTGGCATGACGCTATTAGGCACGAAAAAACGTTATGAGGTTGACGCAGGGAACGGCGGAACAGTAGGCCTTGGTCCGTCGTTCAGCTTTTTATTTTATTAACTCTGAATATTCGTGTGATTTGGGCAAGAAGTAGACGGTACTACCTATGTAATCTCGAGAACGAGACAATGATATAATTAATCATACACTCTTTATTCTCTATTACGAGCGTTCTCATCACTACCAGCCAATATTATATCACGCTGGTGCGCTAGGTAGTCGGGGGTTCTGTACACAGTGTAATTCCAAGTATATTCGAGTACTCGAGCATCGCTGTAGCTATCAATGTGCTCGATGTAAATCCACGTATCACGTCTCGTAAATATAGACGGTACAGCGTCTGTAACGCATTGAACATCTGTAGAGGCTGCTCGCATATGATTAAAACCACAGATAAAAAGATGCATGTATTGTAACATAGTTACATTCGCTAGCCTATTTTATTATCTCGAACGGCTATGAGAGCCTAAATCATATTCAGAAGAGACGAGTACAGCGGACGTCAGGCCATCGAACCCGGACCGAGCACAAAAATGAGCTACGTCACACCTCCGGAATTCCCTCGCTGCCGTAAACAGCAGGTCAGCGACCAGCTGGCCTCGCTTGGTGGCGAGGGGAAGGCGGTGAGCGTGGCAACGGCAAACCGAGAAGTTAATAAATCTCGGTAGATTTAAAAATTACAGCGATAATGAGAGAGAGGGGATCCGACCGCGGGGAAGGCTATAAAAGAGCCTGCGCGGGAGGAAAGGGCTCTCTTAGCACTAAAATCACGAGTATCACTGTACAAAGAAATTAACGTTGAGATTACGGGTTAATTATATAAAGTTATTTTCAATTTAGTAGTAAAAAATCCCTGTATATGTAAAAAAAGAGACCACAAGTGAATGGGAAACGAAGACCAGCAAGGAGGAAAGACAGGCGAGATATTTCCAGGAAGTAAACAATAATTAAACGAACATTCTAGGAATTGTCGTTTATCAAGATTGAGCTAGGTTATAAGTGAATAGAGTAGGTGCATAAAATTAGTCAAATAAGATTAAGCGTCTGGTTTTTGAGAGAAAAGAATTAAGTGAATAGAGTTAAGTATAGAAAATCGATTAAATAGATTTAGGTCAGTAACATTTAAGGAAATAGAAATAGGTCAAATAGCATTTAAACAGGAAGGATGATCGGGAAGTGTAAAATGAAGTAAGAAAGAAAGAGATCGAAATAGAGTGAACAGTGTGAGAGATAGAGAGGGATAGAGACACCAGCGAGACACCGGCTCGGAAAGCGAGGCAGACGGGTGTGTGTGTGTGTGTGTGTGTGTGCTACGAGCTTACAGCTCAATACTAGCGCCCGAAACAATAACAAATTTCAAGCCGTGCATACCGAGAATCGAGGTAGAAGAAAAATAAGATAAGAATTGCGAAATAATCATCAAAATTACCGGATCTGAATGCAATGTACTGGTTATCGATGCCATAAAAAACCGACCACTGACATTTTTATCTTAATTGCCCTAGTTAATTAATATAATTGCGCACAATTGATATAATTGTGTGCTACTCAAGTAACTCATAAATGCAGCATACAATTAATGTAATTATGTGCTGCTCAAATGTTTCACTCAAATCAAAATTTAACTTCAATTCTTTGTATTATATTTTAATTTATATCTTTATAATTTTTTTTCGATTTTAGATATTTTGTAGTGAAAGAGTGGATGGTAGAATAAAAACTACTTTCTCTATAGACCATCTTTCTGTCTGGTTTTATTTTTCCCTGCGTCGAGTGAATACTCATATTTTTTCAATATCTTCTCAGATTCCATCCAACACATCTGGACGGATTCTCAAACAGCATGCGTGTTTTATAGCACCTCTTAAGAAACCATAGGCGCAAAAGAAGAAGAAAAAAGACAAGCCTTCCACGAGATTTTTATTTTATGATTTTGAGACGCAGCAACACGAACAATTGCACGATGATAAATCGACACGAATTCACGAGCCGAATTTATGTGTTACACAATGCGTATGTATGACATATCTGGATATCACAGATATAGAGATCGATTGTGCTGACTGTGGTAAACATGAATTCGTGAATCTGCGTTGCTCATAATGCAAGAGCTTTCGACGCACAATTTATTCTACGGTATTTAATCGAAGTGCAAAAAACACAGTTGTCCTCTCTGATTATGAACGGTACGAAGATTGTCTCGATGAAGATTGGCGATGTCGTTTTTCTCGATAGTCTAAACTATTTACCCATGGCTCTTAGCGCTTTACCTAAGGCTTTTGGTTTCGCTGATGAGGTGGCAAAAGGTACATTTCCCCATTTATTCAATACACCGGAATATCAGCATTACTCAGGTCCTCTGCCGGCTATGCATTTTTACTAACCCGATACCATGTTCTCAGCGGATCGCGAGCGATTTTTAAAATGGTATGAGGAAGAATCGAGTGTCGTCGATTATAAATTTGATTTTGCGACGCAATTTGTGCAATATTGTCGTACAGATGTTACGGTTTTGAGACGAGCGTGTTTAGCTTTTCGAGAGTTACTTATACGTTGCGGGAGCGTGTGCCCCTTTACAGAAGGGCGAATCAGATCGAAAGGATACACTCTAACCGAAATATGAGAATGCGATTTTGACAGATTACTCGAGAATAACGAGGAAATGTCGTTGTACGTGAAAAATCACGCCATGGTCAAGCAGACGCCTCTCGAACCACGCGATGCATTCTTTGGCGGTCGAACGGAAAATTTTGTAAGCTTGTACGACGTCGCAAATGGGGAGCAGATACGCTGTGTGGATGTGTGCTCGCTGTATCCATAGGTGTGTGAAAATGGAAAATATCCGGTTGGACCTCCGAAATTGTACGTAGGTGACAAGTGTCGAGAACTCGTAGGAGTTGAAAACGATCTAAGTGTCGTCGAGGGTCTCTTGAAGTGTACCGTGGTGGCACCGCGCGATTTGTATACACAACGTCGACATCGTATGCAACCACTGTCAAAAGAAGGGCCACGTGCGAAAGGACTGCAGGAAGAGGTTGTCACAGAACAAGAGCGAGCCAGCTCAGACGCCACAGCAGCCCCGACGTCCGAGGGTCTCAGGGAGCAAGAAGGAAAAAACCACTGTAACTGTCGGAACAGGTCGAGCTAATACAGATGCCCGCTGACAGGGAACAATGAGATTGAATACGCTAACGGCCCAGCAGAGACCTGCGTGCAAGCAGAAGAAAACAACGCTGCAACTGCTACAAGTAACGCTGCCAGCATCCAGCGCCACTGCCGGTGACTTCGATATAGTCGCATCGTTGGCCGTGAGCGGGATACTTACCTTTAAGACACCGGGCGCAGTGCAGCATTATCAAGGAAGGCTGTCTCAAACCGGAGACCATGGTGAAAGACTGCACCGGTGAGCTGTAGGGGGTGGCGGGCGAAAAATTTAGTTCGCTAGGAATAGCGAAAATCGTGCTTGAGAGACCGGCTTTAAACGTAGAGCATTGGTTTCAAATCGTTCCGAACGATGTGCCGTTGAGTGTCAATGGACTACTCGGGATGGATTTCATCAAATGCCACAAGGCAGATATTCTGCACGGCGAAATGCTGAAACTTTATGGACACTGCATACCGCTCCTGGACAGATCGATCGAAATTACCTTGCTGCCACGCAGCGAAACTGTTGCGTATGCAGTATGCAATTTATCGGTCTACTCTCGAAAATGGAACTCGGAAACGGGGTTATTATGGGCGCCTGCATCACGCCGCCACATACCAGTAGCCGTGCAGTAAGTTTAATAAACACCACCGCGCAAACCGTTGAGGTACAACGCCCCGTGGTGAACTCGAGTCCCTAGAGATAGCGGTAGTGGGTCACGATCTCAAAGCCTCGACGTCCGAAGTATGCATCGGAGCGAGGGGCCGGCAGCCTCGCGCAACTAGCTCAAGAGCTAGACACAGCAAACCTCAATAAAGAAGAGCGCGAAGCGGTACTGCAGTGGCTAAGAGAAGCCAAATTAGCAGTGCAACCGAGCAAATGCCAGTTCCTGTGTAAAGAAACGCAGTACCTCGGCCACATCATCTCCGAAGAGGGTGTGCGTGCTGATCCTGAGAAACTGGAAGCGATAAAGGAATTCCCGGTGCCGAGAGATGTAAAGGGAGTGCAATCCTTCCTCGGACTAACCGGGTATTACCGGAAATACATAAAAGATTTTTTTTAACCGCGAAGCCGCTCACGGAATTAACCCAGAAAGGGGTTAAATTCGAGTGGACTGCAGTAAGGGATGCCGCATTTGAAGAACTGAAGACGGCTGGTAAGTGCCGATACCGATACTGCAATATCCCGACTGTACGAAGCCATTCGTTGTAACAACAGACGCCTTAGATAGGGCGCTCGGCGCGATCCTTCCGCAAGGCAAGATCGGGGACGATTTGCCCATATGCTACGCGAGCCGCACTATGTCAAATGTCGAGTTGAACTATACAACCACGGAAAAAGAGCTACTCGCGATAGTTTGTGCCCTTGCTCAATTCCGGCCATATATTTATGGTACTCGTTTCACGGTTGTGACAGACCACCAACCGCTCACCTGGCTGTCCGGAATAAAGGGCCCGGCTTCGAGACTAATGCGTTAGAAAATAAAACTGGCGCTAAGCCGCATATTCGTTACTACGAGGGCCCAAGTGAGAGCCAAGAACGTTGTCAACTTGGTACAGCGAATGACCGCACAAAGAAGCGTGCTGAAGATACCGCATACTGCAGTGGTAGCTCGTCGGAGTGAGAGGTCGAGCTCGCCCACTAGACAGTAAGATACGGACAGCCGCACAAAGCGGAGAGCCGAGAATACCCCGAGCCAGCACAGCAACGCGGCAAAGCGAGAGGCAGCGCCTGCCAATGCTTCAGAAAAGGACAGAGAGATTCGCAGCGTGCATACAGGTCGCTTTACTGATCCACACAGCCCCGCCACGAAGCCGTGCGGACGGGGAAGGGGTAGACCACGCACGCTAGCAGAGCAAGGTACTAGTAACACTACGAGCATCACTGAAAAGGACGGAGTGAGCGCAGCGCAGCATGGCCGACCCGCGAGGCGCGGAAGTCCACGAAACCTACCACGACCTACCGGTGGGTACACCGAGCGAAGATACTGCGGTCAGAGCGCCACACAGGATTGCTGAGGAAGCGAGGCATGGCGGGGGCCGCAGCCCGCAAACCTCTAGCAGTACGGAAAAGGACAGCGTTATAAAAAAGTATAGCGAATGCCGCAGTGGCGTAGCCAGCCCCTCTACCGATGACCGCCTGAAAATAATAAGAGAATACCACGACACCCCCATAGGAGGGCATCAGGGTATACGGCGTACATTACATCGGATCCGGACCAAATACGACTGGCCCGGCATGAGAAAGGATTTGGAGGAATACATTTTATCATCACAATCTTTGAGGGCTAGATAAGTCTGCCCCACAGCTGGGGCAGGAGGTCAGGGACCGCTCCCCGAATAAACGTCGAAGACCGATGAAATCAGGGTAAGGTTCCCCATCCTCGATCCAGGGCCCCAGGCCCCACAAACAGTAAACTGCCCGGCGGCAACTCTGGCGGCGGCGGCGGACGGCTAACGCAGCCAAGATCTCATCCGGGCGGCAGCGACGGTTTCGTCCTGATACGACTAGAACTCTCTGGAAACAGAAAAAAGGAAAGGGGAAGGTTAAAGAAAAGCGTACATATATAAATAACCAAAAGAGAAAAAGAGAACTTACCGCTAATCCGATCACCTCCGGGGTTAAATCTGCCCTCCGGCAGACCACCGCTCCATAAAAGCCAAAGGTAGAATACATCATTGTCAATCAAATGATAGAGTAAGAATAAGCAAAGAAGCTCTCGCGCGACGAAACTGGCTAAGCCAAAAGAAGAAGGAGAACTAGCCAAGTAAGCATTCTCACGCTTTTCTCCCCTCGCCTAATTGCAGATTAATCGCTGAGAAGAGTGGACTAATCGTAGCCACGCAGCATCCACCTGACTACGTCGTCAGCACCTTTTCAAGCACTCCGGGTATCTACTATGGAAGCCTCATGATAATCCAATCGACGTGGCGGTTCGTCATCAGGTTGGACCTCGCCGCACTAATGCACCGAGAAACAGAGATAAGCAAAAGTCTACAACGACTGACGGAGCTGTGCGAACGCGAAACCCGCGTTAACGACCTATGTCCCGTCATAACCGACTCGGTCCTGAGAATGATGGCGGTGTTGATCATATACGACCTCCTGGGGACGCGCCCCATCAGAGAGCGCAGAGGATAGATCGACGGCCTTGGATATAATCAAGTATAATCAAGTATAATCAAGGCCATCACGGGAAACACGGACGCCGCCGACGCACGGGAGCTCCATGAAGAAATTACGCTACTCAAAGCTTTCAAGTGAGCCACCATAGCTCTCGGTGGCTCTAGAGCCACGGTGGCGTAATTGGTAACGTACCAGGCTAGAATTCTGGAGTTCCCGGTTCGATCCCGGCCTGTGACGATATTTTGTCACGAGTTCTTTAGAAGTTAAAAATCGTCAGGTCTGGTTGCCTCATTAATTCTTAATGAATGAGTGAGGCAATCAGAACTGACTAAAATTAATTTGTCGATTGTTAGAGATCTTTCTGAGATCGATAACACAGGAATCCAGGCAGCGCTGACTCACACCCCGAGTTGCGATTTGCCAAAAATTTCATCTTAACATCTGGTCAAAACAATGTCGCATAGATTCACCGCTCTAAAGTATTATTACAGAACACCAATCGGGTTTTAGGAAAAACCATTCTTGTGAGACAACAATTCAAACTATCATTCATGATTGGAACATGATATTCAGTGAAGAAAACATTATAGGAGTAATATATCAATGCGGAATGAGAGGAATGGTACAAGAATGGTTAAGATCATATTTAGGTAACAGAACACAACAAGTTAGATTTAACGATCAGTGGTCAAAACGAATTATGACAAAGTATGGGTTCCACAAGGATCAGTACTAGGACCTTTGATATTTAAGATATAATATTAAGAAAAGTGTAACATTAAAATGTTTGCGGACGACACAATAATATATGTAAAAGGAGGAAGCAGCGAAGAGGTAGAAAAGAAATTAAACAGGGTATTACCTATAGAAAAAATTGGATGAATATAAATAAGTTAAAAATGAACGCTGCAAAAACTAAGTTTACGATTATTAGAATTGTAAGAAAAGAATTCAGAAAAAATATTACATTAAAATGTTTAGATGGCACTATGTTAGAACGTGTGGAAAATACCAAATATCTTGGGGTAATTATTGATAGTAAGCTCCGATTTGAGCAACACTTTGATTAAATGTTAAAGAAAATAGGGGAAAAAATAAGTTTTTTTTTACTAGATGTATTGTTTATAAATCAACTATAGCACCACACTTTGAGTATTGTGCTACGATATTAGCAGGTATGGGTGAGACTCAGCTGACTAAACTGCAAGTTGCGTAGAACCGAGCCATGCAAGTCATTTTGCAATGTGATAGGTATATCAAGGTCAAAAGAATGCTGCACGCACTGCAGTTTATGTCCATAAGGCAAAGACTATATTATAATGTTTGTATATTTGTTTTTAAACTTGTAAAAGATATGTTGCCTGAGCAATTAGGAAATAAGATAGTGTTAGTAGGAGATGTGAATCAACGGCGAACAAGACAAGCAGGAAATATTGTGATACAATTTCGAAGAACAAGAAGTGCGCAAAAAAGTCTATTTTACGAAGGGATAAAAATGTACAATGCGTTGCCGTTGAAACTGAAGCAGTGTGATAGACTTACAACATTTAAGCGCATGTTAAAAGAATATCTTATAAGGTTATAATATATTAGTTAACTAGTTTATAAGATACTTTATGTAAGATAAAAATAGCTGAGAAAGCTAATAAATTTCATTCTCTCTCTCTCTCTCTCTCTCTCTCTCTCTCTCTCTCTCTCTCTCTCTCTCTCTCTCTCCCTCTCAGATGAGGCAGACGTGTTTGTCAGACGCTCCGTATTACAGATAATTATATAGTGAAATTACGTGGTATAATAGTGTGAAAACTATATTAATGTGATCGGTTTTGTATGGTGAACATTTTGATCTAGGGAATGGCTGGGTAGCTATCGAATCAACGGTGCTAGCAACATATTCGTGCGTCAAAATTTGTCACTCGACGAATGTGGTGTGGGCAGCCATTATAGCTGCCACGGTGACACGTCATTAGCAATACGTGGAACGATCAGGCAATCACGGTGAGTGTGATATAATTATCGGTTGGTATGTTCCGGTGTACGCGTCGATAAATTATCAGCTACTACAGCAAAATATGGACAATACGGGCGACTACGACGCGTATCGGTACTCCGCTTGCATAAAGCAATCAAAAGCCAGGTAATACGATGCAAAATTTGTCCGAAACTTTTTGACCACCCAGGGTGTATGAATAAGCATAAAATAATGGATAGGAGACATGATATAGTACAGTGCAAGGGTCCATTTGATACATTCAATGCAGAAGATGATCTTCCGAAGACAGTGACGTCGACAGTAGGCGGTAGCAGAGATCGATTGGCATTGACTGGAACGATCCAAGGAACCAGAGGTATGAGTTCATCGATAACGGTTGACGCAAAAATAGACTGGCTGATAAAAATAGTTAAAGCATTGAAGGACGAAATCGCTTGCAAGAATGAAATCAAGAAGATGATCCATCAGATAGAGGAACTGAAAAGAATGATACGGACAAAAAGTTCGAGCACCGTCGTGCAACAGGAAAGCGAAAAAACTAAAAGAGGGAAAAAAGAGAAGGTGGATATAAAGAGTATGGTGGAAGAAATAACAAAACTGAAAAAAGGCAGTAAAGTTACTGTGATCCTGGACTGTGAATCGGGAGAAGAAATTGAAGAAATTGTTGCTGAGTCAACGCAGGTAAATCCGAAAATAAAAATAGTAAATGTGGAAGAAGATGAATTTAAACTGACCGGTGAAGAACTAGTTAACACAATTAAGACGCAGAACGGGATAGAGAATACCAAAGGATAGGAGATAAAAATCGTGAAAAAATGAATGAAGGGAAGGGAACAGGAGCGAAACAGATGAAGAGCCAATGATGGATCAATAATACTAGAAGTAGATGAAGTAACTCACAAGGAGCTACTGAGAAAAGGTAAGCTTAGCGTGGGATGGAGAAAATGTCCGGTTTTCTATCATGTCAACGTAAAGCAATGATTCAAATGCTGGGGCCATTATCATATAGCGAAGAATTGTATCAGAGAAGAAACCTGCTACAGATATGCAGGAAAATCGTAAGGAGGATATGCGTAATCTCTCTAGTTGTCCACAGTAGAGTTGAGAATCAATCATCTGATCAACTGGAAGTAGCTCATCGTGGACGATTCACTTCCAGTCCCACCACATACACACACATAATCTTTTTCGCCGTGAATCCTAACGCTTCTGATTGTCGTACGTAATCCATTTTTCATCACCGGTTATGACACGTTTCAGAAATGTGTTATGCCGGTACCGCGTTATTGGATAACTCGGTAATCGGTATAATATTAAAAAGTTATTATTTTTGGGATCGTTTGCCGATTAGGAGTAGAAACTCGAGTAATTCGTGTAGACGTGAATTTATGTAAAAATGGAAATGTTTATTATAGACAACGGCTGCTTCCCGTTGTCTATTTAAAAGTAAAAAGAGTTTAATACAATAAAACTGTAATTACGAGACCGTACGAGGAACCAACCTCTCGCGTGTGAATCTACCGTTCGAATTTAATCATTCGCGATCAACCGTTCAGGTTGATGTCCAACTGTAGACTGATTTCGGCAAAGCAGTTAATTTGCCCCATTGACCGAAATCGAGTGTCGAATGGATTCGTAATAATTTCATATTAATCTTAGCTTGCAAATTCCAAGCTCGAGCTCATTGCAGTCATTGCGGGCAGCTCGATACTGACGTTTGCACATTGTTCTACTTTGGTGAGCGGTCCTCACGAAAGGAGGACAATGGCGAAATAATGTGCAAAGAATTAGTTCGCGGTACAACAAATGGTTCGATTTCATTGCGTTTCAGCAGCGCATCGCAGATGTTAATTCGGTCTATCGTGTTTTTAGCGCGCTCAACTCATGAGGAACCCATACATAGAGATCTTTTTGTAGCCCGCTTTGTGTAAATGGTTCAAAACAGTTCTGTCGTCAATGCCTAGCTCCATACCAATATCGACACTACTGATATGCTTATCTTGCTGGACTTTTTCAAGAATTTCATCAGCTTTTTTACTGATTGGACGACCAGAGCGTAACTTATCTTTCACATCAAAATTACCAGAAGGAAAACGAGTGAACCATTTCCGCGCAGCAGGTTTTGATAAAGTATATTCACCGTACACAGCACACATTTTTTCACAAGCCTGCGCAGCGTTCTTCCCTTTGTCGTAATAATATTGCAAAATATAGCGCAAGTTTTCATTACTTTTCTCCATTTTCAAACGCAAACAACTTTCCAACCACTGCACCAATTTCGATATTTATACACTCAAAGTAACGCTCGAAGTGTCACCTTTCCAACGAGTATTTGGTGGTGTCGCTACGATCTGTATTTCCTGACTTATTTGCAATTGATGCCATTTATCGGGAAAAACGCCACGAACTTTTTCTCAAAACCAATATATAAAAGTGATATACCACCTTGATCAAAAAGTTTTAGGACTTTATTCATAAAATCGAAAATATAAATTTCTTTATCAAAATCGATATGGTCCCCTTCATCGTACTCCCCATCGACTGCAACGCACTTACGCCAGCACTTTATTCAATACTCGAAACATCACTGGTACTCAATTTTCGGTATGTCCATCAGAGCCGTCTTCGATTTTTTCATGACATCCTTTCGGGTGCTGTAACGCGTTCGACGAAGCGGTTTTTTAAGTCGGTTGAACAGGAAAAAGTCGTAAGGAGCCAGATCAGGTGAATTCGATGGCTGCTGGATAGTATTCGGGTTGTTTTTGGTGAAAAACTCGCGGATAAGGATCTCATTATACAACGGTGCGTTATCGTGGTGCAAAATCCACGAGTTGTTTTCCCACAAATCCGGTCCTTTTTGGCGAATCGCTTCACGCAAACGTCTCATAACGCCCAAATAATACTCTTTGTTAACTGTGTGTTTTTCTAGCGAAAATTCATGATGCGCAACACCGTAGTAATCCATGAAAACCGTGAGCATCGCTGTTCAGTTTTCGCACCTACCAAGCACACACTCAACTCATGCACACGCTACACTCACAATCATCTGACGCCTCGCGTCATATGGTATAGCTCGCAGGTATGCTTTATCGATTTATCGACCGCGCACTCAAGCACATTGTCCATCAGCTCACATCCTCGATCGAAGCTCACTCAAGCGGCCAACGCTGCTAGCGTGGCCCCAGCGGCAAGACCGCTCACAAGGCTCACTTTCCATCGTTGGCGGCGAATCACAACTCAACCAATCTGTGACGCACGTCCGCCCTCTTGATACTCTGCCTCGTGGTCGACGGATGTGGCCATTGTTCCCACTCGATTCGCTCGCAGTACACGTTCCCGCGTAAACTCATAGAGATATTCAGTCGTTCCACTCATTTTAGTGTGCATTCAGTGTTATAGTATATTACATTCTTGGTCAAATCACCCGTGTATCAAATCAGTGTCAGCACAAATCACAGCAAACCAACAGGACTAGTGCAGCACTCACATAAACGTCAACGGCGTGGTTCGTTCGTTGGCAGCAGAGACGCCATTCTGCCTCGCACCGTTCGTTGGCGTTAAATCACTCACCAGCCTGCCGTGTGGCTTCACTCGAGCTCTACAATCAGACCATATCACCAGGATCAACCACACGGAATCAACAAGTCAACTCAGAGGCCTGAGAACCTACTCACCGCCAGTAGATCAACACACAGGCCAGACAAATCACCGTATATATTTGTTGTATTCACCAGGTATTTTTTGTATGCAATCACTGTTATATAATTAAAATAAACATTGAATTTATTATTGTTAATTACTGAGTGCATTTAATTATTTATACTTGTCACCAGGATCCTTAATCTTACTATTCGCATCTGTCATTCGACATGCTACATGTGAATGCATCGACTTGCTATCTGTCGACAGATTAAAAAATATTTCAAACTCAGTCTCACACTCATTATCATACCATTTTTCGCTTTCTGTTTTGACTGAAAACGACGTAGTTTTTTCGGTCGCGGCTAATTCGGTGCACGCCATTCACTCACTTCATGTCTGGATTGCGTGTCATACTCATAAAGCCATGTGTCGTCTCCAGTGATGATCCGTTTCATAAATGTTGGGTCGGATTCGGCCTTGGAAAGTATGTCTTTCGCGATTTCAACGCGGTCCTTTTTTTGCATGAAATTGAGGTTTTTAGGAACCAGTATTGCAGCGTCTGAGGCCCAAATCACTACCAAAATGTCTTGAGCGGATCCATAAGCGATATTCAAGTACTCTGCCAGCTTTCTGATAGTCAATTTCCGGTTTTCGGCCAACATTTCTTTGATTTTATCGATGTTTATATCGGTTTTCGACGTGGACGGCCTGCGACTCACGGCCACTTCTGAAGCATTCGTGCCACCGAAAAACATTTGATCTCGAAAGAGTATCGTTGCCGAAACACTTCTCCAACATTTCCATCATTGCAGACCGTTAAATCCGTTTTTCACGCAAAATTTAATGCAAACTCGTTGATGCACAGATGATGCTATTTTCAAACTTGTAAAAAACTGAAACACGCACAAAGGTAGATGTACTCAGTACAGCGTAACTTTTACAAATGCCAGGCTATGACGCTGAATTTGGAGGGAAGTGTCAATGACAGATGTGGTAACCTAACAAAATAAAAATTCCAATCGGGTGACTAACAGCGCCACACGGTGGCCTGTCCTAAAACTTTTTGATAAAGGTAGTAGTCGAAATATGTCCAGAAGAATGTGAAATAAAAATGATTGCTGATGATACACTAGTATATGTTACTGGAGAGAGTAGTGCGGAGGTGGAAGGAAAGATGAATGAGGCATTAAACATAGTGGAAGGATGGATGAATAGGAGCAAAATGAAAATGAATGCAGAATAAAACCAAATATATGATTGTGAGGAGTGTAAGAAAATAATTGAGGGGGAATATTGTACTGAAATGCAGGGATGGAACCGAGTTAGAGCAAGTGGAGGTAATGAAATATTTAGGTGTAATGATAGATGATGAGCTACAATTTAAAGACCACTTTGAGTATATATTGAAAAAAAAAATGTAAAAAAAAAGAGTTTTCTGATCAGGATTGGGCAATATATATCGGCATATACCAGATATGTCGTATATAAGGTAATCATAGCACCGCACTTTGAGTATTGCGCAACATTGCTAGTGGGTGAGATAGAGTTGAATGAACTACAGACAGCGCAGAACCGAACGACGTGAGTCATATCGCAATGCAGCCGGTATTATAATGTGTGCATATTTATTTTCAAGGCTGTTAAGAAATTGTTGCCGAAAGAAGTGACGAGTAAATACCAAGTTGTAAAATCAAGAACGGATCGGGAAACGCGTCAAGCGGAAAGTATTGTAATTCAATTTAGAAGAACCAAAAGTGCGCAAAAGTGTATGTTCTACGAAAGCAGAGGTCAAAGGCTGTGTAAAACTAGTTCAGTACAAGAGAATGGTGAAAGCATTTATTGTAAGCGAAATTAAATAAGTTCAATATAGACGTAACATAAACGTGTAAAATTATGCACATGAAATAGTTGAGAAGACTAATACATCTCTCTCTCTCTCTCTCTCTCTCTCTCGAATTAGAGACAGGGTATTAGAGTGGTTCAGAACGTACTTAAGAAATAGAACACAGCAAGTTCGATTCAATGATAAATGGTCTGAAGTTATTCCCAACGAATATGGGGTACCGCAGGGGTCAGTACTAGGGCCGTTGCTGTTTATTATATATATAAATGATATAGTTAATTTGTGTCCAGAGGAATGTGCAATAAAAATGTTTGCTGATGACACAGTGATATATGTACCTGGAAAAAGCAGCGCGGAAGTGGAGAGAAAGATAAATATGTTATTGAGTATAGTAGAAAAGTGGATGGAAAGAAATAAATTAAAAATGAATGTAGAGAAAACAAAATATATGATTGTCAGCAGTGTAAGGAAAGTCGTGAGTAGGAATATTGTACTGAAGTGTTTGGATGGATCGAAACTTGAGAGAGTAGAGTCAATAGAATATTTGGGTATCATTATTGATGACAAGCTATGATTCAAAGACCACTGTGAGTATATGTTAAAAAAAATAGGGAAAAAACGAGCTTTCTAAACAGAATCGGGAATTATGTATCTGCGTATACGCGATGTGTGATATATAAAGCAATCATAGCACCTCACTTTGCATATTGTGCAACACTGTTAATAGCTATGGGTGAAACAAAGTTGAAGAAACTGCAAATCTTGCAGAACAGAGCAATGAGGGTTATATTACAATGCAACCGCTATACGAAGGTAGAAGATATGCTGAGCGCGGTACAATTTATGTCCATAAGGCAAAGATTGTACTATAACGTTTGTACATTTATCTTTAAAGACTCTCTCTCTCTCTCTCTCTCTCTCTCTCTCTCTCTCTCTCTCATAATTGGTAGCTACAGAGGAGGTTGGAAGCATTATGGTATACAAATGCGCAGAGTCTATTAGCGAATAAAGACGAGATTCATCATCAGATCATGAGGGATATGAAACCCGCTTTCGTGGCGCTGTCCGAATCAAGGCTGGTTGATGAAATAGAGAATATGGAAATTTATGTACCAGGATATAGTTAAGTAAGATATCTGAATCAAGGCTGGTTGATGAAATAGAGAATATGGAAATTAACGTACCAGGATATAGTTTAGTAAGATGTAACGCGGAGAGTAAATATACCGGAGGAGTGGTATTGTATATTAGGGACGATATTAAATATGAATCAATATTGAATAATAAAATACTGACGAATTGTTGGTGTGTGGCGATTAAAGTGAAGGAAGAATTTTATAAAGGGGTTATGATGGTAATATATCCTTCTCCGAGTGCCTCGGACAGTGAGTTGTTAAAGTTCCTAGAGAATAATATCGAACAACTAAATATAAGAGACAATTGTATAGTTATTGGAGATTTTAATATCAATGTAATGGTGAATTCATTTTACTCAAAAAAACTGCAGACAATGATGCAAAGGTTTGGAATGAAACAGTATGTAAATACCAACTAGGCCACCAGGAATCTCAAAGGATAGTCAGACAATAATAGACCTAATTTTTTCGAATAGTAAAGTCAAAGTGCAAGTGAGGGATACGCCAAAAATAACAGATCATGCATTGCTAAAACAAATAGAATTTGAGTCAAACAAAGTAGGAGAGTAGTACAAAGAATTTTATGGTAGAGATTATAGCAAAACGAATCAGGATGATTTTCTCAGCCTGCTAAAAGATAGCACCGGTAAAATTATTTAAAATTCCAAAAGTATGGCACGGGAAAAGCTGGTATTCTGATGCAATAAAAATGAGGACGAAGTTAAGGTATGAGGCTTTCTGTAAAGCAGTGTATACTGATACAGAATAAGAATGGGAAAGATATAGGACGGAAAGGAATGCAGTAGTGAGACTTATTAGAAATAGAAAGAAAGAATATAACGTAAGAATGGTGGATCATAATAAAAATGATTCCAAAGCAATGTGGAAAGCGTTAAAAGAAGTAATTCGCGTGGAGTCAAGAGAATTAAAGATTATAGAAAATATAAATTTTGAAATATTACGTAATGTAGATAAATATTAGGTGCGCAACTAAGTTACCGCTGTTTTTCAAAAGATGGTTCCAGTAGTAAGTGCTGGTCGATTGGGACATAACCAAAACGTCATGAACCAAGCTTAAACATATGGTAAAGAAACCGCTTTGACACATTTTGTTATTGCGTCAAATACTTTTGGTTGTATGAAAATGTCTGATTTTGTGCCAAATAATCGTCATTTGCTGGAAGTGTTGCTTTTCTTCTTTCATTCGAAGAAAACGGCGGCTGAAGCGCATCGAGAACTCCAAAAAGTTTCCGGAAATGCTGCTCTAAGTGAAACAATATACCGTGATTGGTTCCGTCGCTTCAAAGACGGTGATTTTGATGTTGACGACCGTTCGCGTGAAGGAAGGCCAAAAACCTTCGAAGACGCTGAATTGGAGGCATTGCTCGATGAGGATCCGTGCCAAACGCAAAAAGAGCTTGCTTCAGCATTAGGAGTTACCCGCCAAGCCATTTCCAAGCGATTGCATGCGTTGGGAATGATTCAAAAACAAGGAACTTGGGTTCCTTATGATTTGAAGCCAAGAGACGTTGAGCGTCGTTTTTTCGCCTGTGAACAACTGCTTCAGCGGCAAAAAAAGAAGGGTTTTCTTCATCGCATCGTTACGGGTGATGAAAAATGGATTCATTACAGCAAACCAAAGAGAACAAAATCATGGGGATTGCCCGGTCATGCTTCTACGATGTCGGCTCGGCCGAATATTCACGCTGCGAAGATTTTGCTGTGTATTTGGTGGGACCAGAGCGGTGTTATTAATTATGAGCTGTTGAAACCGAACGAAACTATCACTGCGGAATGGTATCGAACTCAATTGATGCGATTGAGCTGAGCACTGCGCGAAAAGCGGCCACAATACGAGCAGAGGCACGAAACAGTGATTCTACAGCATGACAACGCTCGGCCTCACGTTGCCAAACCGCTTGAAACCTACTTAGAAACGCTCAAATGGGAAGTCCTACCCTACCCGCCATATTCCCCAGATATTGCGCCGTCCGATTATTACCTGTTCCGTTCGATGGCACATGGTCTGACTAATCAGCAGTTCAGCTCATATAAAGACATCTCAAAATGGCTTGATTCGTGGATAGCCTCAAAAGACGAACATTTCTACCGTGACGGTATTCGAGCTCTGCCAGAAAAATGGGAAAAAATTGCCGCTAGCGATGGGCAATATTTTGAATGATTCATTTGTAAACATTTTTTCACAATAAAGTTTGTTGGATAATCAGCTGGCGCACGGCGATCGATATTCGCCGTGCGTCGACCTGTTGCTGTACTCAAGCACACGTCGTTCGGTTGAGCCGAAGATAGCCGAGGCAGGGCTTCGCGAAGCCGAGGATGTGCCTCGTTGGCACGCCGCGTCGAGCGAGAGGATGTCTCTCTCGCTTGACTTCGGTTTCGCTCACCGGCTATCTCGCTCAACTGACTTCAGCGCTCAACGTTAATTTCATATTCCGCAGCCATTTTGAAAATTCAGTGACTTTTGCGACGACATCGAGGAACGGCGCACCATCATCTTCGACTTTTCTCGTTGGCTTTTCGCTCAGGACGCGCTCATCATGCTCACCAGGACTCAAAACTCAGGTAAGAGTACACCGTTACAATTTAACGTAATTCAATGACGGTGAGGAGTGAACTACACATCGGTACATCCTCATAAAGGTCTCACACTGTGGCGTGCTCTGCAGCGCGGGCTGCACCACGTTTTCACTCAATTATTAGCATGCTCGATTAATATAATTGTGTGTGTTTTACCAATTCACTGCACTTTCCCCCAATTAAACTTGCTGGGAAAGTGTTGTGAATTCAGTCTAATCATTTGTGCATCCTCACTATGTGTTGTGTAGTGCTACGCAGTGCTGCCTGCGTAGCTGGTTTCATACGTATAGAGTACTCAAGCAATTTTATTGCAAGTGCTCTCATTTGTTCACTGCAACCTCTCTGCATTAAGCTGCAGAGAGTTTGCTGTGAATTATAATAACACCTTACGCACTCATACATCTCACTGCGTTGCATGCTCCGCAGCACTGGCTGCGGTGCGTACACCACTCTCAGTACTCACAGCACACAATTAATATAATTGTGTGCTGGTTCTCAGCTCATGCACTCAAATGCAGTTCAATTAATCAAATTCATTTTTATTATTCTTGGAATTTTGGTGCATTTATTTATATTATTTTGTACTTTTTCTAAGTTTGGTCTTTCATTTATCTATTCTCACTTCAGTGTTTTATTCAAAATTATATGATTTGTTTGTAGTTAAGCGGAAGGTACAATAAACCACTTTCTCCAAATTCCATCTACTAGTCTGGTTTTATTTCCACCCTGTTGTGAGTGAAGTCTCATATTTTTCCAATATATTCACAGGTTCAAGATCTGTCAAACAACACCATCGGACGGATTTCTCAAACAAAGTTGCATTTTCATAAAAAAAAAAAAAAACAGCGGGCACTTAGTTGCGCACCTAATATAATATAGCGGATAGTTTTTATTTATTCTATATATTTACAAAGCATAGATGAGATAGTAAAGTCTGTGGAGAGAGGAAAGAGAGGAACCAATAAGAATTCATGTATTATAGAGGTAAAAAATACGCTAGAAAACTTTGAAATGGCGAATGAAGAATATGTAGAGAAAATGGTGATTAAGTTATCTAGTAAAAAAGGGACAGAAGAGATACCCTCTTCTGTTTGAGTGATTTGTTGAAAACTATATTTTATGTAATGTTCAGTTTTCGTACCTACCAAGCACACACTCAACTCATGCACACGCTACACTCACAATCATCTGACGCCTCGCGTCATATGGTATAGCTCGCAGGTATGCTATATCGATTTATCGACCGCGCACTCAAGCACATTGTCCATCAGCTCACATCCTCGATCGAAGCTCACTCAAGCGGCCAACGCTGCTAGCGTGGCCCCAGCGGCAAGACCACTCACAAGGCTCACTTTTCATCGTTGGCGGCGAATCACAACTCAACCAATCTGTGATGCACGTCCGCCCTCTTGATACTCTGCCTCGTGGTCGACGGATGTGGCCATTATTCTCACTCGAGTCGTTCGCGCTACACGTTCCCGCGTAAACTCACAGAGATATTCTTTTGTTCCACTCACTTTGGTGTGCATTCAGTATTATAGTGTATTAAATTCTTGGTCAAATCACCCGTGTCCCAAATCAGTGTCAGTCCAAATCACAGCAAACCAACAGGACTAGTGCAGCACTCACATAAACGTCAACGGCGTGGTTCGTTCGTTGGCAGCAGAGACGCCATTCTGCCTCGCACCGTTCATTGGCGTCAGAACACTCACCAGCCTGCCGTGTGGCTTTACTAGAGCTCTACAATCAGACCTTATCACCAGGATCAACCACACGGAATCAACAAGTCAACTCAGAGGCCTGAGAACCTACTCACCGCCAGTACATCAACACACAGGCCAGAACAAATCAAATTACATTTCTTGTGTATCCACCAGGTATTTTATGCAATCAGTGTTAATTAATTAAATAAACATTGAATCTATTATTGTTACATACTGAGTGCATTTAATTATTTATACTTGTCACCAGGATCCTTAACCTTACTATTCGCATCTGTCATTTGACATGCTACGTGCGAATGCTTCGACCTGCTATCGGTCGACAGATTAAACATACTCAAACGATACACGTTCACTGCACAGAACACTACATTCATTGTCATTTATTATGTGTTACTTAGGTTGGCTAAGTGCTCACTCTGCGCACTTATCAAGTTTTCTTAAAGTGCTCTGTCGCATCAGATAGTTTTCAGTTGTTAGAGTTCTGAATAATTTTATGTGAACCATTATCAATACATCAAACTCACTCACACTTATTATCATACATGTAATAAAAGATGAATATATTGAACCGTTTCGCGATTTTATATCACTCTTCATTTTCGCTACGAGACGCGTTTGTTCGGCGGCGGCGTAAAATCGCGTAGTTTTATAATTTTATTTCGAGCGATATCATTCTAGATCGTTTGGAGAGTGGAGCTTGCTCGAAACCAGTTCGTGCTCTGGGCTGGATGGAATGAGAAGTGTCTGTGGTTTTATGGATTCGCAATCAATCTATTAGGTTGTTGTTGAGACCTCAGTTTAGGTTTTTGTTGCGGCGCATTTGTCCGTAAAGGACATGCGGTTTGTTACCCTTTCATCATTGGTCTTTTTATTGATTGGGTAATTTCTTTCTTCTTTATGGTGCTGAAGGCACTTGATTGTTTGATAAGTCTGATTGATTGTTAGTTTAGGCAGAGGTAGGAGGGACGTTCGTAGGACGATCTGGTCGTTCGTACGGGTTTTAACGTTCGCCTGCGAGAGTTTTTCTTAAATCTACGTATGCGGAATTGCTTCCGGTGTTTCGGGTTTTGACGCTATAATTCGTAAAGTGATGAGATATCACTTGTACGGAGCTTACCACTCAATTTATCTGTTTAGGGGTTGTCGCGTTTGCTGATACGCGATTTTTCTAATACTACGTAAATGGAATGATAAATCTCCAGTTCCTTTTGGGTTCTGATGCTATTATTCGTAAAGTGATGAGATATCACTGGTACGGAGCTTAACACTCAATTTATCTGTTTTAGGGGTTATCGCGTTTGTTAATACGCGATTTTCTAATACTACGTAAGTGGAATAATAAATTTCCAGTTCTTTTTGGGTTTTGATTCTATTATTCGTAAAGTGATGAGGTATCACTTGTACGGAGCTTAACACTCAATTTATCTGTTTTAGGGGTTATCGCGTTTGTTAGTGCGCGATTTTCTAATACTACGTAAGTGGAATAATAAATTTCCAGTTCCTTTTGGGTTTTGATTCTATTATTCGCAAAGGGATGAGATATCGCCTTTACGGAGCTCAACACTCAATTTGTCTATTTCGGGGTGTAATATAAATTAAATATTCTCACAATTGTAAGAATTATTCTCTTTTCTTTATCGCTTTATTTCTATCAAATACGCTAGAACCTTACAGACACGACCATAGCGTGGCCAAGAAACAATATTCTTTATCTTATTAGGGGTGTGAGCCAAGAAAGAGTCACGCATGTGCAGTTGTTTGATGAGTTTATTCAAATATCATATTGGTCGCTTATATCACTATTGACCTCTTATTCCATTCACACTGTTTGAGAAATCCGTCCGATGGTGTTGTTTGACAGATCTTGAACCTGTGAATATATTGGAAAGATATGAGACTTCACTCACAACAGGGTGGAAATAAAACCAGACTAGTAGATGGAATTTGGAGAAAGTGGTTTATTGCACCTTCCGCTTAATTACAAAAGATAAGTTTTAATTTTGAAAATATTAAGAATATGAACAAATACACAATAAATTGAAAATGAATTTTGGAGTTTTAAGAAAATCTGAGAAGCACACAATTGCATTAATTGTGTGCAGTCTTTGTGAATTACTGGAGTAGCACACAATTATATTAATTGTGTGCTGTACTTATTGAGAGCGGTGTACGCAGTGCAGCCAGCGCTGCGGAGCCTGCCACGCAATGAGATAGATGAGTGCTTAGAATGTGGAAATTATTCACTGCAAGCTCTCAGCAGTTTTGTCGAAGAGAAGTTGCAGTGAATAGATGAGAGCACTTGCAATTGAATTGCTTGAGTGCTGTGAAAGGATGTGAGAACATCTATCTACGCTGCAGAGCACTGAAGTGTGAGCTTGAGGATGCACAAATGATTAGACTGAATTCACAACACTTTCCCAGCAAGTTTAATTGGGGGAAAGTGCAGTGAATTGGTAAAACACACACAATTATATTAATCGAGCATGCTAATAATTGAGTGAAAACGTGGTGCAGCCCGCGCTGCAGAGCACGCCACAGTGTGAGACCTTTATGAGGATGTACCGATGTGTAGTTCACTCCTCACCGTCATTGAATTACGTTAAATTGTAACGGTGTACTCTTACCTGAGTTTTGAGTCCTGGTGAGCATGATCAGCGCGTCCTGAGCGAAAAGCCAACGAGAAAAGTCGAAGATGATGGTGCGCCGTTCCTCGATGTCGTCGCAAAAGTCACTGAATTTTTCAATATGGCTGCGGAATATGAATTTAACGTTGAGCGCTGAAGTCAGTTGAGCGAGATAGCCGGTGAGCGAAACCGAAGTCAAGCGAGAGAGACATCCTCTCGCTCGACTCGGCGTGCCAACGAGGCACATCCTCGGCTTCGCGAAGCCCTGCCTCGGCTATCTTCGGCTCAACCGAACGACGTGTGCTTGAGCACAGCAACAGGTCGACGCACGGCGAATATCGATCGCCGTGCGCCAGCTGATTATCCTACACACACCTTCTATCAAAGGTTTATTTTAAGGGAGTCACAACAAAATCCCCATTATGTTCCATTTAATTGCATAAATTCACTACACCGAACATAGTCCTAATATAAATTCAATAACATTAATTATTTGCCTAGATTCAGGAATCAGACATATAAATAATAGAAATCCAATAAAGATCACCTATTTGCATTTTCAATAACCAGGCATATTCATAATATAAATTCAATAATGTCAATCATCTGCATATTTCAATAACCGGACCCATTCTTAATGTGAATTCAATAAACATCAATTCTTTGGCTAAACTCAACAATCGTATATATTCATAATATCAATTCAATAAATATCAATGACTCGCATAAATTCAATGACCAGACATAATCATAATGTCCTTTCAGTACTTGTCAAATGTTGCATAAATTACATAACCGGACATACTCTTAATGTGAATTCAATAAACATCAATTCTTTGGATCAACTCAATAACCGTGTATATTCATATTATAAATTCAATAAATATCAATGATTTGTAGAAATTCAACAACCGGACATATTCTTAATATCCTTTCAATAAATATCAAATGTTTGCATTAATTACATAAACGTGCATATTCATATTTTAAATTCAATAAATATCAATGATTTGTAGAAATTCAACAACTGGACATATTCTTAATATCCTTTCAATAAATATCAAATGCTTGCATAAATTACATAACCGTGCATATTCATATTATAAATTCAATAAATATCAATGATTCGCCTCCAATGTATGCAACCCTCGGATAATCATATATTTTAATTCCTCAAGCGTACGAGCCAAACAAATAAAGTCTTAGGCGCAATGTCTAGAAATGAAATCAGACCCGTTATGGGGTATATAACAGAATGGAATGCTTCTACCGTTAAGAATATAGCACTATATGACAGTGCAAATTTATTAACTACAACCCATATGACAGGATGACATTTGTGCAGATTCAGCCTGCGGCGACAGAGAAAAGTGCAAATATGTAATACTCGAATTTTCTATGTTCAATCTACGAAAGTACAATCAACTTGTAGTTTCGCATCATATCCATATTGACAATCAAAATTACAAGAAGTATATCTTTACTCTTTCCAATAATACTTTCTTGCCTGACGTTTCCTTACTTACATGAGTAGTGGTTTCAAGTGTCAGACGAGATGCATGATTTTCTCAACATACGCAGCTTATTACACGATAGCAAATATCTTTTTTAACGAAATATTCTATCGCGGTCTATTCAGACCGGATAGTCACTTATCTGTACGATTTCTTAAGATACGCCGGAGCAAAACGGGGCGTGTAGATGGTTGGCTTCAGTAGATTTGACGGCCTGACGCCGCTCGTCGTTACATGTGGCTGCTGATATATGTAGGGTTATAGGCTGGCACCACGCCGTAGATTATTCAACGGACATATGCATCCATAACGGATCTTCAGGAAGTATTCGTCTCTGTTAATTCATTCCTTTCAAATAGCTTCGACAAACAGACATCGAGCTAGAATGAGCGTCCTGCAACGGGCCCAACCGTCCTACACATGGGACACGAGGTGTCAAATGGACGATTGCTTTTTTGTTCATTTTTACATTTTAGGAACTATATTATTATAAAAATATCATACCTGAATTTTCACCCTATGATCACTTTACAAGATTATCGTTAATCGTTCACGGATGTTTCGATTATTCCCGATATATAAATGGATAATATGCCGCACTACTTATTGCGTTCACAAAGAGCGTGCTAGAGGCTCAGGCGTTCATAGACGATTGGGGGGAGAAAGGTGTCGCTCGCTCTCTCGAGGCCCGTTGGGCTTCGAATGTATCTAGAGAGGTACACTCTTTGTCTATTTACATCTACTAATCTGGTACACTCCTATCGGCATCCTTCACCATACATATCTAGTAATACCGTCGGCAAGATATCGACGATTATTCTTACAATACCCCCTTATTTAGTGAGGAATGTCCACTACCTACGCTGGACTTTACGAGCTAAATAACATTATAACGTGGCTTATATTAAACGCTGGAAAGGAGGCACAAATTCACCTATTATGTCAAACGGGGCTGTTATATTTCTTCAGACTGCATTTATTGTATACATTTTTAATTATCGTTGGGTCAGAAGGATCAACGAGAAGGAATGCATTATTTCCAATGAGTTCTTCGATCCTGTATGGACCTTGGAACAAGTGAAAGAATTTGGCACGAACCCGGTCTTGAGCCTTGGAGGGGTATGGTACCCTTAATAATACAAGATCCCCTAACTTGAGCGGGACAAGCGAAACCCCTTTTTGCTGACGTTTTCGATAATGAAAATGCACTTCCATTCGTGATTGGGCTAATGCAATTTTTCCTTGTGGGTCAAATCGATAATCGGCGGAAATGAGAATAATTCGTCGATTTTTTCAGTGACTCGCTCACCAAAATGTAATTCATGTGGCGCGAATCCCGTGCTCGCATGGATGGTTACGTTAATCAACGATTCGATATGTGGTACATGTTGTGCCCATCTCGAATGAACGTCTGAACACAAGGTGCGGAACATGCGCCTGAGTTCTCTTATGACTCGTTCAGTTGGATTGCTTTGAGGGTGGCGTATCGACGAGTATATTGCTCGTATATTTTCTTGCTGCAGGCGTGATTTCCATAATGGCGAAGTGAATTGTGTGCCATTGTCCGATAGTATCGTGGATGGTTTTCCCATTTGCGGAACATAATGTTCAAGGATTTTAGTTAGCGCTATTCGTGTCGTTGCTCTTCGGATTGGGTATAACTTGACGTATTTGGAGTGTGCGTCAAGGACGACGAAAATATACTCAACTCCTCCTTTGGAACGCGGTAATGGTCCATAAAAATCCACGGTGGCTAATTCCATAGGTTTAGTGGCGGAAATCATTTGATATTCTCCTTCCATCGATTTATTCAAACATTTGACACGCTGACAAAGATCACAATGCTTAACGTGTGTTTTCACATCGGTATTCATATGTTGCCAAAAGAAATGCATTTGAAGGTACTTTAGGGTTCTGGATACCCCCGGATGGCCTAGTTTGTCATGAGTAAATTTGAGTAAACGATCGGTCAATGGTGCTGGGACCACCATCTGCCAGCGCGCAGCATGTCGAGTGGCGAGAAACAGGATACCATGATGTAAGCAGTAATGCATGCTAGCTTTTCCTTCATCAAACTCCGCCATGATGGGTGCCAGACGGGGATCCGCAAGTTGTTGTTCTCGTATCGTTCGTAGATCTTTGCGGATGTCTTTTGGTAAAGTGTCATACCGGTGAGCTAACTTGTTAAGAATATTAACTGATTTGGAATGGCGATCAACCACCCATCGGAGGTCAGTAACGAATGAGTTTATTACTAGTCGATGGAGGTTATCTTCTGGTTCAAATCTGCCTTCGGGATTTCGACTAAACAAATCTGCCACTATGTTCCCGTCCTACAGCTTCTCGGATAGCCAAGGGTACGGGATATGAACGTCGCACAATAACGTTCGGCTCTTTGAGTCGTATACGATGCTCATAAGCGTCAGCACTCCGTGTTTTATATGAGAACAACTGCTTGTATTTAATTAACAATTGACCCACTGATTCGCGTTGATCTCTATTATAGTTCGATAGTCCAACCAGTATAGCGTTCACGTCGTTGTAAAAATTCTCATCCCTCCATGTCGGTAAAGGTTACATGAGTACGGTGCGTCTGTTAATTCGGCATTGAGCTGGTCCTGGAGATTCGAAAACCTTTATTCATCATCCGGCTTTGTCTTATGATGGTACACGCGATTGTCCAAAAGGATTTCGCCCTGCAAAGGTGATCTTTCAGTGTTGTCGGACGCAAAGTCATTCCGTAGATGCTGTTGAAGTTTAGCAGGTAGCTGGAATAAGGCGCATATGTCCCTTATCACCTCGTGGTCTATGCTATTATGTGCTATAATATCAGGTGACTCGTCATTTTCAACGGAGGATTCTATTGGGGATTCTTCCACGAGGACTTCCGTTATCGATTCATTTGACCGTTGTCCAAAGCTGGCATCGCTTGATGAGATATCTTCCCTTTTGTAGGACGCTTCGTCATGTTGGTGGGCGATTCCTTGCTAGCAGCAATGTGGTGCTAAATCTGATTCGGTTTTGTCGGTCACTTTAAAAAATGTCGAGTCAACCCGAGACAGCGGGGTTGCCGCAATATGCTCCGAAGTTCCTTTGTAGACTGAGTCTACCCAAGAACGCTTATCCTTGGAATTTCTGACTGCGAGACTTCCCTTCGCGCCTTGCACCCATATTATTTGGATGAACGTGAAATCATCTTCTTGAGCTACTTGTAGGCGTTCCATTGGCTTCATCCCAAAGGACGTCAGATCAGCAGGAATAACTTATCCGTTAACTGTTAACTTTTGACTGAAAAAATCGATGATGGCCCCCAGGCGCAACATCCAATCGCTACCTAGTATCACTTTACTTGTTAGATGTGGTATGACCAAGAAAACAGTGGGTAATTTTCGTTCTCCTACCCCTAGGTCCAGTAATACTTGTTTTCTGACGGGCGTTGGTTTTTCTCGAATCGCCGTGAGAACGACCATATTTGCGACTGGTAGCTCAACAAGACGCGTTAGCCTACCTAAATAAGCATAGAAATTTTCGGAGATGCAAGTCACCTGACTCCCCGTATCCCAAAGCGTGGAAATTGGAATGTTAAAAAAAAAATAAAATTGCGTGCGGACAAGAGGATGCCTGAAAGCCTTTTTCCTGATTGCTTGTCTCTGAAGTTTTGCTGGATATTGACGATGTGAGGTCCTCAAACAAATCGAAAGGATGTCGGTGCATGTCGGACACTCGACACATGGCACCGCAAATTAGTTTAAAGAGTCCGGATTCGGACCTGAAGATGGCAACATACCAGCAACGTCCTGAGAATGATCCATAGGTCCATGGGTAACATAATCAGGCGGAGGCACAGTGACATTCGGTAATGGATACCACGGGGCGACCTTAACATCCATCCCCCGGGCACGATACGAAGGCGCTTGATAGTTACTCCGGTTATGACTCTGAAGCTGTGAGTTTGGTGTACTCGTCGCAACTCTCGATCCCCCACTACTCCCACTAGTGTTAGAGGAAGAATTGCTGCTAATATTGCTGTAATTGTTATGGTGACGGACGTCACGGCTTCGGTATTCGTCATTTGAGGTGTCAAGCTGCGCCAAGGCACGCGCTACGACATTCATATCTCCATAGTCTACTGTGACAAGTGCGTCCCTTGCACGCATGGGTAATTGTTGTACGACGCTATAATTAATTTCGTAATTATCCAATTTGAGGGTGGAATATTGTGCTGCACTAGCTTGCTTTAAGAAGTAAGCCTGCATATTACCATTCGAAGGAAAATACCGCCGTGCTGACCACTGGGCCTTTAGCTGAACTTGAGTAGGAACGGAATAAAATTCAATGAGAAATTCACGGTTGAAATCGTCAAAATCGGTATACGCTCGCCTCTGTACTTTGTACCAGTCTCGCGCTCGACCTTCTAAAAGAGTTTCAAGAACCAACAGCTTACAATCCTCTTGGACTTTTTTGACAAGAAAATTTTTTTCTAATTGTTCTATAAACTCATTGGGGTTAGCTAACAAATCTAGACCAAACTTAGGTGGTTTTATATCCAGGTTCATCGATTGGATCCCACGAACGAGCCCGTTTAATATCCCTGAATTTCTGCGTCCTTCATCGCTTACATGGGAAATATGCCGTAGCTGTTCGTTTTCTGCTCGTAACCGCACGATCTCCCTTTCCATTCGTTCTTGCGAGATACGCATTTCACCCAACTCGTCTATCATTCTTAATCGCAAGCCATCCCACTCCGTACGCTGCCTGTTGATCCGCTCTCGCTCTATGCGAAGTTGCTCTGCCTCAGTATTGGTATTCACTGGCAAATCTGCAGTCGGAGGGTTACTCGGATTAACAGGCATCGCTACTATGTTATCTTCAAACGCTCGACTTTGAACTATGTTAGCCTCACGTCTGGTACCAGCCCGCGTCTGCATAAGTTGACACAACTATTTTAATTATCAAAAGCCCAAAATCTGGCTTAGCGAAGTCTCAAATGTATATATATATTTTTATTTATTTATTATGATTATTATTTTTAGTTTATTTTTTTTATTTTTAAAGAACAAACAACCAAACTTTAGTGAACTCTGCCTAGCCCCACGTTGGGCGTCATTTTGTAATATAAATTAAATATTCTCACAATTGTAAGAATTATTCTCTTTTCTTTATCGCTTTATTTCTATCAAATCGCTAGAACCTTACAGACACGACCATAGCGTGGCCAAGAAACAATATTCTTTATCTTATTAGGGGTGTGAGCCAAGAAAGAGTCACGCATGTGCAGTTGTTTGATGAGTTTATTCAAATATCATATTGGTCGCTTATATCACTATTGACCTCTTATTCCATTCACAGACCTTCTATCAAAGGTTTATTTTAAAGGAGTCACAACAAAATCCCCATTATGTTCCATTCAATTGCATAAATTCACTACACCGAACATAGTCCTAATATAAATTCAATAACATTAATTATTTGCCTAGATTCAGGAATCAGACATATAAATAATAGAAATCCAATAAAGATCACCTATTTGCATTTTCAATAACCAGGCATATTCATAATATAAATTCAATAATGTCAATCATCTGCATATTTCAATAACCGGACCCATTCTTAATGTGAATTCAATAAACATCAATTCTTTGGCTAAACTCAACAATCGTATATATTCATAATATCAATTCAATAAATATCAATGACTCGCATAAATTCAATGACCAGACATAATCATAATGTCCTTTCAGTAATTGTCAAATGTTGCATAAATTACATAACCGGACATACTCTTAATGTGAATTCAATAAACATCAATTCTTTGGATCAACTCAATAACCGTGTATATTCATATTATAAATTCAATAAATATCAATGATTTGTAGAAATTCAACAACCGGACATATTCTTAATATCCTTTCAATAAATATCAAATGTGTGCATTAATTACATAACCGTGCATATTCATATTATAAATTCAATAAATATCAATGATTCGCCTCCAATGTATGCAACCCTCAGATAATCATATATTTTAATTCCTCAAGCGTACGAGCCAAACAAATAAAGTCTTAGGCGCAATGTCTAGAAATGAAATCAGACCCGTTATGGGGTAAATAACAGAATGGAATGCTTCTACCGTTAAGAATATAGCACTATATGACAGTGCAAATTTATAAACTACAACCCATATGGCAGGATGACATTTGTGCAGATTCAGCCTGCGGCGACAGAGAAAAGTGCAAATATGTAATACTCGAATTTTCTATGTTCAATCTACGAAAGTACAATCAACTTGTAGTTTCGCATCATATCCATATTGACAATCAAAATTACAAGAAGTATATCTTCACTCTTTCCAATAATACTTTCTTGCCTGACGTTTCCTTACTTACATGAGTAGTGGTTTGAAGTGCCAGACGAGATGCATGATTTTCTCAACATACGCAGCTTATTACACGATAGCAAATATCTTTTTTAACGAAATATTCTATCGCGGTCTATTCAGACCGGATAGTCACTTATCTGTACGATTTCTTAAGATACGCCGGAGCAAAACGGGGCGTGTAGATGGTTGGCTTCGGTAGATTTGACGGCCTGACGCCGCTTGTCGTTACATGTGGCTGCTGATATATGTAGGGTTATAGGCTGGCACCACGCCGTAGATTATTCAACTGACATATACATCCATAACGGATCTTCAGGAAGTATTCGTCTCTGTTAATTCATTCCTTTCAAATAGCTTCGACAAACAGACATCGAGCTAGAATGAGCGTCCTGCAATGGGCCCAACCGTCCTACACATGGGACACGAGGTGTCAAATAGACGATTGCTTTTTTGTTCATTTTTACATTTTAGGAACTATATTATTATAAAAATATCATACCTGAATTTTCACCATATGATCACTTTACAAGATTATCGTTAATCGTTCACGGATGTTTCGATTATTCCCGATATATAAATGGATAATATGCCGCACTACTTATTGCGTTCACAAAGAGCGTGCTAGAGGCTCAGGCGTTCATAGACGATTGGGGGGAGAAAGGTGTCGCTCGCTCTCTCGAGGCCCGTTGGGCTTCGAATGTATCTAGAGGGGTACACTCTTTGTCTATTTACACTTACTATTCTGGTACACTCCTATCGGCAACCTTCACCATACATATCTAGTAATACCGTCGGCAAGATATCGACGATTATTCTTACAGGGGTTATCGCGTTTGCTAATGCGCGAGTGTCGAATATTGTGTAATTTTGATTTTGAGTATTTCTTGAATTGCTTTAGGATATCATTGGCCGAATCTAGATAGCCATTGGCGCTTCGCGTGTTTCTATTTACGCGTTGCAAGGTGTGGCCTAGCTGCTGAGCTTAGTCCTCATACGGGGCGTTCCTTGGTACCTTCATTAGATGTACCGGTCCGCCTTGTTTTTAATCATCGGACGTCTAGCTGGTGTTGTGCTATTTGGGATGTTATTGTTTTGGAATGCCCGTTCGCGAGATCTGTCTTTTGAGGTTCCGCCCTGCTAATGGTCGTGCGGAGATCTTATAGTAGGAACGCGAGTGTCGTGTGGTGAGGTGGTGTGTGTGTGTTTTTACCTACCTATTTTTACTCGTCTTTGTTATTGTTTGGGTCCCTAGCTATAGCTCGCTGTTCGCAAAAGACACCGGGTTCGCAGCTATGACCAACTAGCTCTTCCTGTACCCCGGATACTGAAGCCTTTAGTCGTACTTAATTAAGCCACCTTATTGCGCCTTTAAGGGCTTTATAATTTGGTATTTTAACCCTTTGCACTCCAGCCTAGTAGGGCATAGAGGCTTTAATGTCGCAAATACGGCGACAACGGAGTGCAAAGGGTTAATTAGTGAGATTGGCCGAGGTATCCGTTCGTAGCAGGTGGTAGTTGGTGCTGGCACTGACGTGGTCCCACCCACGCAGGTATACTCTACGAGTCGATTGCGCGTGGTGCAACAAGTCGGGATGCCACTCCCTTAACCTGGAGACACACGTGCTTCTTCACTCTGCAAAAGACATGTAGCCACGGCGCTATGCGTGGGGACACGTTAATGACAGAGTGCCCTAACGCTGCGATTGGGGGCGGCCAAGGCGCAATGCAGGGGAGCCCTTTCCTTGCAGAGTATCCTAATTAATTCGTTTACTCAACTGAGGGCCAGGACGCAATGCCAGGGAATCAGTTGAGCAAAAGAATACTGTTTACTACCATGATATTTCCCAAACGGTTAGTTCTTATCGGTATAGTTTCGTTCGGTCAAACGACGGCCAAGCGCAATGCAGGGGAATCTATTGATCGAAAGAACACTGTTTTCGTTACATTCTGAATTTAAAACGAATTTATGATGGCTGTCGGGCAGCACTTCGTCTTGAAGAACAGATTTTCAACAAGAGCCTTGAGGCTTATCCGGTCGTGGTTTATATAGTTTAGTGGATAGACCCCGAGGGGGTGTTTTTGGGTATGTCACGTGATGTTTGTCGCCCTTCAATCACTAGGTGAGGGAGGTGCGGGGTGATGTATCGGTGTACCGTTATTTCTATATTTAGCCGGGCTTTGTTTTTTCTGAGTTTGAACCGCGGTTGTAGCGAGGTTGAATTTTGTTGGTCTGTGTTAAATTTCCACCCGCAGGAGGTTCAAACTTTTCCTGAGAGTTTTTTACCGTTTGATTAATGTTTTTACTAATTATTGTCATGTGGGGTCTTACTTATTCTTTGTATGTTTTTCCTTGTCTAACTTATGGTTCGATTCGTGCTAGGGTTGCTTGATTATTGTGAATTTGGTGTTTTACAATGTGTTTTCTAGATGTTTTTCTTAGATTTTTGTGTTGTTCTTACTTTTGAGTGTTTTATCCGGGTAGGGCTTGCCCTAGTCTTGATTTGTTCATTGTTTTTTGTAAGATTTCGGTTCGTTTTATGTCCTTATTTCGTTATTAATACTTGATCCTTAAGTGGGGGTATGTGGTGAGGTTTCATGTAGACTCCCCTTGTCGTTCACTCTTAAAAATTTGTGGAATTTCAAGAGTTCCACTTATTCTTTTGTAATGTCGCCGTATCGTGGCGTTCTCTGCGCATCGCGTCGGTGTGGTATGGTTGGCTTAAAGGGTGAAGCTGCCTATGCCTTCTTAGCACGGTAAGGCGTTTGTTGTTACGCGTTGTTCCGCCTGCTTCCTAGTAGGGCGGGGGGTACTACGCTGGGGTCCGGTCTGTAGTGTGTGGTTTTGCTGTTTTGGCCTGCCCCTCGTCTTACTCGTGCGAGCTTCTTGCGAGCTGTGTTTGTTTTGATAGTAGTCTTATTTTATTTAGGTGGGGCCTGTGTCTGACGCCATGCTGTTTTAGGGTGGGTACTTGCGGTTGACCGGGTGTACCTACTTTTGTGCTATGTTGTCCTAGTCCCGCCGATGCTTGTCTCTTGGTGTAGGCTGGATGTGTGGGTGGTATTAAGGTTTTATTATAGTAGCGGATCGCCGTAATGGCGTTCCGTTACAATATATATGTAATTAACCTGTTAACCGGGGAATTCCCTTTTTAATTACGCAACTAGGGCGTGTCAGTACGCCACGCTTGGTTAACAGGTTAGTGAGTCGATGAGAACTGGACAATGTCCTAATGGATAGAAAACATCAACAATACCGATACCAAAAATTGTAAAACCGATAAAAGTTAGCGATTATAGGCCGATTAATGTCCTACCGGTTTATGAAAAGGTATTGGAGATAGTTATTAAAGAACAGTTAGAAAAACATTTTGAAAACAATGACATTATCTCGGAGCATGAATCAGGCTTTAGAAAACAGCACTCTTGTGAGACAGCGTTACATGTGGTTGTAGATGAATGGAAGTTATTGGTCAGAGAAGGAAAATTGGTAGGAGTAGTGTTTCTGGATCTTAAACGTGCGTTCGAGACAGTAAATAGAGAGATATTGTTAGAAAAATTGTATATATTGAAACGTTTCGCGATTTTCAGCACTTAATTTTAATCCTGCTTTGTGTGCGATTTATGCGCGTCTGTCAAGCGGCTACGTGAAATCGCGTAGTTTTTATTTTTATTTCGAGCGCGGTTTCTCCAAGATCGTTGGGAGAGGATTGGTAGCTCGAGATAGGGTCGTGCTCTGGGCTGGATGGGATAAGTTGTGTCTATTGATTTATAAGTGTGTGTGATAGATTCTATTATTATGTTCTTTCTTCATTGTTTTTGTTGAGAGACCTCAGTCTGGGTTTGTTGAGTTGCATCTATCCGTGGTGGACATGCGGTTTGTTACCCTTTCATCATTGGTCTTTTGTATTTGTGGGGTAATTTTCTATTTTTGTTGTGCTTAAGGCATTGATTATTTATAATATTTTGTGAGGAGACTGGAATGGAAATTGACGGTTTAGGAGGACGATCTCGTATTGTTTGTGCGGATTCTAACCTAAAGTCACGTCCTGCCGTTATACTTCTCTCAACTGTAATTCCAGATGTGGAAAAGATTCCAGTACGTTTAGGTTTTGACTCTGGTATTCGTATGACGATGAGATCTCGTGCATACGGAGCTTAACACACAATTTTTCTATTAGGTTTATCGCGTTTGTTTCTACACGATAGTCTTAAAATTAGTTATGCGGAACTGGTTCCGGTATTTTCGGGTTTTGACGCTATTATTCGTGTGGTGATGAGATATCGCCCATACGGAGCTTAACACTCAATTTTTCTATTTTGGTTATCGCGTTTGCTTTTACGCGATTCTTATAATTACAGATGCGGATTCATTTCCGGTTAGTTTCGGGTCATGACTCGATCATTCGTATGGTGATGAGATATCGCCTATACGGAGCTTAACACTCAATTTATCTATTTTGGGTTATCGCGTTTGCTTTTACGCGATTCTTATAATTACAGATGCGGATTCATTTCCGGTTAGTTTCGGGTTATGACTCGATCATTCGTATGGTGATGAGATATCGCCTATATGGAGCTTAACACTCAATTTATCTATTTTGGGTCATCGCGTTTGCTTTTACGTGATTCTTATAATTACAGATGCGAATTTTTTTTTGGAGTTGAGTGTTTTCAGGATATCGTCTGTGCGAAGCTCGATTGCCATTGGTGTACCGCGCGTCTCTATTTGATTTTACAAGGGTAGGGCCTGTTGGTTCTTATGGCCGGTGTTTCGTCCTCATACGGGGCGTTCCTTGGTACATTCGTTAGACATACCGGTCAGCCTTGTTTAATCATCGGACGTCTAGCTGGTGACATGCTATTTCGATATGTTATTGTTTGGAGTAATCGTTTGCGTGGTCTGCCTTTCGAGGCTCCGCCCTGCTGATGTTTATGCGGTAAGTTTATAGTGGGATCGCGAGTGTTGTACTGTTAGATGGAGAGTGTGAATTTACCTACCTGTCTGATTCGTCTTTGTTATTGTTTGGGTCCCTAGCTATAGCTCGCTGTTCGCACAAGACACCGGGTTCGCAGCTATGACCAACTAACTCTTCCTGTACCCCGGATACTGAGGCCTTTATTTACGTTCGATTAAGCTACCGTATCGTGCCATTAAGAGGCTTGCGATTCGGTCTCTTAATGATTGTGAGCAGCCGAGGTATCCGTAAGTGGCAGGCGGTAGTTGGTGCTAGCCCTGACGTGGTCTCACCCACGCAGGTACACCCTACGAGTCTAGTACGCGGTGCACTTAGTCGGGATGCCACTCCCTTGACCTCGTGTCACTCGTACTTCTTCACACTCCAAGAGACGGATAGCCACGACGCCGTGCGTGGGGACCCGTTAGTGGAGTGTGCCCTAACGCTGTGAGTAGGGGCGGCCAAGCGCAGTGCAGAGGAGCCTTACTCCTCACAGAGTATCCTAATTAGTTCGTTTACTCAACTGACGGCCAAGCGCAATGCAGGGGAATCAGTTGAGAAAAGGAACACTGGTTTCTACCATGGTAATTCCCAAACCGTTAGTTTCTTATCGTTGTAGGTTCGTTCGGTCAAACGACGGCCAAGCACAATGCAGGGGAATCGATTGATCGAACGAACCCGTGTTTCTTTACATGCTGAGTTTACAAGTGATATTTGAAGTTCGGTGTGCTGTCGGGCAGCACTTTGTCTTGCAGAATGATTTTCAACAAGAGCCCTGAAGCTTGTCCTGTCGCGGTTTATATAGTTTAGTGTATGGACCCCGGGGAGGTGTTTTGTGGTAGGTCACGTGATGTTTGTCGCACTTTCTTCACTGGGTGAAGGAGGTGCGGGGTAGCGTGTAGTTGTTCCTTTATGTCTTAAATTTCTATATTTAGCTGGGCTTTGTCTTCCTAGGGTTTGAAACGATGTTCCAGCGAGGTTGAATCCTGCTGGTTAACGTTAATTTCCTACCTGTCGGAGGTTCAAACTTCCTTTTGATGTTTTTTGTGGTTCGGTCATAATATTTTGATAATTTTGCTACATGTGGTTTCTTTCCTACCTTGGGTGTATTTGCCTGTGTGCTTTATTGATTAATATTCGTCAGGATTAATTGATTATTGCCAAAATTGTCTTTCTTTGTGTGTTTTTTACGTGTTCTTCACTGATTTTTATGTTATTCTCGTTTCCATGTATTCTCCTGTGTAAGGGCTGCCTTGCTCTCTATTTGTTCATTACATTTTGTGAGAGATAGGTTTGTTTTATGTTTTTCTTAATGTTAATGTTTTTATTTGTGAGTGGGGGTACGTGGCGAAGCTTCATGTGAAGGTACCCTGTTGATTTGTCTCGAGGCTTCGTGGAACCTCGAGAGTTCCACAAATTCTTTTTTCTTTTCTCCGTACTGTGGCGTTCTTGGTGTTTCGACCTTTTGAGTAGTATGGCCTATTGGGGGTAGGACCGAAAGTGTTCTCTTCTGCCTGGTGAGGTGTTTGGCTTTGCGCGTGGTTCCGCCCGCTTGTCTATAGGCGGGGGCTATTACGCTGGGGTCCGGTAAACAGCACGTGGTATTGTCGTTCGTCCTGCCTCTTGTCTTGCTTGCTCTTGCGGGCTGTGTTTGTTTTGATTGTGGTCTTAGAGTTAGGTGGGGTCTACCGTTGACGCCATGCTGTTTGGGGTGGGTACTCGCGGTTGCTTATGTGTATTTACTGTGCTATCCTGATTTCCTCGTCTAATGGGTGCGTGTTTGCCCCGTGTTTGCTCGTATTGTTATAGGTAATCATTTTTTTGTGATTTCTTTGTTCTAATCGTTGTTTGTAGTCTGTGTTTTTTGGTGTGGGTTGGGTTGTTTGGTTGAATTGAGGTTTTTAACTCTAGTAGCGGATCGCTGTAATTGCGTTCCGTTACAATATATGGAGTTGGAGGTAGTGTTCTAAAGTGGGTACGTTCATATTTATTCGATAGAACTCAAAAAGTACGGGTTGGTAACATGAATTCCAAACTAATGGCTACTAAATATGGGGTACCTCAGGGTTCGGTACTGGGACCGCTGTTATTTAATATGCATATTAATAACATAGATAAGAGTTGTCAGGAAACAGGGAATATAAAAATGTTTGCAGACGACACAATTTTATATACAACGGGAGTTAGTAGTGAAGAAATTGAGAGAAAAATGAATAGTATGTTTAACGCGACTGAAGAATGATTAAATAGGAATGGATTGAAATATAATGCAGATAAAACAAAATATATGGTAGTGAGGAACGTGAGGAGAGAATTAAGAGCAAACATTACTATCAGGTGTATAGAAGGAGTACAGATTGAACAAGTAAAACAAATAAAATATCTTGGTATCAGGAGTACAAATTGAAAATGCGGGATTTTTTTCTATTTTTGAACGTTTATTCTGAAAAAATGGTAACAAATGAATTATTCAAAGTATTGTCCATCGCTAGCCACAACTTTTTCCCATCTTTCTGGCAATTTACGGATACCGTCGCGAAAAAATTCGGCCGGCTTGGCTGCTATCCAGTCATCGACCCATTTTTGGGCTTCTTCGTAAGAATGGAAGCGCTGGTCAGCTAGGCCATGTGTCATCGATCGGAAAAGGTGGTAATCGGAAGGAGCAATATCTGGGCTATACGGCGGGTGGGGTAAGACTTCCCATTTCAGCGTTTGTAGGTATGTTTTGACCGGCGCTGCAACATGTGGCCGAGCGTTGTCATGTTGCAAAATTACTTTGTCGTGTCTTTGCTCGTATTGTGGCCGTTTTTCTTTGAGTGCGCGGCTCAAACGCATCAATTGAGTTCGGTATAGTGCTCCTGTGATGGTTTCGTTCGATTTCAATAGCTCATAATACACCACACCCAGCTGGTCCCACCAAATACAGAGCATGAGCTTGGCGCCGTGAATATTTGGTTTGGCCGTCGATGATGATGCATGGCCGGGGTAACCATATGATTTTTTTGCGCTTCGGGTTATCGTAATGGATCCACTTTTCATCACCAGTGACAATGCGATGCAAAAAACCCTTCCGTTTTTGCCGTTCGAGCAGCAGTTCGCATGCAAAAAAACGGCGCTCGACGTCTCTCGGCTTCAGCTCATACGGCACCCAATGTCCTTGCTTTTGGATCATTCCGAGGGCTTTTATACGATGGGAAATGGCTTGTTGTGTCACTCCCAATGAATCTGCGAGCTCTTGTTGAGTTTGACACGAGTCTTCATTGAGTATTGCCTCCAATTCAGCATTCTCAAACTTTTTCACTTGGCCCGGCCGCTCTTTGTCCTCAACGTCAAAATCACCACTTCTAAACCGCACAAACCATCTCTCGCACGTTGAAACCGATGGAACATGACTCGGATAAGCCTCGGAGACCAATCGATGTGCTTCAGCAGCACTTTTCTTCAAATTAAAGAAGTAAATTAAAACTTCCCGCAAATGCTGTTTTGTTGGCACGAAACTCGACATATTGAGAGCTCAAAAAAACTATGAATTTGACACTGCGACAAATTGACACATACTGAAAATTAAAGCTATAAGACGTAGCTTTGACATGAACATAGTCACAGTACTGCCTGATGCGTATAGCGTTAGTAACGCCATCTGTTATCAAACCCGCATTTTCAATTTGTACCCCTGATATTATTATTGATAGCAAATTAAGATTAGATAGTCATTTTGATTTTGTGTTGAGAAAAGTAGGAAAAAAAAGTTTTTTAAACAGGGTGGGAAATAGTCTGTCTGCTTACACTAGATGTACGGTGTATAAATCGATTGTTGCGCCCCATTTTGAGTACTGTGCGATCATGATGATTAATATGGGAGAAACACAATTGAACAAGCTACAAGTAGCGCAAAATAGAGTCATGCGAATTATACACGTACTACTCGTACATTATAAGCGTGATACCAAAGTGGAGAGTGTGTTGCAGGCGTTGCAATTTATGTCAATAAGACAGAGACTGTGGTACAATGTATGTGTATTTATATTTTAAATAGTTAAAGGGTTGATGCCTGGATATTTAGAAAATAAGATAGAGTTAGTAGGAAATAGAGGGGGATGCAAACCCGGCAAGCGCAGGATATAGCAATTTTATTTCGTAGAACAACAAATGCCCAAAAAGTGTATTTTATGAGGATATAAAAATGTTTAATAATTTACCGTTAGAAGTTAAGCGATGTGAGAAGATTGAGCAATTTAAGCGTAAAGTAAGGGAGCATATTTTAAGCTCAAGTAAGTATTATTAAGTTGCGTTATATATTTAATGTGTATATAAAAATAGCGGAGAACGCTAATAAAGTTCAATTCATTCATTCTCTCTCTCTTTCTCTTTCTCGGTCCATCCGATCATAAAAATAAAGTAAAAGTACGATAAAAAAGAATCAAATATTGGTCTACGCGATTATAACAAGGCCATGCGAGATTGTGCTTGGAGCTGTCAAGTGAGGAGAACGTAGCATCCTATGGCCGAATATTTTGCCACGTTACAGTGCGTATTAACGTGTAACCGCATAACAATGTTCTGATTTCTTTGTTAATGTTAACGTTGTATCTTGTCTTCAAAAAGTATAGACTATTTAGGAATAAATGTCACCCATATCGTTTATTCATTTTGCTATTTCTTTGTACAGTATATCGTCCCTAGCAATTTTGGCAACTGCAAAATCAACCGAAAATGTCAACGGTTGAATTTGGACAGCTTTACAACTATAAAGTCAACCGTAAAAAAGAATCCTAATGGTTGACTCAACGGTTGCTCAACCGTGGCCATTTTGTTTCTGCTGGATGGTTGACTCAACGGTTGCTCAACCGTGGCCATTTTGTTTTCGCTGGATGGTTGATTCAATGGTTGACTCAACGGTTGCTTCAACGGCTGCCCGATGGAATGTCGGGCAATCCAATAAATCGATGATTTTCACCTGCTGATGATGAACCTCAGGTGGAAATAACGTTTCTTTCCCGGAGCGAGTTGAGAGAAGGAGGGATGGATGGATAGAAAAATGATATTTATGTATTTTATGAATTTTTGTTCAAATATTGGCATGTAATCAATTAACATACATTTTTTCTTTTTATTCACAGCCTGCTGCATATTATAGAAATAAATAATAAAAAAGCTCCACACTTAAGTGTCTTCCAGGCTGCAATGCTCATTTTCTTGCGTTATTGCCGCAGCACCCTGCTCAACAGTTTCGGCCCAGTCATTAGTACTCGTAGTTAACTGCGGTGATCGTGACGTTCCTGAACGCGATTTATTCGACGTACTCCCTGGCCGGTGACGGTTTCGATCTGATTTGATTTTCGCCGAAATCCACGTTCGAACTACTCTGGAATCGTTGATGTCTTCGTCGTTGAGAGGGTGAGTCCGTTCCAGAATCTTCGCTGCCTCTTTATATGTCAGGAATGAAGGTTAAGTTGTATTAAATTTGTTTTCGTCGTCAATGTCTAGCGTATAAATGTGCCTCCTGTCCATTTACCAGTCAAAATATCGATTTCCTTTGTTGTTATCGTCCGGTACTCAGTATTTGCAGGTTTCTTCATCAACGTAAGCTGGCATCGTTGTTCCAGCGGCCAAAAATCTTCTGCGAGAATGTTTATGCGTTTTCTCATCCATTTCGCTTCCGCAGCGCGTGCGACGCACGTGCGACTGAAGCGTCCTTCCGGTACGAGAGTCATCTGTTGAAAATGAAATTTTGCAGTAATATATTAATTTCGGGATGTAAGTGCTATCTCAATAATTTTATCGTACCATATTATCCTCATCGGCGGCCGGGATAGTTAATCTATTCGTCCTTACTGGCACGCCATCGCCGGATCATGCCGTTGAAGTCGATAATTCCGCAGTACGTCTCCACAGTCGCTCCCATTTGGCGTTGACGGATCTCGCCAAACGAGCAATATCCTCAGACGTGTGGTATTTTTGTGACGACCGGTGTCCACGATGCTTCGTCCTATTGTTCATCCTCTTCTTCTTCTTCTTTCCGAGCGATTCATCGTCCTATACAATAATATTGTACCGATTTTAAACCTACCATACGAGGTCAGCTAATATATTTGTTTACGGTTTCCTCCGACGAATCTTCACTGGAAATGCGACGGCGCCTATTTTTCCATGGCAGCGAAGGCCCGCCTTGCGGTGCGCAAGTTGCTTTCTGCATACAATACCGAATAAAGATCATTCATTAAACAGTTTGCCGCTTTGGCATTTATTTCCAAACCATGACGTACCCGCGATACATGACAGTCCGGACTCGTCGACCTGCTTTCCGTAAATAATTTCTCTGGTGTTTGAGAAGTTGAGAAATCTGATGCCGACGCGTCTTTTGCTGCAGCTGTTGTCCCAAATACATTGCAAGGATTATAAACGACAAGATCTCTCTGCGGCGTGTCTTCAATTTCCTATGTAGGTGAACAGGGCACCATTAATTAATTAATTATTTGTTTTCGGGTAATACTTGTGAAGAGTACTTTTTAATCGGGGTCATTACATCAATCACTTGGCAGCAGTTGATTACGGAAGAAGTGGTAACAATTTAGTATCCAGATTAACATGTACGTATATTATCGCAACCGCCACGCATGTATGCGTTACTTATTACCTTCTCGTCTTCGGTACATATGGATGCACGTGACATCGTTGCAACAGACTCTTCCGAACGATCCATGTCTCGGCTGTCCTTCCTGCTGATGCCGGTCGCAGAAGTATCCTTTGGCGTTATCAATTGATCAAGTACATTTAATATCTATTTCAATTTATAAATTTTTTTTTTCATAAATAGATACTGGACTTGGCGATTATAATTGATTTTATATATTTTTGGAAATAAGATATTTTTTTAACTTGATGTTTTTGTAAGGGGTAAAGATATGTTCTACGCGGAGTGTACTTGGCGCCTTTTTTTACACAGAATCTGCTTTTGTGAGGATTTATAATCATACAAATTCTATGTCACACAACTTGATACTAACCCTTTTTGTGGTGCAGCGAGACATTTTCCTTTCTTTTTCAGGTTTATCTGTCGAAGCATTTCCCTTTTGGGCCAACCTTTTCATCGCTTCAGCCTTTATCCATACATCCTGCGCCGTCAACGCATTTGCCTCGTCTATCTTTTTTTTTTTCTGCAAACGGAAATGTATATCATGTGCCATTATCGAGAAGTTAGATGTGTTAAATGTGCAGGAAAACACGCAGGAAACGACTGTACAGTTCCTCGAAATATAAAACCGAAGTGTATCAACTGTAAAGGCGAGCATCCAGCCAACTATAGAGGATGTGAAGTTGCAGTAGAGCTACAAAAAATGAGAGACAAATCGCGCAAACCAGATAAATCACGAAATGTACAACTTATAAAAACAAACACGGAGCCAAAACCGTCAACTACTAACTCTAACATACAAAGAGAACGAGTAAATGGAAACGTTACTTATGCACAAATAGCTCAGCAAACAGAGCAAAAACAGTTAAAAGTGGATCTCGTTTTACAGGACATACTGAGAAATCTAGAGAACCTCAACCAAAGGCTTATTTCGCAGGAAACGAATCTGCAGAACACATTAGAAGAAATGAAATCACAATCTAGTTTCAACAAAAAAGTAGAAGAAAACCTTGATCGAGTGTATCAAAATATAAATTATATAAAATCAAATTATAAACAAAAGAAATGAATAAGTCACTACGAATTGTAACATGGAATGCAAATGGACTATTGCATCACATTCAAGAACTAGAAATATTTTTAAACATGCATAATATAGATATATGTCTTATATCAGAAACCCACTTTACCAAAACTTCATTCTGTAAAATAAAAGGATATAATTGCTACCATGCATTACATCCAGCGAACAAAGCTAGAGGTGGATCAGCTATCATCATAAAAGATCACATAAAACATAATGAAGAACCTAAGGTCGAGGAGCTTACCATGCAAGTCACAACCGTCAAAATACAACTAAACAATAGTAAAACTTGTAGTATCTCAGCAATATATTGCCCTCCAAGATACAATCTCAAACAAGTAGATTATACTAATCTTCTCAAAACACTAGGAAGTGTCTTTCTAATTGGAGGTGACTATAATGCAAAAAATACCTATTGGGGATCACGATTAACGACTGCTAAAGAAAAAGAACTGTTCGCAGCAGGCCAACAACTAAAATGCGAATTTCACTCAGGCGGTACACCAACCTATTGGCCTACGGATAACAGTAAGACTCCAGATCTTATAGACTTCTTTATTACAAGGGGGATCTCAGATAATTATATCCATATAGAGAACAGTGAAAGCCTATCATCAGATCATTCACCAGTTATTATGGTACTTAGCCAAACAATTATTATGAAAGAGAGCAACCCAAAATTGACGAGCTTCAAAACTAATTGGGATCTCTTCCAAACACAGTTAACAGAAAGAACTAATCTGCAGAACCCAATACATGGACCAGCCCAAATAGAAGACGAACTAGATAAGCTCATCCATAATATCCAAAGTGCTGCATGGGAAAGCACCCCTAATAATAAGCAGGAAATGAAGCGCAACGCTAGCTATCCAGAGGAAGTGAGAGAACTTCTTAAAAACAAAAGAAAAGCACGGAAGAATTGGCAAAAACATCGAAGCCCGGAAAATAAGAGGATATTTAATCACTTGTGTAACAAATTAAAATACCTATTAAAAGACATTAAAAACCAGTCAGTCAATCAATACCTCAGCACACTAACTGGGCAAAAAGATACTGATTATTCATTATGGAAAGCAACTAAGAATCTTAAAAGACCCCAGCTTCAGGTTCCTCCAATTAAAGATAAAGAAAATTGGGCTCGAAATGCTAAACAAAAAGCAGATTTGTTTGCAAATCACCTTGAAGAAACATTCCAACCCTACCCCAAACAAACAGAAGAGGAAAATATTACCCCAATAAATAAACAGGATGAAATGATAATTACGCCTGTAACATTGAAAGAACTAAAATGGGAAATCAAGAATAATCTGAATGCGTATAAGGCTCCAGGATATGATCTTATAACGGGTCAGATAATAAAAGCCTTACCGGAGAAAGCGTTGAGGAAACTAGTGCATATAATTAATGCTGCATTTCGACTAAGATATGTACCAAGACAATGGAAAGTTGCAGAAGTAATTATGATTCTTAAGCCGAACAAACCTCCGAATGATAAAGCTTCATATAGGCCAATTTCTCTGCTACCAACATTATCAAAACTCTTTGAAAAACTTCTTCTTAAAAGACTGAAACCAATTATCGAAGAAAGGAATCTTATCCCTTCACATCAGTTTGGATTTAGGGAAAAACATTCCACAATAGAACAAGTACATCGAATTACTGACGTAATCGAGAAATCGCTAGAAAGCAAACAAATATGCTCAACTATATTCCTTGATGTAGCGCAAGCATTTGACAAAGTATGGCACCAGGGTTTAGAATTCAAACTTCATCGAGATCTTCCTCAGCAATTTTTTCAAATCTTAAAATCATACATATCAGAGAGGCACTTCCGAGTAAAGTATGAGAATGAATATTCCGCACTGAAAAGAATAACAGCAGGAGTACCACAAGGGAGTGTCCTTGGACCAATACTTTATCTCCTGTATACTAGAGATATACCAAATACAGAAGCAACAATGGCTACTTTTGCCGATGACACGGCAATACTTGCAACAGCAAAGAACATCAATGACTCAACTAGTAGATTACAGAAGGCTACTGACCTGATATGTAATTGGACAAAGAAATGGCGAATTAAATTAAATGAAGCAAAATCAATACAAGTGAACTTTACAAATCTAAAAGTTAATCACATACCAATAATGATAAACTCGATAGTAGTACCGCATGCAAATACTGCTAAATATCTCGGCATGACTTTAGATGCCAAACTAAGATGGAAGGAACACATAAAAAAGAAGAGAGAAGAACTAAACATAAAATTTAGAAAAATGTACTGGCTCTTAGGGAGACAATCTGAACTAGCGATCCATAACAAATTGCTGTTATACAAACAAATCCTAAAACCTGTATGGACATATGGTAGCCAACTCTGGGGTTGTGCTAAGAAGACAAATATCAAAATCATACAAACAGTTCAAAATAAAATCCTACGATGTATTGTTAATGCACCGTGGTACATTCGAAACGACAACCTCCATCGAGATTTAAAGATTGAGCTTGTCGTGGACGAAATCAAGCACCATGCAACAAAACACCTACAACGTCTGCACCAGCATGAAAATGTGGACATACGCTGTATGCTGACTACCACACCAACACGAAGACTGCAAAGAACCAAACCGCTGGACTTATCGCGACCAGGAGGTCAGTAGACTTACTGTGGCGAAAAATCTGAGGAGGAGTTACACAAAACTGGGAATAATCACTTGATTACGCCGAATAATTGAAATATTTTATTATGCAATGTAAATTACTAAATGAGTTCTAGACTCAGTCGTAATATATCAATAATTAAAAAAAAAAAAAAAAAAAAAAAAAAAAAATGTACCATTATCAATATTTTTGTTAACGCTTCATACCAAAGGTAAAAAAACTGTGGTGTCCGCATCGGTACATCCCACAGGGATTACAGTGATTAAATTATATTCAGACTAACCTCGCTAGCTTTCCATGCTGCCTTCTGGCGGTACATCTCTTCGTTCTGCGTGCGTGCCACAGTCTTCTCCTTTTCCAATTGAGAATTGACGGTCACTACCAGGGGGGTGTGATTCAACGTCTTTGGGTGTCTCAAGCGTTGGCCACGACCACTCTTTGCAATTTTGATTTCTTCGGTTGCCAACATTGATGCCTCCTCCATAGTTTCTGCGGAGCGAAGAGATAACGAAGTTGAAAAAATGTTTGCACCGTTAGCTTAAGAAGAACTGGTGATACAATCCCATAGAAAAATTATATTTGATGAGAATTTTCGTACTTCGTGACTCAACAAAAATCTGAAAAAATTCAGCAATATTTGGCATGTTATAAACAATAATTATCAATAATAATATTGCCCAAAACTTATTAACAAATTGTTTAAACATATAATTTTGCAATAACTTTCCGGTGACCTCTATTTTTTCTCGTACGAATCAAGTGTGCATTTTTCCCAACTTTCATGAATTTTTTCAGAATTTTCTCATCGTTTTGAAATTAAAAAGAAATATTATGAAATACGAAAAAAAAATGTAAATTTTATATATGTTTTTGTACGCAGTTCAATCATCAGTTCTGACAAGTTTTAAAGATATCGAACGAAAAATGGCATGAAAACAGCTATTCTGAAAATTTCAAAACTGGAATTTCCAAACGATGAGAAAATGCTGAAAAAATTCATGAACGTTCAGAAAAATGCACACTTTCGATTCGTACAAGAAAAAGCAGCGGTCACCGAAAAGTTATTGCAAAATTATTTGTTCAAACAATTTGTTAATAACTTTTGGGCAATATTATCATTGATAATTATTGTTTATAACATGACAAATATTGATGAATTTGTTCAGATTTTTATTGAGTCACGAAGTTCGAAATTTCTCATCAAATACGATTTTTATCTGGGATTATGACATCAGTTCTTCCTTAACACGTTAAGCGCCACGCCGTATTTCTGTGCCTTTCCGTAAGCCGTCAGGCGGGCACTGCAGGGCCGCTCGCCGATAGGCGAGCCAGAGTATAGATATATATAATATAGATATATAATATAGATGTCGGGTAACGTAAGCCGTGTTGAGGACCGGGGCTTGTCTTCGTATGTTTACCTTTCTACTTGCACTCGAGAGCCTGACATTTGGCAATCGCAATAAATACTATGTATATACTTTGTTTATATCTTTATAGTTCCTTCTCCTTGGTAGAAGATAAACAAACCGAAAAGCGATGCCTAATGACGCCCGAACGATGTACACAGAATACACATGCATATCGAACCACATGACCTCTAGATGTTTAGGTAAATATACAGTTTAGCGGACCCATCTCCGATCGCCTTCTAACAAGGCGCGTTCGACGCGTTTTTGTATGCCCAACAACTTTTTCCTCTGGCAAAAGCGTCGCTCACTGTCCATTAAAAAGTTATTAACAAATAAAGTTGATAAAACTGCAGAATTAGGGTCTTTAAGTTCTTTTTATTTTATTGTTATTTTACCAACTTTATTTGTTAATAACTTTTTAATGGACAGTGAGCGACGATTTTGTCAGAGGGAAAAGTTGTTAGGCATACAAAAACGCGTCAAACGCGCCTTGTTAGAAGGCGATCGGAGATGGGTCCGCTAAGCTGTATATTTACCGTGGTTTCTTATCATTACAATGTATGGAAATAAAAATTGCGAACTTACTTGTTAACCTTAAAACGACAGCTTTGTGTAACGATTGTGTATCGCCGTTCTCCAATGGGTATCTCAGTGTATCGGTGGAACCCAATTTTGCGTCGAATATTATATTTTCAGTACATTTTCTATAAGTCACATCAGCGACGCCTGCTATTCGATACCGCAATTCATCAATTCGGCAGGCAGTAATAACATTTTCGTAATTACGGGTGTACTTGATGACGCAGAAATTGTTTGCCATTTTCGAAATACAATATTGAAAATTGGACCAGTATATATGCTTGCGATACCAAACTGACACTTCGACTGACGCAAACAGATCCGCACGTGGCTCAGTGATGCCAGATAAGGGAATTTTGCCCCTATCTCGCTGCCCTCACCACGCTGCCCGTGCTAGGCGCGTCAGGGGAAGGCTTGCGCCGCTCGTAACAAACCTCGTCTCGACACAGGCGTAGTGTGTGACGTCACACGCTACCTGACTGCTGATTGGTCGGTGCGCCGGGTGCGCGCGCAGTGGGCGCTAAAACAGACCCAGTGGAGAGGGTGCCCAAAAGGGAAATTCCCTCATCTGGGCTAACAAGGAGATCACATGGTCGTCGGATTTTTGTAATTTTTTATACTCATGGTACGTAAATTTGAGACCCCAAATATAAATATCCCCAAGTAATACGACGCCATATTCAGAAATTCTCGAGAAAATCGACTTTGAAGTTAGAGCGAGCAACTCAAATAGAGAAACAAAAATAATATTTTCAACTGAGTGGATAGCTCAGTGGGTAGCGCTGGAGTCTGGTAATCACTGGCTAGTGGGATCGAGTCTCGCTTTGGTCACTTTTTTTTTTGTTTTTTTTTTTCCAATTCAAATACCTACGTATTTTATATTTAAAATTCATTAAATATTTGCTAATTACCATATTATTATTAACAAATTATCATTTTCTCGAGAATTTCTGAATATGGCGTCGTATTACTTGGGGATATTCATATTTGGGGTCTCAACTTTACGTACCATGAGTATAAAAAATTACAAAATTCCGACGACCATGTGGTCCCCTTGTAAGTATGCGTTTGTAACATTTTTTTGTACCGCGCTACTCGTACAGATCGATATATGTATATGACGGGCAAAAAATTTTGAAAATTATTGTTTCAGAAAACAAATCATTACTGTATTGAAGAAATAACACAATACGAATTGTAGGAGTCCACCGGCATTTATTTGTTGTTGAGGAAATTATTATAAAGCCTATTGAAAAATGCATTTATAAATACAGTAATTAGAAAACTGTGAAGTTGCAAAGTGTTATAAACGCCTTCCCGAGTTTCATCGACGTCAGCCGAACGAACCTAGAGACACGACGCGTGCAACGCCACACGCATGTACGGCGCAGGCGCGAGCCCGCGTACCCCGAGGCAACTGCCTGGGAACTCAGTTCGAGTTCGAGCGTGGTTGGTGACGCAAGCAAACACGACGAATATCAACTCACGCGAAGGGACAAAGGCGCGACGGCCTAGCCTCTTAGCAACGATAACGAGTGTAACAAGGGACAAAGGCGCGACGGCCTAGTCTCCCAGATACGATAACGAGTGTAACGACGCGACGCGAGCCTGTGTGGCCATACGATTACCCTGTACGAAAGACGATTCAGTCTCATTCAGTTGTATACCAGTTTACTTACCTTTATTATCATTCACACATATATATCCATTTAACCATTCATTAATCTTTACTATTAAACGTTCATATTCTTTGGTCTACAGCGGCGAGAGCCCGCCTCCAACCGGCAGACGCCTGACAACGATTTACTTCACGAATATTAAAGTCTATACAATATATTCAGCTTTCAATAACGAGTGTTTCTAACAAAAGGTATGAATTTAAACTTCCTCGCGTGGAGATTGGACCAGTATATGCTTGTGATGCCAAATCATAACAATTGTTCGCTTATTCCAGAACACTCTAAACGTCGAAGATTGCATGTACATAGCTGCAACTGAACAATGGCTGATGACATCGATCCAGATCCGCCTGAACGTGGAGACCTATCGTATGATGAAAGGCCAGTGTGTGCAAGGACCATAAAGAGACGACGACAAAGATTTATTGCGCTGCAAGGATTGATATATTCAGGGAACGATTTTGTAAAAAATGTGACATTACCCGATAATTTGAGATCGGTAAGTTAAAGTTACGTTTAAAATTAGACGCTATTAATTAAAATTTAAAAAAATTTAGTCGTTCAATGCGATACTGGATAAAAGAAGTACATAGATGAAACGAATTTTTTTTTTAATTTGAGAAACAAAATCCCGTTCATTGGGTACGGTCGAAGCAACATGACGGAGATGACGTTTCCTCGATGCAGCGGTACCGAAGGTCTGAAATACCGGGCGGCGACAACGACGATAATGACGATGACGACGACGAATGCGAAAGTGTCGCCAGTAGGAGAATAACGGAGGGCATCGATGATGATTCGGAAACCAGTTCTGCGCAAGAAGAAAATAACGCTGAGCGGTCGGGAATCGATATGATTGCAAGGAATATTCATACCGACGGAAATGACAACGCGGAGAGTACACGGTATTATGGCGAAGACAATGCGATGATTTGTGATTGTACCGATAAGAACGGTTCGGAAATTTCGGATTCGTCCGACAATAACAGCCTGAGGGCTTGGGATGCCACGAACGATAATGCAAGCGTGGATTTCAATAGTCGGAACGGCAGCGACATTTCGATGAGTTCACGTGGGTCCGCGAGCAACAGTACCGAGGTCTCGAGAAACGATAGTAGTGAAGAGGAAGAATCGGAAAACGATGACTTGGAAGGAAACTTCAACGCACAAGGCATGGATAATTTATTGCAAATCGCGACAATGAGACCTCATGTACCGGAAAGTCAATTACTGGCCATGATTATTGCCATAAGTACGCGACACCGTTTAACCTACGAAACAACTGTATCGTTATTGAAAATGATGGCTTCCATCACCAACGGCAGCAAACTCCCAACAACTATGCGTGGTCTGTGGAAAATGTTACTAAATGGTGACGAATTGGCGATTGTGCGTCATTGGTTTTGTCGTAGCTGCAAATGGTATCTCGGAACGGAGAAAACGGTACCAATGCCATGTTCGTGCAAGGAAAATGATTCGGAGGAAAATCGAATGAAATTGAAATCTTACTTCATACAGGTACCATTAACTCCGCAGCTTAAACAACTCTTAGCTCAGCCTGGTATTGCTGATTCTCTCTTATACCGGTACGAACGAACAAAGAAAGAAGACGAAAATATCGAAGACATTTATGACGGGTTCGAGTATTGTAAACTATCGCGACCGGGCGGTTTTTTGCACGACAAAAATAACTTTTCCTTGACAATTAATACGGATGGCTGTAAAGTTTCGGAATCGTCGAATGCCAGCGCTTGGCCAATCCTGTTCACGATCAACGAACTCCCCCCTCATCTGAGAAAACGACACGTATTACTGGGAGGCGTGTGGGTAGAAACGGTGCATCCCAATATGAATATGATTCTCTCTCCGATCGTTACCGAATTGCAAACGCTAAACACAACTGGCGTAACGTGGAGGCCGAATGGTATCGATAAAGTAACGAGCAGATTTATCACACCGATCTGTATCGCCGACAGCCCTGCCAGATGTGCGATTGTCCGAATGACACAATTTAATGGTAAATTTGGGTGCACGTATTGTTTGCACGAAGGTATCGGACAAGGCGGTAAACGAGTGTACCCTGTCCAAGACGTAACTCTTCGCACCGACGAAGAAATTCGACGACAAATGGACCAAGCATTCGAGACGCGACAAAGAGTCTGTGGTGTGCGAGGATATACCATAATGACTGTACTACCCGAATATGATTTAGCGAAGGGCGCACCTGTCGATCCCATGCACAATATCAACCAAGGAGTTATGCGTCAACACGTAATGTTGTTGTTGTTCGGTACAGCTACTGATCCGTGGTACAGCGGTCAACCAAATAAGTTGACCGACGTGGATGCCATATTGCTCAAGATTCGCCTGCCTGGCAGAATATCGAGAAAACCTAGGTCGATAAAAGATGCGAAACTTTGGAAGGCATCCGAGTGGCGCAATATGCTCCTGTATTACAGCCCACTGTGTTTTCAGGGTATAATTCGCCGGTGCGACCTTCAATTATTGACTCTACTGTCGAGAGCAGCACATTTATTGTACCGGAATAGCATATCCATCGATGATCTCCAAGAAGCGAAATCGTTACTGCTCGAGTACGTAAAGGGATTCCAGAAGGAATACACCGTTGACAACATGACGTACAACATACATCTTCTAAATCACTTGGCGACGTCGGTTGAGGATTGGGGACCGCTGTGGGCCAATACCGCTTTCCCGTTCGAGTCATACAATAAAAAAATTATCGATTCAGTAACGAGCGCAAATTCAAGGCCGACTCAAATTGTAACAAGATTCCTGATGCATCGATTTATGCAATTCCATATGTACGATGCAAGAGTAGAACCGAGGACGCGACAACTTGTATATTCGATATTGAACAGTGGAAAAAAAACTAAACCTTCGCAATATGAAGAAACTGAACCGCACCGAGTTGCTAACGATTTTAAGGGCCTCGGAAAGGTGATAATGGCACAACCAAGTGCTTGGCAATCGCGAATTTTGCTCGAAGCGCATTATCTACCGCAAAACGTTATGTTCTACAAAGGAGCGAAAATAAACGGGATCGAATACAGATGTCGAGGAGATCGAGAACAAACACGATCATGCAACAAATTTGTTTGTACCACTAATAACATAATTGGAGAAATATTAAACATTATCCAATTTCGCCATGACGAACACAGTGTCAACGGCCTCATCATCGCTGTACTTGCCGATGACGGTATTTTCGGTGAAGCACGGCACATTCGGAAACTATCACCAAGGGAAAATATCAGGGTATTCATCGGAACGAATGATGTCGAAGTCCCGGTGGTAATGATCTTTGTAAATAACAATGCGTACGGTGTAAAAATGCCTAATGTATGGGAAGCGGATTAACGGAGAAAGCGAATCTCTATGTACCATAACTGTCAAAAAAACCGAGAAAAATGAGTGGCAGGTGCCGGCTTTTTCGGTCTTCAACACGGTATGCAAAAATTATATTTTTGCACTGCCGCAACAAACATGTACCGTCGTAACTACCTGCGGTTTATAATTATTCCACGCGTTTAATGAAATTTTACAAATTGTGATATCTGATAATGTGATGATTTCCATCAATATTTAAAAAATCATATTTTATTTTTATTGCATTTTGATGCGACAATGCATTGTACATAAACAGCGAGAACAATTGTTCTCGCGATAAAAATAAATGTACCGCCCATTTGCTCACTCCTTCGCGGACATTCCTTCCCCCACTGTGTTTGATTACTCAATTCTCCGCAAATCATCAATTTAATTATCAAGGCAGTATAATTTGATTAATCATTAAATATATTGCGTCGAGTCAACCGTCGAGGCAACCATCCAGTCAACCATCCTGCGTTTTCTGTGGATGGTTGCCTCGACGGTTGATTGGATGGTTGACTCGACGCAATAATTATACCGTCGAGTCAACTGTCGATGCATCCAAGAAATGCAGGATGGTTGATTTTCCAAGATGAACAGTTGAGAAGCTGTCCAAATTCAACCGTTGAACTTTTACGTTGACTCAACTGTCTTTTTCAACCGGTTGACCAAAATGACAGGGGTACCTATTGAATTTGCAATTATCCACTGATAATGAATCCCAAGAAGTCTGTCGTGAGAGCCACGAAGTGTTGGTCCGTTAATAGACACGCTGTTCCAGATTTAAGATTAATTCTATTTATGTGTAAATTTACGGTGGCTTCATACTCTACTAGAGTGACTTTAACCGTGCCTTGCTCTGTTCCATCGCCTCAGCTTCCATACGGATCGGAACACTGTGACTCGTGACAATATCCGCCATTTTTTATTGACACTGCAAAAGTTATACTACGAGTTACCATTTGGTTCTTACGTGTATCAGTAATGAGAAGGTTTCCAATTCTGAGTATTCCTGAGATGTGTAATAGCACCCCATGTATCACAATCGGTACATGTGAGCTCATTCTGAAATAATAAATGATTTGAGTTAAGTAGTGTTGAGAATTCAACAAGAATGTTGAGAATCCGTCCGGTGATGGCTTGACCGACCTGTGAATATATTGACGGAATGTGAGTACTCACTCGAGGCAAGAGGAAAATAAAACCAGACCAAGTAGATGTTATCGTGAGGAAGTAGTTTATTCTACCTTCCAAAACCGTGGTACAAAGTACAATTTTAATACAAAATGTGTGGTCACTAAAATTGAAAATTAATGCCAAAATAAGTTAATTTAGAAAATCAGTCAAAACATGAATTTAGAAAAAAGGTACAAATTATAATAATAAATAAACAAATTGAATTTCTGAATATTAATGAGCAGCACACAATTATTAATTGTGCGCTGAGTGAACACATGAGCGAGCGGTGCATGCAACGCAGTGCTAGCTACGCTGCATGACACGCTCAGACCGTTGAGTGCAAAACATAAATAAGTTAGTAAATGGAATTTAGAATTATAATGTGAGCAGCACACAATTACATCAATTGTGTGCTGAATATGAATTTGAGACAGCGGTGCGTGCAGCGTAGCACCAGCCACGCAGCACGACACGCCGATGCCTTGAGTGCGAAACTTTGTGTGTAATTCACTGCAATCACTCAACACTGTATTGCAAAGTGATTGCAGCGAATTAATGAGAGAATGTACCATAACCCGTATCTGAGTGCAGTGATTTTGTGTGCGACCCGCTAAGCAATCAGTACTGCTTAGCACACCGCAAACAGATATTGAGGCTATATGGTTGAGCAAAATTATATTCACTGTACTCTACCAGCAGATTTACTGGGGGAAAATACAGTGAATGCGAGGCACATGCTTAATTATATTAATTAAGCCAGCAAAAGACATGAGGAGAACGTGGTACAGCATGTGCTGCAACGCACGCCGCGAGTGAGACCAAGTGCTGATGTACCATTTTCTCCTCTCTGACAGTGAATTAATGACGTAATTATGCCAGAGCACTCTTACCTTGAGCAATGAGTCCTGATGAGCGTGAAGTTGAGCAAATCCGATGAATAATGTCCGAGAAATATGCGTGAGAGTCCTATGGATGCGCGTGCTGTCCAGTGGATGTGTGTCGCAAAAGTGCCAAATTCTCAAGATGGCTGCAAGTATGAAATTTACGTTGAGCGCTGGAGTCAGTTGAGCGAGTTAGCCGGTGAGCGAAACCGAAGTCAAGCGAGAGAGACATCCTCTCGCTCGACGCGGCGTGCCAACGAGGCACATCCTCGGCTTCGCGAAGCCCATGCTTCGGCTATCTCCGACTCAACCGAACAACGTGTAGCGAAGCAGCGCAACAGGTAGGCGCACGACGATTATCGATCGCCGTGCGCCAGCTGAATTTCCAACAAGTAGTATGTGTACACCTTTGCTCCATCCCACTCCTATCCCCACTCCTTCCCTCACCACGCGGCTACCCCCACCACCTCACTTTTCCACCGCCGCGCTACCCACTCTGCTTGACGTAAAGTGAGGTGGTGTGGGTACCTTGGTGAACAAGGAAGATTAGAGATAAGAGCAGGGTGGAGCAAAAGTGTACACATACTTGGAATAAAATTTTTAACTCACCCTTGTGTTGGCGGCATCTACGCCGACTCTCCAAGGTGACGGGCACAATATTTACTCCATGGCACACACACATATGCACACGCACGTATTCTCTCTCTCTCTCTCTTTCTCTCTCTCTCTCTCTCACTCACTCACTCACTCACTCACTCACTCACCCTCACATCAAAAACCACAGCTACACGCCCAGGTAATGCGAACCCATGGAGCCTGGACACCGTCAGGGGTACGCATGCGTATCCCGATCAGCATATCATTACCGCGCGTTTCATCCATCCGATCTAGATATCCGTCCTCGTCAATTAAATGATCGAGGTCGAATACCGTACACGTCACGAGCAACGCCGGTAACACACTAATCGGCGGCTCGGGGTGAAATAGGTGAGGCCAGTCGACGTATATCGATTCCTCGATATCGACAAGCAGCACTTCGCAGCACCCGTCATCAGCCATTTCGATAATCTCACCGCGCATAGCCCTTCGATGCCGCACAACTACACAAGCCGCACTAACGCACAAGTCCTCGAACACAAAACGATTCCTCTCAATGAACTCCTTAATGTATAACCTGTCCAAATTATTCTCCAGTTTGAGTAATACAGCGCACATTTTGTCCGTCCGCAGACACACTGTATTGTCACTGCTACCACATATTACACGATACACGAAAGCTTTGGGTAGCTCACCGTCTAAATACCGCGGATACATTCTGAGTTTTTTTATTTATACCATCGCTGTGCACTGCTAAAGACAGACTGAATGCACCGGATGATGCTGGCGGGGATCACAGCATTTGAAGATAACAAACGCTCCTCTGAATCATAACTAGGTGTGCAACGCTTTGAATGCAATGTCAGCGGTTTTGCATGTGCGTATCGCTTTGCGCTGTACTTCTCGTGAAGCGAATGCTCTGCAGTAAAAGACGCAGAATATGATACCGTACCGCGAGAGACATCGATTATAATTGATATATAATTATACAATAAGAGACACAGTAAGCCGATGTATTTGTTTTTAATTGATCAATATTTTATTTAAATCACTTTACACATATTTACCGTCGTATGCAACATCCCTTCAAACACGGTAATCTTCGCTCGGAGACTCCTCCGCCGTTAAATTTATTTTTATCACTGTCTGATCGTCGAGAGGCAAAAGTATTGTAATATTCACGTACTAATTTGTCGTTTTTCATTACAGTATCGCTAAAGAGATTATTAAATCGCGACATGGTGAAGCCGCACGACATAAGATGCAGGAATACGATACAAAATTGTCCACACACATCCGTCGTATTACTCTGTAGCTGCTTGAGTCCGTACCGATAGAACTTGCAGTTTCTTCGTAGTCGTGCGAGATGTTGCGGTATAACCGGTGGTAGCCCGTAGCTATCAAAGTACATTCCTTTTCCATGAAGGTTAACGTACATGTCGATCCAATGCTCTCCAGGACGGTCGTGGTTATCCGTGTTAACTACGAGTCCAGCCGGTAACGACCATACACGAGGAATTCTGTCAGCTGGGTATACGCCAATAGTTGGAAGTGGTCGATACTGCGGACTCTCGTAGATTTGTCTAGTGTTCATGCTGAACACATAGTCAATGATTAAACGATGACCGATACGCTTCGAAAGACGTATATATATGCAAAATTTATTTCACAGCATCGTCGATCGTGTCACGACTACATGATGAAGATTTCTCCTCTTTCTCATTCTTTTCCTCTTCGTCTGCTGACCAAACATCCATGTATGATTCTCCTTTAAATGGGTGCTCGCGAAGCCAATTTTTTATTTGGAAAGTCCGGCGCATTGCACAATGCGAAGACGCTGTATCGTTTATCATAGCGTGTCTGAAGCATTTTCGCAAAGATTTCGGCATAAATGTGTACGATGGGGGGCCCTCCTCATCCTCCGGGTTGGAAATTTCACGACTCGTAATATCGCAAAGAAGTATAGCCTTCTCGTGACCGCGTGTATAGATACGTCTTGATTTTCGCGAAATTTCACGCAAGTTAGCGTATGCTTGTTTATAGCTCACATGGCCCTCGTACCATTCCAGACCGTGAAAATATTTCGAGAGAAAATTATTCTGGCTTCTCGAATGCTGTGGTAATTCGGCAAAGTGACACGGCGGTGCGACGATCCAATGAGCAGAGTACGGTCTATCCACTGCTACCACGGCAATTTCTTTCGGAATAAATTCCAAGTCTTTACCACGCATTCCCTGTATATGCACGACGATATCCATTTTCACGTCTAATCCGTACAGAAGCTCGAGTTCGACTGATTAGTTACTCATAGAGACGCTTCTATGTCTCTTAACACGAAATAATTTTATGCCGACATCAGCACATTTTTCACTTATCCGGTAAAATCCATCATTACTTGCCGAGAGGCATCGATTTCAAGGATATTATCATATTCCGCGTAGACTACACAATTTATCGTTGAAGCAAGCGCATCCTCGAATCGTACCTTTATTCTCACACTACCGTGCTCTATTAAATTCCAATGTGAATTGCTGTTCGCCGAAAGATCGGGTGTCAAATCAAAAGCAAACAGACAGTATCCATCGCGATAATTATCGCAATCGATCGAATTACCGTCGTTCAAGAAATGTATTACAGTTCCCGAAAACAACGTTTGAAAAGCAACCACATCTAGATGATTTTTCGTGAAATCAGGTTGTAACGGTTTCGAAGGTATTTGACCACCATCTACATACAACGAGAGATAATTTATCTTGTAATTTTGGAAATTGAATGGATTCATACTGAAGTCGCCGTTAAACGCCTTGTTACCGACAAAACCGATAATTATACGCTTCGGCAATTGACCTAACACGATATTATCGATAGTCTCTCCATGAACACCAGAGTGTATTGAAACGGCTTTTACCTCGACTCTCGTAAGAGGATATTTAGCCGTAGATTTTGCCAGAGTTCTAGCATGCGAGAGCAGCATACCAGGAGCTATTTTTGTTCTACGAACGAGAAGCGATGCCTCCAGAATCTTTAAGCCGCATTGACCATTCTTTGTATCCCCCACAAGACAAAATGAATCTCTAGATCGCACCAACAGTAGTCGCGTCTCGACGCCGTTTAATATAAACCGCTCCTGATTGAATATATCGCAATGCAGATGACCGAGCAAGTCTACAGTTTTTTCGACATTTAAAAATTGTTTTCTCTTCACAAGACCCGTATTTTCCAATGTTATATCATCCATTTTTCCAGGGGTATCGTCGTACCAGAGAACGCTCGTGAGATGCGAATTTTTTGCTGCTGGACCGTAATTCAAAAGTGTTTCTATGTACGCTCGATAAGCGTAGGCATTATTTGGAGGTGAAACTAATTTTTGATTCAGGTATACATCCACCTAATCAAACATAGAATGCAAGAGATTGTTTACAGGGTCGGCACTTACTTTCGACGACGTGCCCGCGGCAATTTCCGTAGTAGTAGGAGATGTTATTTTCACTCCCAGACTAAGCATAGTATGCGCAAGATCGATATACTCATCACCCTGTCCAGGAATAACAAATTCAATCGGTGAATCATCTGTTAGCGAAGATATTGGTTTGTAATACACTCAATTGGAGCCTTCGATAGTAGCTTGCATCGGTTGGAGTGAAAATAATTCAAGTTCCGATTTAAGGTACTCGCACGAGTGCGCAGGTAGAAAAGCCATCTTGTTTCAGCTATCCAAAAATATCTGCAACTGTTCGTTGACGAGTCTTCTTCTTCTTATTGTTCTTATTATTCTTCTTCTTCTTTATTACTTTTATCTTTATTACACTTTTATTTTTACGAGAGATACGTCGTGGTTTACGTTCGTTCGATGAATGAGGAGTTCGTGAAATTTTGCGCTTTTTATAACCAGAACCCCGCATGAGAGTGTCAATTTTTTCAGAGGCTTTGCGTTTGAGATTATTGCCTGATTCTCGCGCTCTCTCGCGAATAGCATCTTTCACAGCTATATTTCTATCGAGGATATCACCGGCTACGTTTACACCAGCGCGCAGCGCCTCTTTTCCAACTGCTTTAGCGCCCTTCTTTCAAAGTGGTAACACTCGACGAAACAGGCCCCCGAGAAAGCTCCCGATACCGTGTCCTCGTTGATTAGGTGTTCCGATATAAACATGGCTAATGTCGCCGTACCCGCGACAACCCCATCCGTGCTGCACACTGTCAATATCATCCATAGTGGTGTAATCAATCGTGGGTCCTTTTGAAATGTAGTGTCATAGTCAACGTTCCCTGCTCGAATGGTATAGGATCCCCAAATTCATCTCTTATATCGATCTCGATAGTGTGTAAATTATTGCGCAAGAGAGGTATATATCGTGGCGTTGAAAACGATTTAATTTTTATCGAACCATACAGACATTCATCAGTATTAATGGGAACAACTCATAAGAGGGGTGTTTATACATCGCCTGTAATATAGCTCTCGCAGATATCTGTGTATAGAAACATGCTGCCCGGTATAGTACCGGTGAGAGATGCAGGCCTCGACCCTGTGTATTCGCAATGCGGTTCTATCATTACTGACCTACAGGGTTCTTTCGAGAATCCTAGTAGCCTTGCGATACCGGACGATACGCGAAAGTCGTGATATCGTAGATCGTCGCATACGCGCGCCACTTCGACCTGCCCGCTCGGAAGCGATTTAAAGCGCAAATGACCGGCCACGTGAGGTAACTTATTTATACTCTCCAAAAGAGCGTCTATAAAGCGATATACACCAGGTGCTACTTGGTCTCTATCAGCGCGTCTCCGTGTTAAAAGATTTAAACCCGATAAATCATAATTATCATCCTCAAAAGTTACGAGATTTCCTACAGTAGGAACATGTAAAAGAATCATCGGATAAGCAATTTCCACAAGAGAAACAGACCATTCTTCGTTTAAGCGTATCTGACGCGGTAGTCTTGTAATAAATTTCGTCGTCGTATTATTCGGAAAATACTGCATACTACTGTTGCTCGGTAGTAAGACAAAGAAAGAGCTATCCTTGGAGCTCATATTTATCAGGGATGATGATTCTGAGCGTTCTTCCTCTATGTCCTCTTCTTCTCTTTCGTCCTCTCAGATGACGGAGGCACTCGTACTCGTGATAATTCTGCCTCGTAGAAAATACCGTCGATAGTCTCGTTATTCAGATCGTGTAAAATATACACGAATGGTTCTCGATTCACTGGTATTCGTTGAATCTTGAATAATTCGTTACTCCAACCACGCTCATATCCTTTCACGAAAGCTGCTTTAGCTGTACTGATACGTACCAAGTCACCGACGCTGTATTTAGGCTTTTTAATTTTTTTCGCGTTACGCTCGTAACGCCGTGCTAAATTGTCTCGGGCTATATGGGCATTTTCGAGGGTTACTTCGCTCGGAGAAATGCGCGTTCCGCTGTCTCTAGTGTGATTATAAGCATATAAAAAATTTTGTAAAACATCGATGTAACGCTCATTTCGCGTGTATGTAAAGTAGCACCACATTCGCTCTTTTATTGTTCGATTAAAGCGTTCGGCAATCGAGGCTTTTATATCAGGGTTACGAGCAGCGCGAAAATCGATATTCTTTTTCTTGAGAATTTGCTGAAACGGAGCGCCGATAAATTCTTTGCCTTGGTCAGTTTGCAATTGCTGTGGGCGACGATTGTTACTGCGTGCGAGTATGCGTGTGAGACCGCGGGCCACGTTTACGCTCGTTTTGTCACGCAAAGCCTCGACCCACGCGTATTTGCTTAACACATCGATAACAACAAGCAGATACGCGTACCCATCGTTGTACGTGGCTATCGAGCGAAGATCAGCTAAATCAGCCTCCCATACATCGTCTATATTACTCACGCTGTACGTACGACGGGGAAATCGTCGTTGCACGAGACGATGCATGTTATATGAATCCTGTGTCTCGAGCCATGGTAAAACATTTTTTCGCGCTACTCTTCGGTCCACCTGGGCCAATTTTTTTACTCGAGAATAGGAAGCATGATGAGCGGTGTCATAATAGATTTTTTGAAGAATTTTCATAATTTTAGCGATGACCAGTTAAATGAATTCTTTTTCTTTTTCTTTTCTAACTGTGTGGGGGATCGATATTCTGCTTGTGCGATGTTTTGCAATTGTTCGTTCTCTTTTTCATTCCCCTCCTGCCCCTCGATGATGTCGTTTTCAGCCGTGAGCATTAAATCTCTATTTGAGTGTGCGGTCTCGGCCTCGTTGTTGTTGTTGCTACTGTTGCTGCTGTTGCTGCTGCTACTATCGTTATCGCGTGGTAAAATAAGACGCCGCTGTGGTGTCGAGGATGATATAGGCGTAGGCTCGTGTAATAACTCGGGATTGCCGATAAATTCGCGTGGCATCTGTATCGCTCGCAGGAGTTTGGCAAAGTGAGATCGTCCGATGGGTTTCTCGCGTTTTCCAGCTCGCATAGCATCGTTAACAAGATCAACGATATTGGAATTTGAAATTCTTCTGCTGTCTATGGAAACAACATCGATCCCATGTCCTTTTTTTACCAACGGCGCTGCGATGCAAATTGCGAAGCAACGATATTGCTTTAGATTTAAATTTTGTTGGTACGCTATCGATAATAAGTGTGTCATTGAGTCGAGATTTAACTTTGTTCATTAAAACGTCGTCGAATTTATTCTCGTGGCTATCGAGTATTGCTATTTTTCGTTTTGATGAAATATTCGGTACTGCATTATCGTTCTCGACTATGTGAAGATAACGCTGTAAAACCTGCTGGTACGTTATCCATTTCTCTCTCTCGCTTTTGTACGAGTGAGAGTTTAGAATTTCACTCAGCTCAGAGTCGAGGCGCGATGGCGTACCGGTAGTCTGTACGGAAGGCAACGGGTCTGCACTAGTAGTAGTGGTGAGTCCAGCGAGACGGTGTATGTTATCATGAGGAATAAGTACCATCTTTCTGGTATATTCCATGTCTCGTGTAGGTCAAGACAGACACAAGAAGCAACTTGAGAAATCCGACACAGTGCTCGACGATGTTCTTCCTATTACCGCTCCAATTTCCCCTTTTGGCGGCTAGTCGTCGAAGAATTGTCGCGTGCCTGCGAAGATGATTCTTTTGCACGTTGTTCAGACTCACGTTTCCCTGTAAAACGTTTAGAGCACACTTGCATATACAGCGTACGAGCGCTACATCTGCTTTGCGCAAAATTGCACGTCGTTGCTCTTGTTTCAGATAACACAACGCTTGTAATATAATTATTTGCTTTTTATCGAAAGGTCCGGGCAACGCCATTACAAGCGCATTACTGGTACATCGCGCGTCGCATCGCGAACTTTTATTGCTTTTTGAGGCACGTAAACGTAATGGTATTGGTCATCGGGAAATATACAGGCGCGAAATCGACAATTATCAGGCGTCGATTGTTTCAAGTCGAATAATAGATAGCCGTGCGGTGCGGCTGTTGCATCGAAATATACCTCCTGCAAAAATCGCGGATTCTTGGGACATACCTGACGGGCTAGATGCTGAATTTGCACGCGATCTCGCGGATTTTTGAAGACAACGATATAATTAGCGTTTAAGGAGATATCGCGCTGCCCGTGACCCTGATGGAAGAGATTTTGCGTGATGAAAATGACACTAAGATTTTTATGATGGCTACCCTTGGTGAAAAGATCGACCACAGTATTATTGGATGCCTCGCGCATTAGATCGTCAATGACCACAAGTTTATATCTTGTATCATTCGAGTAGTCTACTCTGAATACCCGGACTGCCACTCTGAGTAATAAAAAAGTATACGCTCGAACGGGACATCCGTCATTTCGCGCATGTATTTAAAGAATTTTTTTGCAAAATATGTTTTACCACAACCCATAGGACCGCTTATCACAGCTGTCCATGAATGTTTCCAACGTGTATCCATATCGATGAGTGTCTATCAAAATCATTCAGCTGACTCTCAAATAAGCTTATACCGCGGCGGCGGCGGCGGCGGCCACGGCGATCCCGCGGCATCAGCTATTTTCGCGGCCTTAACGAGCTGATAAGGCGTGGGCCTGCGATATAAGCTGGTGTTTACGCCGTATGTAAATTAAATAACGATAGTTTTTATATTTCTCACAAATAAAGCAATATTTTTATTTCACTATCCATACATCTCTATGTGCAAATTTTACGAATCATCAAATTCTAAACAGCAATATTATATCCACGGATGTAGCACGAGAAAGTCAGAACAAAAGGAAACACTCGATAAGAAAGACGGGACAAAAGGAATCAACGATGAGAAAGTCAGAACAAAAGAAAACGGTAGAGAGATAGCAGCTACTGCTACGAATAGCAGCACAAAAAGAACGAGCCAACGGTTTTATACATAATAAATCAATATATATATTTTTTAATGTATTGTACACAGTAAATATGATACATGAAATTAGACAAAAAGATTATTTTAAAATATCGCGAATTCAACCGTAAAACTATATACTTTTTTGCGTTATACTAATTAGCGTATTTCACAATAGTCGTACGGTACAGAGTACATCCCGTGCCGCTTTCGCTTCGTGTTAACAGGTTCGCATGATTTCGTTTCTTTACGCGTTACTACATGATAGGATTCCGTACGTCGAATAGCGTCGAATTTTAAAATAATAGGTACGCTCCTTGCTCCTGTCACGAAAGATCGTAATGCGTTATAATTTACGTGACGTCTATTCGCAAAGTGTAGCGTGATACCCTTTACTTTACATTTTTCAATAATCGTACCGTCGGGTTTACGAACAAGGTATGCGTAAAATTTTGGTCCTCCCGAAACGAACGAACTTATATAACTACCAGGCCCGTATTCATTTAATTCATCCGTAAGATCTGCTAGAAATTGACCGATTGGCGGCTCATACTCGTTACCACCGGGGCGACTCACGTAAATACAGGAGTCCGTATCGCAGTACAATATTCGTCGCCCGAGCCCCTCAAGATAACTGTATAATTTTAGGCGTGCCCGTGCCGTCGTGTATGCTGCAATCACGGCATTTAATGTCGGGGATAGTTGGATAGCATCGCGGTTGCTCACATAGTTTACATACATAATCTTGTGATTAACCGGTAGCATCCCCGGTACCTCAATCTCCGGACTCGTTAGTAAATTCATTAGCTCCGCGCGCGTGAAAACGATAACGGTTTTCGTGAGATTCTCTCGTTGACCAAACTTTCCCCAGAATGAATTAAGAGCCAATTTTGCGAGTGAACGTAAACCCGGATTTGGCTGCAAAGTACTTCGCTCGAGATATACACCCTCAGACTCCTTGTACAATGCTATAAAACGCTCTATTGCTTTCTCGTCATCATTACACTCTGTTGGCGGTCCACTCGCCTCCTGTTTTATTTTTAGGAATGTATCGATGTACTCGGCAAAATGACCGCCTCGTCGCGTTGTCGAGTCATACTGCGTAACAACGTATTGCCAAATTTCATAGGTACACGTCACCTTATATCCGAGCGACACAGCTTTTCTCAGTTCGTCCACGACCCATATGCCATCAAACGCTCGCTCAGTCGTGTCATCATGTGTACAAACCTCCGATGTGTCCATATCTGTACAGCACGTTCTACACAGGGGGAACAGTAGTTTCCCATGCATGCGAACAGGCAGTACGGGGATATACAAATAGCGCGGTGCCACCACGGTATACTTCACGAGACCCTCGACGGCACTTAGATCGTTTTCAAGTCCTACGAGTTCACGACACTCGTCACCTACGTACAATTTTGGGTGTCCAACGGGATATTTTCCATTCTTACACACCCATGGATACAGCGAGCAAACATCCACATAGCGTATCTGCTCCCTATTCGCGACGTCGTACAAGCTTACAACATTTTCCGTTCGACCGCCAAAGAATGCATCGCGTGGTTCGAGAGGCGCCTGCTTGACCATGGCGTGATTTTTCACGTATATCGACATTTCCTCGTTATTCTCGAGTAATCTGTCAAAGTCGCATTCCCATATTTTGGTTAGAGTGTACCCTTTCGATCTGATTCGCCCGGGAATAAGAACGGTACGCTCGTATCGCTCATCCATTGTATAGCCGAATTTAGTTCGAGCATCTCTATTCATGAGATAACATCGCGGACAACCATGCCAAAAGCAGCCGTGAAATTGAAGAACGTGATGGACCCCCGCATCCACGTAGTAACCGTCGACAGCCGGTAGGCCGGCTGGAGGGCGATACTCTCTCGTGCGTCCAGCATGAGCGATAACGCAGTTGCGCTCACGCTCGAGCTATACGAGCCATACGACGGCCTTGCGCGATTGCTTATCGCTCCAGCGATACCCCCCTGGCGGTAACACCGCAATGCGATTTTTCTGTAGAAAATTCTTTCGAAATACTCTCATACATGCTGATGCTATCGTGCATGCTTCTGTAAAGGGCACACGCTCCCGCAACGTATAAGTAACTCTCGAAAAGCTAAACACGCTCGTCTCAAAACCGTAACATCTGTACGACAATATTGCACAAATTGCGTCGCAAAATCAAATTTATAATCTACGCGACTCGATTCTTCCTCATACCATTTTAAAAAGCGCTCGCGATCCGCTGAGAACATGGTATCGGGTGAGTAAAAATGCAAAGCCGGCAGAGGACCTGAGTAATTCTGATATTCCGGTGTGTTGAATAAATGGGAAAATGTACCTTTTGCCACCTCATCAGCGAAACCAAAGGCCTTAGGTAAAGCGCTAAGAGCCATGGGTAAATAGTTTAGACTATCGAGAAAAACGACATCGCTAATTTTCATCGAGACAATCTTCGTACCATTCATAATCAGAGAGGGCAGCTGTGTTTTTTGCACTTCGATTAAATACCGTAGAATAAATTGTGCGTCGAAACCTCTAGCATTATGGGCAATGCAGATGGCCTTTTTAAATTTTTGCGATAATGCCAATTTCACGAGCTCCCCAACAGGATCATCGATAAACACAAATTTATGTTTACCACAGTTAGCACAATCGGTCTCTATATCTGTGATATCCAGACATGCTATACATACGCATTGTGCAACACATAGATTCGGCTCGTGAATTCGTGTCGATTTATCATCACGCAATTGCTCATGTTGTTGCGTCTCAAAATCATAAAATAAAAATCTCGTGGAAGACTCGTCTTTTTTCTTCTCCTTTTGCGCCTCTGGTTTCTTAAGAGGTGCTATAAAACACGCATGCGTAGTCGATCGCGTTTGTTTGCATGTAATACAAAACGATATACCACATACATGCATCTTTTTATCTGTGGTTTTAATCATACGCGAGCAGCCTCTACAGATTTTCAATGCGTTATAGACGCTGTACCGTCTATATTTACGAGATGTGATACCCGCGGAGCCCTCACCCTTGTGATGAGCGAGGCAAAAAGCACCAAAGAACGAACGATTACAGTCTGCGCAATACTCAGGCTGAGAGTCTCTAATGCCGTTGCAATAAGTGGATTTACATCGAGCACATTGATAGCTACATCGATGCTCGAGTACTCGAATATACTTGGAATTATATTGTGCGCAGAACCCTCGACTACCTAGCGCACCGGCGAGATTTAATATCGGTTGATAGTGATGAGAACGCTCGTAATAGAGAATAAAGAGTGTATGATTAATTTTACCTGTTGCGGTGAGTACGTATTTTCGCCCATCGTACAGAGCCGAAACGCGTTTTCCGAAGGTGAGAAATTCATAAACAACAATCGCTATACCCTCGCGAACCAAGTACTCCTGAAAGAGCTGAATTTCGCGCGCACCGCACCCTCTAGACGGTGTCGTTACCCCTGCATTACGCGTGAGCTCTATCGCTGCTGTATATTGCGCACCTCGAAGCCCGTTCCGAATTTGACACTATCGTCTGTGTAGTTCGCCCGTACGTATTTGACCGCGTTGTAGACACAAATTATCGCGATTACTTATGCATAAAATTGACTTTTTTGCTATAGACTCGTGTGTAAGTCTAGTACCCACACCAGCTCCTTCGACACCTCATACTATACATGTCGTCATTCTACATGTACCAGCGTCTATTCGAAATTCGCGCGCACTCTGAGCTACACTATTAATTAGTCGCTATATATCGTCAGGAACGATGTCACGAGCTCGTCGAAATGATAACCATACAGATCCCTGCGCGAAAGACGGTACGCTCAGAGTCATACCCACATAATCATGTCCTTCGCACGATTCTGTAAGGCGTGTGAGAACATCTCGTACACGGCCCTCGAACCATGTCAGATGATCGATACCGTCCGGTGGCTGACGAAAATAAAAATCTGTCTCTCGACCCTGCATCCTAAAGCGTGGAAAATATCGTCTCCGCTCATTGTCGATACCGAAACGTTCACCAGGAGGCAAAATATCACCACCCCGTGCAGCAGTCCTTCCATCGCTAGTTTGTCCACCTGCAAGCATAATTAAACTATTTATTAGAATTTTTATTTCATTTAATTTAATTTTTTGTTTGTCGCTAGCTATATACTATGTATATTAATCGTGTAACGTAAGAATTACAAACTTATATTTGTTTTTAGTCCTCGAATCCATCGACTGCACCGAGAAACCGCCGGGCATTTCGTAAACCAACTCAATTGTCGGCGGTCTCGGCACAGTGAATCGTGCAAAGCGAAAAACGTTTGTTGGTTTATAACCGCAGAATGGCTGGGTAAAATTTATCCAACGATTCCCTGCGGAGCTGTCTCCATCGTTGTCCCTGCTATGATCATCTGAATCGGTTCTACCCTCCTCATCGAAATCATAGGTGTCGGATCCCATTTCTTCGTCTTCATACCGTCGAACTATATACAAAGCTTATGAAATAAAGGAAATAAAATAAAAGTAATTAGCGCCTGTATATTACTTACGTCTTTCATTGAGTATGGATGGCAGAGCAGGCTCATTCAGCCAACCTTGTCGACGAATAACACGCACCACCGAATCAATAATTATTTGATTATCAAACAATCCAATATTATACGCGTCACCTAAATCACGCTGATGACACTCACACAGCATACCGCGAATTTTACGAACAACCGCCTGTGTCGGAAGTTCCCATAGGGTGATCTGTAAATTTCTTCTCCCCCAGCGCGAACGCAACGACGGTCTACGCTTCAATATAAACTCTATCAATTTTCTTATCAATGAGCGCTTTACCACTCTGGCCATGATTGTGCTGTTAGAGTAGTAGTAGTAGTAACTACAGTAAATCAGACAATTAACTGGAGAATTTTCAAAGCGGCTCACTTTTATATATATTCCTTTAACAAGCTCTTTCTCTCTCTCTCTCTCTCTCTCTCTCTCTCTCTGCATATACTGCAGCGATGTAATGCATACGACTAACCAAGAAAATGGCCGCACGCGATAACTTTACAAAAGCAAGACCTAAGGAAATTTTTAGCGATGGTGATGTACTTACAAGGAAAGATAGTTTGGTGCCCCCTCCGATTTTGATGAAACTCACGTATGTTGTAGAGCATCGAAAACTAAAATATACGTTTTTTTTTATCGGCGGAAAAACATTTCTGAGGGGTGAAATTGCCCTTCAAAATTAGCATGTCAAGGGGTGATTATGCAGTTTCACCCAGAAGGCGTCAATCGATTTTAATGAAACAAAAACCAAAATACTCCTCATTGAAGGCAATCAAAATTCCACGTGAAGTTGAAGAAAAAAATGCATTTGCAGGGTTGAACAACCCCCTGATTTTACAATTTTCCACCCTACACAAAAAACTAACCAACCAAATTGAACAGAACATGTACCATTTGGAAGGGCAAGTTAAAATAAAGTTGACGTATTTTTGCACATTCACAGGAAAATGAGTTTACGGGGGTAAACTACCCCTTATCCATTAGTACGTATATTTGTGCGTACATTCTTGTTTCTCGTTGTTTACATGTAAAGAGCTGCTTGCGTTCACTCTTTGTGTTGATTTTGTGCTTGTCAATAATTTATCGTCATATGTTATCGACCTTTCGATTAGATTGTATTTCGATTCGGCGCAAATTTCGGAATAAGTCGATGATGCAACAGTCGTTCCATCTATAGAACATTGTCAATTATTCCAACGAAATGAATATGATCTTATTTTTTTTAGTAATCTAATCATACGCCAATATGATAAAAATACTTTCGACGCAGTAAGAGGTGTTTTCTACATAGGCGGCTATCTGGGACTGCGTATTATCTGCTGATATCGCATGTGGTTCAACAACAAGTCTTTCAAATATAAAAACCGCGATACATACAACGATCTTCAGTTGCTCATTTGAACGGAGTGCCTGTGCGTCAGTTATAATTTTTTATTTAAAAAAATCAATAGACCATGAAAGTGAATCCAATCAACGTCATTAAACTTCTTTTGGCTACATTTGAAGCCATGAATATTCTCGAAACTCCGATTAACAATGCAGAAATCGAGGTAAAGCGGAATTTCGAAAAAGTTCTGGTCGACTGCATGGATGATTTAATCGACGAGTATTATTTAGTTTTCATGCCACATCTTATCTGTATGTCGAGGTGTGCGTGTGCGCATAGGTGTGCGAGAGTATGCAAGAGTTTTGGGATATATTTGCTGTTGCTGCTGTTACTAGGCTGTTGAGGAGAATGCGATAAATATCAAAGGATATTGGCTAGCAATTTTCAGTCGTATGATTTGCAGTATCAAAAGAAGAGGCGATGCAACTAGATGGTGGGGGAAATCTGTATAAAACGGAGTATGAACACCACCGACGATTCATTCGAAAAGTTACAGTCTACACGAAAGCAATAAAAATGGCAAATAACAGTGCTACGTCTCACGCGATATCGCCATATATAGCGAACTCCGTTATGTACGGTTTAAATAAATCATTTGGTAAAATAATCGTCGCTAGGCTCGAGTTGAACTCTACGTGTACTCTTACACCAGTGGTGAAAATATTGTCGAATATTTTTACGGGAATTACACTCAGTGCGGACGAGTGGCGAGTGTTTAAAAGTGATTTTCCTCGCGTACAACAATATTTCGAAGCTCATGGGACTGATGCCGAGAAAATGTGTAATACCCGCATAGAGCACACAACGCATTACACACTTTTAACCTCGTGTTACCAGCACAGAGCTGTGTCATTTGGTAAAATAAGTGGTAGCGCTAATGAGGAATACGAGAATCAAGAGGAATCTGGAGAATCGAAACGGAAACGCTTCCGAAAATACTCTCCAAACATTGTTCTTCAGCGGCGTACATTTGATATGCTCGTCAAAATAAGTAGAAGAATTGATATTCATATGCTGACTCTAGAGAGCAAAAGTGAAACGATTCAACGGTGTATGAACGAGGTGGTATCATATGTCCGTAAAAAGATAGTTGTCAGTCAAATGCTTCGTGCAGCAGCGTATGAGATCATCGGTTCCAAGAAATTTTTTGAAGAAGCGCTCGAGCACATCGCGATCTTGCTAACGACGGAGGATACGGAGTTTATGAAAATTATTTTGTCCGAAATAATTGTGCTGTTTCGTGGTCATATCGCTGACCATGCATCGGGTGTTGCGTTGCGAACGCAATAATTCTCCGTATGTGCAGCTATTTGTGATAAAGATACTGTTGTAAATAATTGTATATAGTGTACATTTCGCTCGAAATATTATAAAGTATACACCGAGGTCAGTCACGGTGAGAGAGAGAGAGAGAGAGAGAGTCCTAAAACCGAAGCATCAGCAAAGGTCTGCGATAGAAAGAAGACGGAGCGCTCGTCTCTGTTTCATTAACACAGCAGATCATGGAATACGTGCCAATGTCGATTAGCAGCAAAGCAGCAGAGCTTGGTAAGTAAAAAATATAAAATAATTTTTAAGTCGTAACTTTGAATCATGTAATATTTATTTTTAATTATAAAAAATAATGTCTTGCAGAGCGGGCAGCCCCTGCATATGAGCCGACACCGAGGGTTCGTTATTCGTGTTATGGAGAGCGAGAGGAGGATGCATATACTGTACAGATGGAGCTAACTTCGGGAAAGAAAAGTGTCACCCGACATCCTCATCTACAGTTGTCGTTGGTGGCAGAAGATCATCAACGCTGCCAACTTTGTATAATGAGGCGTGGCATATCAGGTAATACAATATCGATTATTCTATACACGATGTTTTTTATTGATCAGTGCGTTCAATTAAATAGCTGTTTCATTCTTTTTTCAGAAGTACACTATGATGACAACACCCACAGCGAAAAATAATTTAAAAGCGATATTACGAGTGATAATACAAATTAATTCCGTATCGCGATAAAAATAAAATTAACGGTGAAGGAATCTCCGAGCGTGGATTACCGTGTTTGCAGGGCTGTTGCATACGACGGTAAATGTGTAAAGTGCTTTCCATAAAATATTGATTAATTTAAAAAATACCTGATCTTGCTGTGTCTCTTATTTTTATAGCATAATAATTAGAGAATTATAATTAAAGTCTTTCTCTCTCTCTCTTTGTGAGGGATCATATTCTATATCTTTTACTGCAGAGCAAGCGCTTTGCGAGGAGCACAGCGCAGGGCTATGCATGCTCGAAAACCGCTTTCGTTGCATTCAAAGTGATGGATACCTAGTTATGATTCATAGGAGGGCGTTATCTTTATGCCCGTGATACTCTCTAGCAGCATCTCGAGCATTTAGTCTGTCTTCGGCATCCTACTTGCAAACAATAAAAAGCAATATGTATCCGCGATACGGCAAGGAGATTTTAAGCGACGCGTTTTGGTGCCGAGTAATGTTTGTCGAGAGTGTGATGAGCGTGTTCCTGCGTACACAGGAAATGTGCGATGCATACGACGATCTGGAAGAGCTCCTACGTAGCGTGTATTTAGTGGAACGTGTGGAAGACTCATGTGTGTGTGTGTGTGTGTGTGTGTGTGTGTGTGTGTGTGTGTGTGTGTGTGCGTGCGTGCGTGCGTGCGTGCGTGCGTGCGTGCGTGCGTGCGTGTGTGTGTGTGTGTGTGTGTGTGTGTGTGTGTGTGTGTGTGTGTGTGTGTGTGTGTGTGTGTGTGTGTGTGTGTGTGTGTGTGAGTGTGTGTGTGTGAGTGAGAGCGAGAGAGTACATTCGAGAGACAGGAGTTTAAAATCGCCTCGTAACATCACATACACCAGAACCGAACAAAAAACTAGAGTATCATCAAAAATAAGCGAGGAACACATGAAAAACTCAATAAAAATGCAAACTCAAAGAAATTTAGTGAGGAACCAAGACAAACCAACTCTCACGAAGTAGGCAAAGACCAACATTGAACGAAAAGATCAAAAAACAATGATTTAACTACAAAAAACATCAAAAGAAAGTTTGAACCTCCAGCAAGTAGAGAATTAGCATTGTATATCGGAATTCAACCTCGCTGGAACCCCGGTACAAACCCCGAGAAAGGAAAAACCGACCAAATATAGGAATTCGAAGACATAACGGGACACGGACACACCACCCCGCACCTCTCTCACCCATCGAGTAAGATGTAATAAACATCACGTGATCAACCCCAAAACACCTCCTCGGGTCCCATCAACTAAACTATATAAACCACGGCAAGACAAGCCTCGGGCTCTTGTTGAAATTACCTTCTGCAAGACGAAGTGCTGCTCGACAACACACCCAGATTTTCCATTAATCATAAGATTAACAGTTTTGGAAAACCATGGCAGAAACTAGTGTTCTTTCGATCAATTGATTCCCCTGCATTGCGCTTGGCCGTCAGTTGACCGAATGAACTAATTAGAAATACCCTGTGAGGAGTAAGGCTCCCCTGCACAGCGCTTGGTCGCCCCTACTCACAGCGTTAGGGCACTTTCCACTAACGAGTCTCCACGCACAGCGCAGTGGCTACTCGTCTTTTGGAAAGTGAAAAAGCACGTATATCACCAGGTCAAGGGGTGGCGTCCCGACTTGCTGTACCACGCGCGCTCGATTCGTAGGGTGTACCTGCGTGGGTGGGACCACGTCAGGGCCAGCGGCCAACCACCCCCTGTCACGTACTGATACCTCGGCAGATCGCGTTAATTAAGAGATCGAGTCACAAGCCCCTTAAAGGCGCGATAAGGCATCTTACAATAACGCGAATAAATGTCTCAGTATCAGGGGTATATGACGAGCTAGTTGGTCATCGCTGCGAACCCGGTGTCTTGCGCGAACAGTGAGCTTTAGCTAGGGAACCAAAACAATAACAAAGACGAGTACGATAGGTAGGTAAACTCACACTCCCGACCCGACATTACAATGCTCGCGACTCTATGCTAAACTCACCGCGGGAACACCCAACAAGGCGGAGCCTCGAGAGGCTAACCACACGAATCGGTCATACACTCTAAGATGCGTTAGAAAAACATACAAAAAGTAGCAAACCGCCGTCTTAAGATTATACCAAAGCCTATCGGTATATCTCACGAAAATACCATGGGAAGCCACGTATGAGGACAAGCGAAAGCGGTGAGATAGGTAGACTAAGTCGCCTCGCCGATCACGTAAATACAAGTGCGATAACCCCTGTCTTCATAAAATTGAGCGTTAAGTTCCGTAGGTACGATTTCATTTCGTCGTACGAATAATAAAATCGAACCCGAAATATACCGGAATTTATTCCACATACGTAGTTGTTTGAGAATCCGTCCAAAGTAGTTTGACAGATCTGTGAATATATTGAAAGAACATGAGTCCTCACTCACGACAGGGTGATAAATAAACCAGATACGTCGATGGTATGTTGAGGAAGCGGTTTATTCTATCTTTCACACCGTTACAAAAATATATGCCAAATTTGAAAAACAAGAAATAAATGATATAAAATAAATACACAAAAACTAGAAAACTAAAAGTGAAACCAAATAAATCAGTTGACTTGAATTTGTATGTAGAAACTAGCACACAATTATATTAATTGTGCGCTATATGCACTTGAGAGTGAGCATGATGCAGCCAGTGCTGCGGAGCATGCCACGGAGTGAGAACTGTGAGTGTGTATGAAATCTGCCTTATTCCCAGTAAACTCTCTATACAATTATATGAGAAAATACAGGGAATAAGTGAGAGCACTTGCAGTTGTACTGCTTGAGTGCTGGAATGTGATATGAGACATACGAGAGAGCTATCCTCTCGCTTAACGCGGCATGCCTGCGAGGCACAGCCTCGGCTCCGCGAGGCCCTCCCTCGGCTATCTCCGTCTCAAACGAACGCCGCGTGCTAGACCGCAGTTACAGGTCAACGCACGGCGAATATCGATCGCCGTGTGCCAGCTGATTCTCCAACAGTAGTCTTAGGAAAAATCGCGTAAAAGTAAGCGCGACTACCCCTCCACTAGCAAATTGAGTGTTAAGCTCCGTACGTACGGTACCACCTCGTCGTATGCATAATAGAGTCAGAACCCGAAATATACCGGAATATCATTCCACATACGTAGTCTTAAGAAAAACCGCGTAGAAGCAAACGGGACAACCCCTGATACAGACGCGCATAAACCTAAGATCAGACAAACTAAATAAAACGAGAAAGCACGTAAAAATCGCGAAACGTTTCAATATATTATATATATAGTATATATTTATATTTATGACCAGCATCAGACACTGACTTTACAGGTTCTCACTTTTTTAACTTTATAAATTTTTAGTAGTTATATTATGACTTAAATTTTTTAATATAACGTCGATTATTTTTTCGATTTTTATCACATTAGCCTTGTCATTGACTCCTTGCTGCAATAATTCAATTGCTTTTTTTGGCCCCTCTTGAGTAAACTTTTTAGTTAGAAGACTATAAGTAATCCCTGCACCAGTTCCAACTATTGCTTGACTTTTTTCTTGAGAAAGTTGAGCTGCTAATGTTGCATCGAACATTTTTTGGCTATTTGTTATTTCGTCCTAAGTGAAATGATGCTGAGTTAGCATTTCCAACAAGTAAACATCATAATCAGCGCCATGTGCATTACTTGTGGATAAGGCCAATGTTTCTGCAGCAAATGCTGTTAGTGTGCATTGCCCTTTTCCATTTCGTTCTAGAAATTTCTTTCTTACCAGTGGTAATTTTCGTTCTAGAAACTTCTTTCTAAACGGTGGTAATGTGTCTACAAAGCCAACTATCACTTCGCGAAATTGTTCTACAAGAGATCTGTTCCGAATAGCTTTAATTAACCTGGACGCATCAAAAGCACAAATATGAGCAATTAAAACACACGGTTCGTTGCAGTCTCTTAAGAATATTAATAAACGTTGAGGAACGGACTCAAGTTGAATTTGGCATTTCCATGTTTCATGGCTATTAGGAGCAAATCGCATCGTATTTGGAAGCCACCTATCTCTGTATCAAAGAAGACGATAGCAACAGAGTGGCATAGTAAGTCAGCGGTTTCCCATTTTTATGTTTGCTTGAGGAGGAAAAACATTTTCTTTATTAGATTCAGATGGTTCCAAGTCCACTTCGTCTTTCGTATAAATTACTTTTTGTTTCCTCTCTTCTGTTGCGAAGTTGACAACAAATTTTCTTTAATTTAAGACGATTTTTTTTGAAATTCTGGTTTTGCAGCCACTGAACAGCCTTCTCTGTCAGCTTTTTAGTTTTTTCAACGAACTGAATGAGTCCTGGTCCTGGATTTATCTTGAGATGTTCAAGTGACTGTGAGATATAGCTGTCGCGTTTATTTTTTTGTGCCACCGTGCACCCATACCTGAAGTCAGATGATTCACTTGGCCATGGTGTTGTTCAAGCTTTCGTTAGCTTGAGTTGATGCTCCAATAGCGTATTGATCAGAGTTGACTTACTAAGTTAGAGCTGCTAACTTACTAAATTGCGTATTTAACTCATCGAATAAAGTTTTATTCTTAAAACCTCCTGGTACGGTTTTGTGGTCATATGTTTGGGGATCTTCAATAAATCCACACCATGCACCACAGTTTCTATGCTCATCGAAGGCATGAAATGGAATATTTTTTACAGCTGTTGCTAAAGCGGAGATTTTGTCTGCATTTTGAGCGACGGCACATGTAAAATTCTTGCGGAGATAATTTATGGCGTGGACCAGCTTGTGATCTGGGTCTTGATTCGAATTTTTAGAAATCTTCCATAGCATATTTTTTACTCCTTTCGAAGTATGATTTTTGTCGAATCCTTTCAGCACAGGATGATCTGCAGCTTTGTGCACAGCAGATATGCTTGAGCAATCATTGTCTCAGAAAAAAACACCGAGTTCAAGATTATTTTCTTTGACCACAGTGCTTTCTGTGGCAACGCGTGCAGCTGCATGAGCTTCTATAGCTTTTGTACTGCCATAAAAATTCAAACGACAAACGTGTTCATCTTTTGAATGGCCCAGATCACAGATGCAACATTTTCGGTTCTGTGTAACATAGTCAAAAACGAGTTCACTTTAAGAACCTATAAGGGGTTATACGCAGTTGCAAGGTAAAAAAAGTCGTTTTTTACTAATTTTTTCTGAAAACGCATTTTATTTGACAAATACGAGTATTAACAAATGTAGTGGTAGCTTTTAACTTTATAACGGCATTTTTCATTTTCAAAAATATTGATTTACACTGCTCCTGTAGACGATCTCTTGGAGGACCTCCAAAAAAATGTGTTTGGCGGTGAGCAAGATATCTCCGGTTTGGATTATCTAAAATAAAAAAACCAAAAATATTCTATTAGTGGATAGATAAATCTAGGTATTGATTGAAGGAATAGTCGAAATTTTGATTTTTGACAAAATGCGGCTCCAAAAAGAAAAAATTTCAATTTTCGATCAACATTTTTTCGTTTAATTGTTTTAAAAAATTGAAATAATTATCGGAAGTCTTATTCCTTCGATCAATACCTGAAGAATACCAGGTGTATGCATAAGTTTTTTCCGGTTTAACTAAGAGATGGCGCCAGCGAAAAGTACGCAACGTATTAATTTGACACATACGTCATTTTGTTCGTCTGACATTAACCTACAAACACACACAAGTTTAGTCCGCCAAAAACTAGCGTCTTTGTTTTATCGTTCAGTGATCATGTCGAGTTTTGTGCCTGAAAAAGAACATTTGCGGCACGCATTGTGAAAGTCAACGTTTGCTGGTAGTAACATATGGTGAACACGCTCCATCGATTAGAACATGTGAGACATGGTTTCGACAATTTAAAAGTGGTGATTTCAATGTGAAAGACAGTGAGCGCTCTGGTAGACCACAAAAATGCGAAGACGAGCAATTGCAGGAGTTATTGGATGATGACCCAACTCAAACTCAACGGCAATTAGCAGAAGCATTACATGTGTCACAAGAAACAATCAGCAGACGTTCACGAGTAATGGGGAAGATCAATAAACTCGGTAAATGGGTCCCACACGATTTGAATGAACGTCAAATAGAAAATCGCAGTCACTTGTGAAGTGCTGCTTCAACGCCACGAAAGGAAATCATTTTTGCATCGAATTGTGACGGGTGACGAAAAATGGATTTATTTTGAAAACCCGAAGCGGAAAAAATCGTGGCTTTCACCTGGCGAAGCCGGTCCTTCAACACCCAGGCCAAATCGCTTCGGCAAGAAGACCATGCTCTGTGTCTGGTGGAACCAGAGCGGTATTGTGTATTATGAACTCTTGAAGCCCGGCGAAACCGTTAATACACAACGCTATCGCCAACAAATTATTAATTTAAACGACGCATTAATCGAAAGACGACCGGAATGGGCCAGAAGACATGGCAAAGTGATTTTGTTACACGACAATGCGCCGTCTCACACAGCAAAAGCAGTGAAAGACACCTTGAAATCGCTTGGATGGGACATCCTTCCGCACCCGCCGTATTCGCCAGACCTGGCGCCATCTGACTATCACCTCTTCGCATCAATGGGACACGCGCTCCCAGAGCAGCACTTCAGCAATTTCGAGGAAGTTGGAAAATGGCTCGACGAATGGTTTGCCGCAAAAGACAAGCAGTTTTTCTGGCATGGTATTCATAAGTTACCTGAAATATGGGCGAAATGTGTAGAAGCCGATGGCCAATATTTTGAATAAAACAAAAATTAATTTTCCTTGAAAATTACGTGTTTTTTTTAACCAAAAAACCGGAAAAAACTTATGCATACACCTGGTATATCTGAGAAGGTTGTCTTAAAATTGCAGACCGATCGGTTGAGCCGTTTTTGAGAAATCATGCTCAAAGTTTTACACATCCTTAAAAATTTAGTCGTTTACACATCGTTAAAAATTCTTTTTTTCAACTTACATGGACTCATCTATGACAGGGCCATAAGATGAACCCTCTGCATCATCAGGAGCTTCTAATATTCCAATTTGTTGTTGTCGGCATAGGCATGGGCATTGGGTCCCATTGATAGTCCCAGTGCACTCATATAATATAAAAGTGATGTTGTACCTTCATAAAACATGCCGGCTGCGGTGTAAGCTGCTATTTCCACTATCTTTGAACCACAAGGAATGATTTTCTGAGTTATTTTCCATATCAACTTATTGTAGCTTTCGTTGTTGTTTTGCGTGAAACCACCAACACATCTTCCTAATAATTTTTCATTGCTGACATATGTGTAGATTGGAAACAGAGCTTCAGCAACATCATGTGGTAATGACTGATAATCATGTTTATAAGTTGGTAATGTATTCGAAGCTCGCGCTCGCTGCTAACAACACCATGACTCAACTCCGACTGGGCACCTCTCGTGTTGCGGATTTTCATCCGTTGAACAGTAATGGTAATATGTTGCCCATGTTGCATTATACATATTGTCAACGGAACCACAGTGTCTCCTGATTGCCAAGCCATAATAAACTGTCAAGTTATCTATCAGTTTAGCAGTGATAAAATAGACCTTCTACATCGTCAAAATGACAATGTAGAAGGTCTATTCGTATACATAAAATATGTATACGAATACAATGAAAAGGGTCAACTCAGGTATTGCGCGCGATAAAAACAGCTGCTACTCCCGTCTTTAGACCGCCTACTTTGTGACGCTCCGAGCGTCCTTACAAATATGCAGGTATCTCTAAGAATATTTGCCGGATTGATTAAAAATTTTCAGAGAATATACTCAAATATATGTACATTCCGAAAATGCAATAAAAAAGCAGCATTACTATTTAAACTGTCGTATTTCAATCCTTTCCCACAGCCGCTGTAGCCCATGTCGTAGGAAGCCATAATCCGGACAGTATCGTCGTTGGTCACTTCTGCTGCTTCTGTCTTCATTGGAATAAAAAACTGCTCGGGTGCATCAGGGCTGTTCAATTGAAAATTAAAAAAAACAATTATTGCATGCTTTATTCTACGAACATTAAGGAAATTAAACAAATTAAAATACTATTTAAATTAGATCATTTTTATTTTCATCTCCAACATACAATTAGTTGACAAGATTAAATGAATATTTAATTATTATTTTTAAATAAATTTTAAGGAAATGGAAATAAATTGCATGATTATCGATTATTCTATCATCGATTCACATTCAAAGTTCATTTAAAGTTCAACATGTAACAACAGTTGTCATGTTCATAGAAATATTCAAGCTTCTATTAAAAACTATTATTACAATATATTACAATTCACGTAGAATTCACTGTTAAAAAACTTTTAACAAAAAATCAGTCAAAAAAATTTGAATATTGATTTTCAGGTTAACCTGAAAGATAGCTACAAAAATTTTAATGGAATACCACATAAAATATACTGTAATGTCCGCGCGCCGGACAAATAACGTACACGCTTTATGCTTCCTTGTCTTTCAAGTCCATGTTTATTAAGTATGGTTATTGTTATGTGGGTGGCACATGTTACAGCAATGTCTTCCCTATCCTCTGCGTTCTGTGTTCTTCCGGCGTTCTCGGGATGTGACGTATTGTGAAGAGGGCAGTACAGGCCAGTTACATCTTATGCTTATGAGCATCTGGAATTTACATATACCACACTCCTTCCCACTTGGAACCAAAATTTCCCCTACCAATTACCGCGTTTACACTTTTTCTTATGGGCTATACATGCATTAATTTATTTGGCTTAGGAATTCTCGCCGACCGACCTATAACGTGTACATTGTTATCCATCCGTCCTTGTGTACTCAGTACATTTTCCGGTTTCTGCATCGACAATGTATCATTCTTCATTGAAATCACGTCATTCTCTTGACTAGAAAATCCTTCTTTTTCTTGTTTGTTCTTACACTCTTCTATCTCAGGATTACTTTCCCTAAGTGTAACATTACAATTTCTTAATTGATCTGAATGGCGCTTATGACTACGCTTAACTTTCGTCTCAACGGTAAAGGTAACTGGCGATAATTTATCTACAACTCGAGTTTTACTACAATTGTTATCTGTATAATTTTTCATCATTACTACTTCGTTTTCCTTACATACAAAACGTCTATTCTCTGGGGAGGCACGCTGTTGACTTGACTGATTATTTTCTACGAATTTAAGAATATCGGGTCTAATTAAATCTAACTTCGTCCGAAACTTCCTTCCAATTTGTAACTCCACTGGGCTACAATTGATTGTACACTGTGGTGTCGCTCTATAATAAAAAAAAACTTAACCAACGCATCGTGTTTCGAATGTCCTGCTAACCTCTATGCTTTGAATTTCTTTTAAAAAAATTTTACTGCATTTTCCGCCACACCATTTGAAGTATGATGGTATGGTGCTGTTTTTATATATTCGATTCCATACGTTTCTATAATTTTTTTTGAAATCTCCGAGCAACACGCCGGCCCATTGTCTGTTACCAATTTTTTCGGAATTCCCCACGTACTTATATAACCCTTAAATGCTTTAATCGATTTTCCGACGTGATATCGACATTTCCTTTACGTCTAACCATTTGGAAAATGAGTCAATTATTACTAAATATATTTTTCCTTCTAGTGGACCCAAGAAATCAGCATGAACCCTATAATTTGGTTCGTCTGGCCATTTCCATGAGTGGAGAAATGATCGTGGTGGATTATCCGCCCTTTTAAAACAAGTTTCACAAGTTTTCGTCGCATTTTCAATATCCTTATCTATCTTAGGCCACCATATATACGATCTTGCTAACATTTTCATTTTAACTACACCCATATGAATAGAGTGTAATTCACACAATAATTCGTCACGCATACTCAGAGGAATCACAATCCGATGTCCCCACAGAATACACCCTTGTTCCACTATCGTCGAAGAAACATATTACTCCTTCCACACCATATAACATTTTTTCCATCTCTTGTTGGAATAATCCCGGGCCCGACACTACAACAAAACAAAGGCGCTTATACGAAAACAAACCTTTGTGTGTTGAAATAGTAACGAGAGGTCTCGATTGTTCTTCCAATTCTACTTGCTGATATCCCTGTGATAAATCGATCTTTGAAAAAATTTTACCTCCGTTTAGACTTTATACTAAGTCTTGAATCTTCGGCACCGGATATCTATTGATTTTCAATTTAGGGCTTATGGTCATTTTATAGTCTCCACAAATTCTAATTTCCCCGTTACTCTTCGGAACTGGAACAATCGGGGTCGCCCACTCGCTATATTCAACTGGTTCTAAAATATCAGCATCTATTAATCTATTCAACTCTTTTTCCAACTTAGCTCTCATCGCATTGGCCTTGCTTTACAAAATACTGGTTGTGCATCATTTTTGAGGTGCAATTTGAATCCTCCTTTTGTATACTTTCTGAGCTTGAGTGTGAAAACGGATTCAAAATCGTTGATTATGGAATCTATGTCCCTATGACCCTCGTTTTCAATCACCCCAACATACGAATCTAAATTTACTTTTATTATTTCCCTAATTTGAATCTTTAACTAACACATCCACACGTTTTTTTTTTTTTTTTTTTTTTTTTTTTAAATAATTGTTCATTGCTTATAAGTATTACATAGTGTTGTTGTTGGTGCAATAACAAAATGAAAGAACCATGATATAATATTTCCTAGAGAGTAGGAGTAGTTAAGCTAGGCCGGTTCCAGCACACCACCTGGACAGGTGTAAATTTACCTGTGCTCAGTCGGTAATTATCCTAGAAACCCACCTTACCCACATATGGTAATGACCGCCTGTCGATAATTATCTTATGTCGAAATTGTTGTCTGCTAGATTGTGCTACAGTCGGATAGATCAAGATCGATATTTCCATAATGGTTACATGGTATCCAGTTAGATAGCGCGAGGTTCTATGTAGACTTACTGTAGTCGTGTACTGACCCAGCCTCCCCTACAGTCGGTAACTCACTAGATCATGGTCGATAAATGCGCCTGCATCTACCGCACCAACGAGCACACTGTACCGATCACTGTAGATAAGTGATCTACTAACTCACAGTGAGACTTCGCGGGGTATTTGGGATCGGGATATTGGAAGATTCGATACCTTTGTTGATATTTTACCGACAGTCAGAAATTATCTTACGTCGGTAATTATCTGACGTCGGTACTGTTATAGATGGAGCCGCAGTCGGATTCTATAGATCACGCTCGATATCCATGGTAAGGGAAACTTTATCATGATAAGACAGACTTTAGCTCTGTTGTCATCGCTTTCGGATAGAGTGCGCCACAGGAGGATTCGAAAGAATTCGAGATAAATACATTTGGTGTATAAAAACTTGTTTTTATTTTTTAATGTTACAGATAATGCATTTAATCTAATAAAAACTCTTAACGGTAGATATACAGGGTGCGCCATCTCAATCTGGTCGATGGAAGTATTGAATAACTTAAAGAATTTTCAACAGATTTCACAAAGTCGTATTTTTTTATTAAATTTGATTCATTACAATTTATTTTGATTAGTTTCCAAAAACCACATCGATCAAATGTCCGCCTTTATTACTGAGACAAAAATGAGCTCTTTTTTCGGCATTTTCCATTGTATTTGCCAGCGTCTCGGGCGATATCGCTGCGATTTCGGCTCGAATGTTGTTTTTTAGCTCCTCTATGGTCTTCGGCTTGTTGGCATAGACTTTACTTTTCAAAAATCCCCACAAGAAGAAGTCCGGTGCAGTCAAATCCGGCGATCTTGGTGGCCAGTCCATATCACCTTTCTTTGATATCACACGTCCTGGGAACTTCCGACGCAAATAGTCCATTGTTGAGCGCGCAGTGTGACATGTCGCACCATCTTGTTGGAACCAAAATTCCTTAAGACCTTTTTCACGCATTTGTGGTAAAACAAAGTGTGCCAACATCCACCGATATCGATCCCCATTGACAGTTTCACCAGCTCTGAAGAAAAATGGTCCAATGGTGGTTTTTGAGCAAACACCGGCCCAAACTGTCACTTTCTCATCGTGCAATGGAGTTTCGTGAATAATATGAGGATTATCGGTGCCCCACATGCGACAGTTTCGTTTGTTGACAGCGCCAGAGAGGGTGAAATGAGCCTCGTCGGTCATCAGAATTCGCTCCCAAAAATCCGGCTCAGCTTCCTTCATTCGACTAACGTTATTAGCGTAAGCCAAGCGTCGCAGCTTGTCAGTTTCCAATAATCTTTGAGTCAACTGCACTTTGTACGGAAACATGTGAAGATCTTGCTTTAAAATCCTTCTCAAAGTGGTTCCACTGATGTTTAATTGCTGAGACCGGCGGCGGTATGAGACATTTGGATTTTCTGCAACACTCTGTCGAACAGCTTCGATATTTTCATTTGAACGACCTGGACGCGGTCGAGCTTGATGTTGGAGATTCGCTACAGACCCGTGCTCCATGAAATTTGAAGCTAAATGACGGATAGTGTCGCCTTTGGGCGCAGAACGTCCGTGATATTTTTCACGATACGCACGCTGAGTTGACACAACTGAACGATTATTTTCAATGTAAAGCGAAACTATTTCGGCGCGTTCTTTTGGCGTATAGCGATATATGGTTGAAATTGTACTGAAATAACCTATACGAAACGTGTTGTACGACGCTGGTCGGTTAAAATCTGTCAGAGTTATTCAATACTTCCATCGACCGGATTGAGATGGCGCACCCTGTATATATATATTGTGACAGAGTTACAGTATAACAACGAGATCTTATTAATTCAAGCGGCTATAAGAGCCGGAATTATATTTTAAAACGACAGGCACGGTAACATAGTTACATGCGACCAGCAAATTCTATTATTTCAAACGGCTATAAGAGCCGGATCTATATTTGGACAACTTGTACAGCGGACGACAGGCCAGCGAACCCGGACCTATCATAAAAACAGGTGTCGTCACGCTTTCGGAATCGTCGTCTTCTGCAGTCAACTCCGTCAGACGAAACGTACATCAAACGTATAGCAGGCTAAAGAAAACTACGCCAATAGTATTGGAACCTGTTGCTCACCACTATCACATACGCGCGTCTATCTTCTGCAGTCAACTTCATTAGACATTCATGATGGATATTGATGCACTCAACAAACTCGCTGGTCAAGACGATTACCTCCCAACGAAAAGAATCGTTGATCTGCGGATCAACAAAATGCATAAAGTCACCGATTTGCGTCAAGTGACGACTAAATATGGTCAAAAAACTGTTGCCACTCTCAACAATGAATTCCAAATCCTTCTGCCTAAACGTGTTTCTGCGGCATTTGAGAAAGATCAGGCCCTGTTCAGCCGCATGAAGGAAACAGTCACACATGGTACATTGCATCTAACTATAAACTAAACTATATTGAAAAAGAGAAGAAAAACCAAATCGAATTGGTTATTTTGTAATGTGTTTATTTTACAATAAATAAAAAGACATTTTTTATTATACATAAATGCTGACTCATTATTTCATTCCTGTAGTTAATTCTGCGTTATTTATCCAACTATTATGTGAATTGGCAAATCCCAGCCATTTGACATAAGCACGATTTCCACGTTTCTTGAGAATCTTCTCCACGAGATAGACATCTGGATAATTGGCCTTCAGTAATTCTTCATTATAAAAACCGCGAGCGATGGGTTCATCTTGGTAGTCCTTCAGCTTGTACGTTGCAGGTGTTGTCCTCATTACTCGACTCACAGTGAACATTTCTGTTGACCAATTGGGTATGTAGCCTTTCTCGAAAACGTGTTTGTTCTTGCTCACTCGCACCTTGTCACCGATTTTGAATTTCTTCGTTCGCGGTTTCTTCGTTCATTGGTAGTAGAAAAACGTTGAATTAGCGTTTCAACAGTGTCCGCTGTGACGTTCCTCGGCTTCATACTAATAGTTCGATGCTTCGTGTCGTTGTATGTCGCCACGAGATCATCTAAAATGTCTATCCATTTGTAAGACCCGTGTAGACTAAATTTCATCCACATTTTATTCTTAAGGGTACGATTAAAGCGCTCCACTATAGATGCTTTAAGATAACTATATGTGGAATAGTGATTGATGTCATGACGTTTCATTAAATTCTGGAAAGTCTTATTATGAAATTCTTTACCTTGATCAGTCTGGAGATTGGTAGGTACTCGTCCATCTTGAAGAATCGAATCCATAGCTGCGGTAACATTCTGACCGGTTTTGCGGTTCACCGGTACAGTCCATGCAAACTCGGATAGTACATCGATTATTGTAAGCAGATATCTGTATCCTTTGTTTTCTCAAGCGTACGGTTGCATCTCAACAAGATCAGCTTGCCATGTCTTATCAATATCACGTGTATCAAACTTGCGACGTAAATAATTGCGATGCGCAGGCTTATGTAATTCTTCTACTAGTCTTCGATGCTCCATTTCGAGGAGTGCACCTGATTAACGCCTCAAAGGCCTTTAGTGTTTCGGACTATCAAGTCTATATAACTCTAAAAATATTTATTTCAGTATTCTTTGATGGCTTGATTTTGAAGAATCTCTTGAGGAGTGTGCGCAAGCAAGGAACCAATAGCCTTTGCATTACGAACTGCTAATTCTAAAGTCGTAGCAATGTTTATCTCAATATGCTTTATTCTCTCTTTTACTTGCTCTTGAAAAACCTGTATTTTCAACTGTAAATCATCCAATTGCTCACGTTGATGAGTTGTAGCCCGAAGCAATGTACTTAACTCCTGTTGAATTAGTTGTCTAGCGAGATTCAAATTGACAGCATCATTTGGTTCATATGATTCACCAACGTTGCAGAGTCTCCTATTTTCAATGTCATAGTTTCCGCTTGTAGTGAGTTTGAAACCAAATCCTGGTGGACCCCGTGAGCCTTTAGTACGTGTAAAATACCGTCCGAACACGTCGACGCTCATTATTCAACTGAATATATTCACGCATGTGTCACTGCTAATAAACGATTCCTGCTTCATGCAATTCCTCAATGAGTGAAACGATTTCATTCGTATGACTGGGGTTGCCTGCTGAACTTTCCGCTAGCAATAAACGTAATCGATCTACCAGCTCGTTGGGGTTATCCCAATACACATCATCCATTCGTGTATCTCGTCGTGCAATCTTGTATTGTGGTAATGAACCACCAGTAGATTGTCTCTTGCGAGTTGATGTAGAAGCACCAATTATTGGAGCTATATAGGATTTATATTTTTTACTGTTTTGTCTGTGGACTAACTCATCAGAATTATAGTGTTTTTTGTGTGCATTTGTTCTAAGCACAATTTTCCCATAATTGTTTACATCTTCATTGCTTATGAAATTCTGATTGGGATCTTTTCTGAACAGCAGTTCAAGCAAACCAATAGTCTTATCATACTTGTTGTTGTTGTCATCATTAATAATAACGTATTCGTTACCAAAACTTGCGGTGGAATCACCAATCATAAGTGTACCATCTGGTAGCATTCGAACTCCATAAGTCATATCGAGATACTTTTTACGATTTTTATCGAGTAAGTTCAAATATTTCTCAATAGTTGAATATGGTTGGTCAGATTTTTTCTTTGTTTATACTTTCTCATCATCATCATCATCATCATCATCATCATCATCATCATCATCATCATCATCATCATCATCATCATCATCATCATCATCATCATCATCATCATCATCATCATCATCATCATCATCATCATCATCATCATCATCATCATCATCATCATCATCATCATCATCATCATCATCATCATCATCATCATCATCATCATCATCATCATCATCATCATCATCATCATCATCATCATCATCATCATCATCATCATCATCATCATCATCATCATCATCATCATCATCATCATCATCATCATCATCATCATCATCATCATCATCATCATCATCATCATCATCATCATCATCATCATCATCATCATCATCATCATCATCATCATCATCATCATCATCATCATCATCATCATCATCATCATCATCATCATCATCATCATCATCATCATCATCATCATCATCATCATCATCATCATCATCATCATCATCATCATCATCATCATCATCATCATCATCATCATCATCATCATCATCATCATCATCATCATCATCATCATCATCATCATCATCATCATCATCATCATCATCATCATCATCATCATCATCATCATCATCATCATCATCATCATCATCATCATCATCATCATCATCATCATCATCATCATCATCATCATCATCATCATCATCATCATCATCATCATCATCATCATCATCATCATCATCATCATCATCATCATCATCATCATCATCATCATCATCATCATCATCATCATCATCATCATCATCATCATCATCATCATCATCATCATCATCATCATCATCATCATCATCATCATCATCATCATCATCATCATCATCATCATCATCATCATCATCATCATCATCATCATCATCATCATCATCATCATCATCATCATCATCATCATCATCATCATCATCATCATCATCATCATCATCATCATCATCATCATCATCATCATCATCATCATCATCATCATCATCATCATCATCATCATCATCATCATCATCATCATCATCATCATCATCATCATCATCATCATCATCATCATCATCATCATCATCATCATCATCATCATCATCATCATCATCATCATCATCATCATCATCATCATCATCATCATCATCATCATCATCATCATCATCATCATCATCATCATCATCATCATCATCATCATCATCATCATCATCATCATCATCATCATCAAAAGGCTCTAACATTATCTTGTTTCTCGCAGGCTACATAATCAAATATCATGATTGAATTAATATTAGCTTCTTCAAGTGATCATGTTCACTAAAGGCAAAAAATCCAATACCCTTCATAGGCTGCAGAAGTTTTTCGAGAAACTTGTACTTTGGTTGATTCAATGATTTCGAGTATATGTATACATTTTCAAATCTCAATCCATTTGAATGTGTAATCAGAGTGAGCAATGCATTGGTCTTTCCACAATTTGATGGGCCACAAAAAACTGCTCGGATACTGTTGGGTAATAGTGGACCATGACGTGTGCGTACTTTTTTCCTCTCAGCTAGCCTATCAAAATTCATTACCGGCAGCGAGAGCGGTTGCTCTCTGAAATCCATGTTCGCAGCGACTGATAGTTTAGAGTATAAATACTGTGCTTATATACTCCAAACCTCATTCGTTCACTGCTCTTTCTAGTGTAAGCATCATGCCTAAAGGTTGCCGTCTGCTGAATAAAGTCCTCAACAAACTACCTATTGAGCTTCATTTACCAGGCTATCAATACTGTGGACCAGGCACAAAACTAGCGGAACGTCTTGCTCGTCGTGATCCTAGGATAAATCCTCTAGACGCAGCCTGCAAGGAACACGATATTGCATACTCACAGAATCGTGAAAACATTGAGGATCGCAACAAGGCCGATAAAATTTTAGCTGACAAGGCTTCGCATCGCGTATTTTCAAACGACGGTCGTGTAAGTGAAAAGGTTGCAGCCTACGCTGTTACAAACGCCATGAAGATAAAGGCTAAGCTTGGCACGGGTATAAAGAAGAGGAAGAGGAAGACCAAACCTCCAACCACGCTTTCCAAGATAATTAAAGCTGCCTCAAAATCGACAGGTTCTAACACACAAGAAATTATTCGATCGGCACTAAAGAGTGCTCATGCTGCTGACAAGACAGCTTGTGGGAAAAAAAATGTACGCGTGCCTCGTATTCTGCCAGTACCGAAAAAAGTTGGAAGATTTTTGCCTCTTCTTTTCCACTATTTGCTGGATTAAGTGCAACTGGCGCATTGGCTGGTGGCGCTGCTGGAATAGTAAAAGCTGTAAATGATGCGAAAGCTGCAACACAGCAATTAGCGGAAAGTCAAAGGCATAATAAGACGATTGAGGCTATCGCGCTACGTAAAGGTCTCTATCTCAAGCCACACAAAACTGGATTTGGTTTCCATTTCGGAGCAAATAAAAAAAAAAAAACTTCAAAGTAAGACTGCCAAACCGTGCTCTGACAGACGCTGATCTACTCAAATATGCACGTGAAATTCCTAATTTTCGTGGTGTATTTATGAGAAACGACTTACCATCAGATGCACCGCATTATCGTGAATCTGGAATAATTAATCTGGACGATAAAGATGGTCCAGGTACTCATTGGGTGGCTTATCGGAAAAATGGCCGAAATGTTGATTACTTTAATAGTTTTGGTGATCTTCAGCCTCCACACGATCTAATGGATTATCTCGACCCGATAATGTTATCAAGTATAATCATAAGAGATATAAAAATTTTGATACATATGAGTGTGGGCATCTATGCCTAAAATTCTTATATAAGGATCTGTAAGTGGTGCTTATCGTATCAGTCTAGTGTGAACCATCATGGGAGATTCATTGACTCTCAGTTTATCTGGAACATCATCTATATTAGAGGCACAATACTTTCCACCAATTGAGCTCTCACCTAGCAAGAACTATCACCTTGGGCTAATGGAATTACTATCTTTTAATACTATACCCAACGTCGATACTGGGAAAAACTAGATCTATGTGGGTAAAGAAGTGATTGTGTTACCTACGGGAAGTTACGAGATTGAAGACATTAATATGTACTTGCAAGAACAGCTTGCATCTAAACATATTACCATTAGTTTGAAGCCTAATAACAATACTCTACGAAGCGTGATAAAGTGCAGTAAAAACATTGATTTTCGTCCACAAGACTCGATTGCTAGACTACTTGGTTTTACACATCGCAAGTTACCTGCTCATATCTCTCAAAGCTCGGAATTACCTGTTGCTATTCTGAAAATCAATGCATTGCGAGTTGAGTGCATTATTACTTCAGGAGCATACATCAATGAGCATAAAGTTCATACGATCCATGAATTCTTCCCGGCAGTACCACCGGGGTATAAGATCATTGTAGTTCCATCACACGTCATTTACCTTCCAATAGCCGTGAGGATCATTGATCATCTGCAATTGCGCATAGTCGATCAAGACGGAGAACTAGTTAATTTTCGCGGTGAAGTTATCACTATTAGACTACACATTAAAGAAGCCAAATAGCTAATCATGGGAATCGTCTTCAATAATAATAATAATAACAATAATAATAATAATAATAATGCTAATAACGTGGCGCAGGCATATAAAAGAGGACTAAAATGTCATCGAGCAACCAGTCACGTTCGGGCCCCCAAGACGATCACACGTCACAACGCTCAATTCCTAAAAAGTCTAGGTCTAAGTCCTAAAGGCTTCGAGTTATTGTTGGTGGCAGAAAATAACGTGCGTAATATTTTGCTGCAATGGAGGGAGCGTTACACGTGCAGTCAGCCGTTGCATTCGACGAATCCGTAGCGCATTATGAGATACCAGGTGTATGCATAAGTTTTTTCCGGTTTAACTAAGAGATGGCGCCAGCGAAAAGTACGCAGCGTATTAATTTGACACATACGTCATTTTGTTCGTCTGACATTAACCTACAAACACACACAAGTTGAGTCCGCCAAAAACTAGCGTCTTTGTTTTATCGTTCAGTGATCATGTCGAGTTTTGTGCCTGAAAAAGAACATTTGCGGCACGCATTGCTTTTCTTATTTAATCAAAAGAAAAAGGCTGCTGAAAGTCAACGTTTGCTGGTAGAAACATATGGTGAACACGCTCCATCGATTAGAACATGTAAGACATGGTTTCGACAATTTAAAAGTGGTGATTTCAATGTGAAAGACAGTGAGCGCTCTGGTAGACCACAAAAATGCGAAGACAAGCAATTGCAGGAGTTGTTGGATGATGACCCAACTCAAACTCAACGGCAATTAGCAGAAGCATTACATGTGTCACAAGAAACAATCAGCAGACGTTTACGAGTAATGGGGAAGATCAATAAACTCGGTAAAGACATGGCAAAGTGATTTTGTTACACGACAATTCGCCGTCTCACACAGCAAAAGCAGTGAAAGACACCTTGAAATCGCTTGGATGGGACATCCTTCCGCACCCGCCGTATTCGCCAGACCTGGCGCCATCTGACTATCACCTCTTCGCATCAATGGGGCACGCGCTCCTAGAGCAGCACTTCAGCAATTTCGAGGAAGTTGGAAAATGGCTCGACGAATGGTTTGCCGCAAAAGACAAGCAGTTTTTCTGGCATGGTATTCATAAGTTACCTGAAAGATGGGCGAAATGTGTAGAAGCCGATGGCCAATATTTTGAATAAAACAAAAATTAATTTCCCTTGAAAATTACGTGTTTTTTTTACCAAAAAACCGGAAAAAACTTATGCATACACCTGGTACATGCACATCAACCTTATACATCAACCTTCAATAACAGTGATGAAATCCGCATATCCATTCAACATCAAGATCTATGCCTCTTGCCCTCGCAAAGTACTCTACATGTGTGTGGTAAATTGTCGAAAGCGACCGGTGCTGCTGTGACAGCAACGAAGCTGGTGAACAATGCTATTTTACATCTGTTTGAGGAAATTCGCTACGTGATCAATGCCATTGAGATTGATAGATGTAAGAATGTTGGTATAACTAGCCTCATTAAAGGCTACACATCCTTCAATCCTGGTGGAAGCGCAATGATTGAAAATGCTGGTTGGCTTGACGTTGAGGAAACCAAACAGCTCACTGATGATACTGGCCACTTTGATGTTTGTATCCCACTCTCCATGATACTTGGATTTGCTGAAGACTATCAGAAAATCATTATCAATATAAAACATGAGCTCATTCTCACGAGATCACGAACGGATACTGACGCAGTTGTGAGGACTGCTCTTGCAGCTGGCGGTTACGAGGATTTCAAGATTGAGCTTACACGAATTGAGTGGTTGATGCCATATGTGATGTTGTCAGACAAGTATAAAATACGTTTATATAGTCAGATTAAAAGAGACATCACTATGAGTTTTCGTACTTGGGAAATGTATAAGTATCCCCTGCTTCCAAGCACAACGAAACATAATTGGACAGTCGAAACATCGAATCAATTGGAAAAGCCCCGTTTTGTAATTGTAGCTTTCCAAACCAATCGGAGAATGGTTAAAAATGCAAATGCTAGTTACTTCGATCACTGCAACATTGACAATGTGAAGCTATTTCTTAACTCACAACATTATCCATACGGTAACCTCAATCTTGATGTGAATCACAATCAATACTCTGTATGGTACAACATGTATGCCAATTTTCAAGCCGTATACTACAGCAAAGATCGAGAACCCCTGCTAACGAGGAAAAACTTTATCGAGTATGCTCTATTAATTGCAATGGATTGTTCAAAATAGAATGAGGCATTAAAACAAGCGCCAGTAGATGTCCGTCTAGAATTTGAGTCTAAGACAAATTTTCCAGCGGGAACCACGGCCTACTGTTTAATCTTACATGATCGAATGGTTGATTATAATGTAATAAGTGGTGATGTAATCAAACGTGTATAAAACATGTGTATCCCAATCAGCATCAATCTCATAGTTAGATATTTAAGATCTATAGTTAAGAATTGTTTAGGTTAAATGCATTACCTGTAAGATATATATATATATATTAATCTACCGTTAAGAGTTTTTATTAGATTAAATGCATTATCTGTAACATTAAAAAATAAAAACAAGTTTTTATATACCAAATGTATTTATCTCGAATTCTTTCGAATCCTCCTGTGGCGCGCTCTATCCGAAAGCGATGACAGCAGAGCTAAAGTCTGTCTTATCATGATAAAGTCTCCCTTACCATGGATATCGAGCGTGATCTATAGAATCCGACTGTGGCTCCATCTATAACAGTACCGACGTAAGATAATTTCTGACTGTCGGTAAAATATCGACAAATCTAGTGAGTGATGACCTAGTGAGTTACCGACTGTAGGGGAGGCTGGGTCAGTACACGACTACAGTAAGTCTACATAAAACCTCGCGCCATCTAACTGGATACCATGCAACCATTATGGAAATATCGATCTTGATCTATCCGACTGTAGCACCATCTAGCAGACAACAATTTCGACATAAGATAATTATCGACAGGCGGTCATTACTATATGTGGGTAAAGTGGGTTTCTAGGATAATTACCGACTGAGCACAGGTAAATTTACACCTGCCCAGGTGGTGTGCTGGAACCGGCCTAGCTTAACTACTGTAGGTAACAGCATCAGGAGCATGAGTTGGGTGCCACTTAGATACTAAATATTTTTGTGAGTGAAGATGGTGCTTAACGATATAATAATATAAGTAATTATAATTTTATCCAACACTGGTCAGGTGTTATAGGTGATGCATGGGGAAAAAATTTTTTTCACGCAGAAAAAAGAAAAAACCCCTACTAAGGATGAAGGAAGGAGAGAGAGGAAGAAGGAGAGAAAGACTCCCCGCCCCCCGTACCCCTCCGCCTATTGCGATTAATCGTCTAAGAATAAGCTTATGAATTAAATAAATACTATAAATACATTAAATACAATAAATAGAATAAATAGTCTAAAAATACTTTCTTTTTTATTTATAAAACCTAGTAAAAAAAAAAAAGGTAATAAAATCGCGCGCAGTGGGAATCGTGAAAAACTAACTTAAGACTAGCGCAATGGAAAATCAATGTATTTACAGTTTGATAGGTCTTATAGTATATTTGAGAGTATGAGTAATATTATATAATAGAATGCAATGCTGTCGTTAGAATGCGTGAGATAGCGGTCAGCCACGTTTGAGCCTGGCACT